>JAGDQO010001089.1:0-600000 GCA_018342035.1 Solanum appendiculatum
GCTCGTCTTCCTCTTGTATTAGACATGATCTAGCATAGCAAAGAACAACCGTTAGGGAAGAACTTAATTCAACTCTACAGCACGACTTAGAACATGGAGAAGGGAAACATTTCCTAAAACGTCTCATAGCCTCCTACTCATAGTTTTGGTGCACAACACAACCATGAATCGGACTCTAATCAACGCGGTGTGTTGGACTCCGAGGATCATTCAACTTAGTGCTCTGATACCAAGTTTGTCACGACCCAAGCCTAGGGCCTAGATGTGACCGGCGAATGGGGAACCCGAAGGAACCCCAAACAAGCCTCATAGCGTATCATTACACATCCTTGGTCGCGGAAGCAATTAAATGACCATAAGCGATAAGCATAATCAAGGGGGAAATCGGGACTAAGGGAGCAAGAAAAAAAAAAGAAATGATACATAAATACCATAGATGAGTCAAGCTCAAGCATAATACACAACTTGTCCAACACCACCTCTAAACATGAGTACTTAGCGGGGGCCAAGACAAACTACCGGGCTCACCCTCATAGTCAAAACATAACTAGAAAGGAAAAGTTTTATACATAGCAAAAGATCATGAGCAACGTCCCCGAAATGGAGGACTCACCAATAACCACTATAGAAAATCGTACTAGCCACGCGGAGGAGGATGGTCAAGCGGTGCTCCGGTCCCTACATGGTGACATCATGTAGGCATAGAGTATGCGTTAGTACATTTGAATGTACTAAGTATATGGGATGCAATGCAATGCTACATTAGATGGACATCATAGGAAAAATGCGTAATCATACCCAATAGATAGCATATAATGAAATGATATGTATAATGATGCTTACATAAAAATCATATTTAGTGGGACGTAGTACATGTGTGGCGAGTGACCATCAATATAGTATTTCCAAGGCCTACCACCCCCTTGGAGAGGCGAAAGAGGTACAAACCCCTCAATATGGTTACACGGGCCTACCACCCCCCGAGCTAGGGACCAAGGTACAAACCCCTCGATATGGTTATACGGGCCTACTACCCCCCGTACTAGGCAACCAAGGTACCAACCCCTCGATACGGTTATACGGGCCTACTACCCCCCGTACTAGGCAACCAAGGTACCAACCCCTCGATACGGTTATACGGGCCTACTACCCCCCGTACTAGGCAACCAAGGTACCAACCCCTCGATACGGTTATACGGGCCTACTACCCCCCGTACTAGGCTTGGTCGACTCACAACACTTATTTAGGGAAAATCATATACATGTGTCCATTTCATCATCATTTCAGTAATTACATAACCATCCGACTCATAGGACGTACCTTGGACCTTCCCTTTCCTAAGAATTCTATAAATGGGCATTTTATCAAACACAAGGTGGGCAATTGTTCATGTAAATGAAATCATGTATTTCAAGAATACTAAGTCCAACCAATTCCAAAATCCATATAAATCAGCCCACCAACAACATACATATATATATCAACCTTCATAATTTGATCATGGAAGCATGTAAACCATAAACATCACATAATAATTCCATTTCATGATAATATGCAAAATGGACCATAATAGGGTGTGTAGTAGTAATTCCATAATTCAAGAGTTCATAAATAATCATAAGGACCCATAAACTTGAAGTAGAAATAGAGGATAAATGGTTGGACTTGTGGAAAGGAAGGTTTCCACAATCAAACCCACATACCTCAACTTTGGAGAATCCTTGATGAAGATTGGAATGGAGAATCGAAGCTTGAGATTGAGTCTTGAATCCGGAATTAGAGCTTGAGATGTTTGAATTTGGTTGAAGATCTTGGTGGAATTTTTGGAGAGGGCTTAGAGAGTGTTTTTGGAGTTAAGAAAAATGACTAAGTATGGGACATATCCCCTTTTTATAAAAAAAAACGTCTCCAACCCGCCTAAAAAAAAAAGCTCACTGGAAATTGCAAATCTGCACAGACAGGTTTTACGAAAATGGTCATAACTCCCTCATCCTAACTCGGACTAAGGTGAAACCAAGTGCGTTGGAAAGCTAACTCAAAGAGCTTTAATTTGATAGGTTGCAGCCCTTCCAGTTCCTTGTGTGCTAAGAGATATGCCCCTTTAAAGTTGACCCTCCAAATCGCAATTTTTGCGATTTTCGAATTTTGATACGGTTGCTCTAAAATTCGGGTTAGACCCATTTCCCACTCAATTTGACCCCACAAATAAGAATATGAAGTCGAATTTCCGAAATCATGCACGGATTTTGAGATATATGGAAATTACAATTATAGGTGTTTCCGAAGCACATTTTCGGGCATTTTTGGGGTCGTTTCACAGACTTAGTAGTATCCCGCATATTCTCTTATGTACTTTGTTGGTATCTTTATGTCATCTTATGATTTGAGACTTCATGTATATCTCTTGAATTGTATTTCATTACATCATGCTTATGTCAAGTGGCTTGTTTAGGGCCTCTCGGGGTCTTATTCGCCATGTCCCGTTTAGGGTGTACTTTGAGTCGTGACAGTTTCGGGGTTGCATCCCTTTCATTTTAGACGTTAGTGTTTTTGGTATTACGACTTTCAGTTCTTAGGGATTTATTTTCGCATAAATGTTTAAATTATTGGATTGAGTTTATGGGGACTCAATTCTTAAATTTGTTAAATTGTGTGTTTACTACCTTATATGATGAACTTGTTTTATAAAAAGGGTGTTGGGTTTAGTTTGGTCTAGTCTTTGGTTCTCCCACCATGTGGTTTAGTGTGGGTGTCACTCATGACGGTCTGAGTCGTGACAACACCCCTTCGTTCAACATGGGTCTGCCCTTGAGTGAAATTCCACTAAGTGGAGTTTGAGGAGGGTATAATATACGCAGACCTTATCATTATCTCGTGAAGGTAGACATGTTGTTTTCGAAAGATCATTGGCACAAGTGCATCAAACCCAAGTACAACAAGAAGAAAACAATGAAGAAAATATGGCAGAAAATAAGAAAAGTAGTGTAAAGTCTACAAGAAAGAAACAATAACATCATCAAATAGTGTGATAATCGAAACACAATAAATAACAAACGACAAGAACTACAATGATATGACTAGTACTATGGAAAAACCTTTGCAAGGCAAGACAACATTCAACCCCTACTAACCTTCTACTCTGATACACGACCTTCACTCCTTTCTATCTAGAGTCATATCTTTGGTAATATAAAGTTGTACATGTCCTGTCTAATCATAATCATAATCATAATCATAATCTCTTTGGTTATTGAAAACACTTGCTTAAATTTACATTATTATAATAAAATAAGTTATTGCTAAATCACAAGTCCTTGTGGAACCAATATCTAACTTTTTGAGTCTCTATATTACTTGTACAATCATATGCACTAAGTATTTGTTGAGCATACACCATTACTTATCCATGCATTAATAGCCTATACGTATATTTGCTAATATTATAATTTGTTATGTATTTTAGGTATATGCTATATCTATAATCTCCCGTCATTTCTACTTCAACTAGTAGTCCTCAATAAGGAAGGTCCCATCCTCCAACTCGTAATTTTTTCTCTTTCTAAAAAAAAAACGATTCCTTACCATTTCAATAAAACCCTTTCCCCTCTCCCTCTCTCTCTCTCGCTCTCTAAAAGAAGTCGATCCCTTTGTTGATAAGGGAAAGGAGGAGAAAACAATGGCGATTGTGGAGGAAGGTAAGGAGTTTGAGACGTGCGTTGTGTTCGGTGGTCGAGGATTCATCGGAAAACCTCTTGTCGATAGGCTTCTTCGACTTGGCAATTGGATCGTACGAATCGCCGATTCTTTCCCCACTATTCAACTTGAACCCTCCGAGTCCCTCCTTTCCCATGCCCTTTCTTCTGGATGCGCTTCATATCTCCATGTCGATGTTCGTCATAAATCCAATATTGTTACAGGTACCACTTCTTACAACTTCTTTTTACCGAATGCACAAATTTTCTACCTTATTCTATAAGTGTATTTGTAGAGTGTAATGTTTGTTAGAAGGACAATTTCTCTGCAATGCGTATATTGGAAGTACAACTTGTTTGTTAGTCTACTCAATGTGTTGCCTAAAAGACAAAGAATGAGAGCTACGGTAGGTTGTTGATGAATCCTTGTAATACAGTTGATGCATCTTTTTTCTAGTGTTCTGTCAATTGGTGTTATTTATGTATGAAGTGGGAAAGGATCCATACCATAAGTTGTTGCATTGCAAGTTGATGACAATTTGGAGGCAATGTGGATGATATTGATGATGCCACAAACAATCAACACCAAAAGAAGTCAGGGGATTGGCAAGCTGAACAACATGCTTTGGGAGGCCACAACACTATGTCTTTTCTGATCTAGTTGGAATGGGAGGAATAGGAGATTGTTCTAGAAAAATGATGAACCATATATCAATATTGTTTACAAGTCATTTCTAGTTCATAATTTGATGGTGTAAAGGGAAATTTCCAGTTGATCATGTTTGAACCCATCTAGGTGTGATTCAATGATTTTTTATTGATAACCGTGATGTTTGGACCAGCTTGTGCGCACCTCGAGTAATCTAATGGGGTACCTTTTACCTCCCACCAAGGCTTGGACAGGAAGAAATCACCTTGTGCTTGCCTCCACCAAGTTTTGAACTTGAGACCTCATTGTTTTCAACGCAATTCATCGACCACTAGGCCAAACCTTTAGGTGGTGTGAATTCAATGAATTATTTCTTGACTAACTCACAAAATAAAAAAGAAAACAAAAATAAAAGCACGTGACTGTTCTTTAAGTTGGAAAATCATGGATTCTGTTTTAGTGGACTCAAGTTTTAGTGCTTGTTAAGTGTTCTTGGTCACCATATATCTTAGCTTCTTTTATTGAAAATAATTTGAACTCTGTTTGAGGGATATGGCTTCAAAATATTGTAGTTCTACTCCCTTATAACAGTTTCTTGAGTTTGGCAATTTGCAGAAACCTCTCTTCCCATAGATAGGGTTAAAACTCAAAACAATATAGAGAAGGTTAGCATGGGCCCTATGCAAGGATGATATGCACAAATTGAGAATAGGCCAAAGAAAAAATAACAATTATCTGCATGTATAAGAATCTTATTGAGCAGGATTTGCTTTTGATCCTAACCAAATGCTCACTTAAATAGAACAAAATATGGAATGGGAAGTAACTGGAGAAACATCGAATAATTTGTGGCAAATAAACAACAGATTCACATGCATGCACCGGCTAACATTATCATGAAAGCGGTCTATCTCAAATCTGATTCCTGCCATCAAATCTCAAGCCCAAATGTGTGATCAATGACAACAAACCTACTCGACCACTCTTCTTTCCCAAAAAGTAAAAAAGACCCTACTTGACCACTCACCACTTTATCAAGATGCATGTATCTTGTGTGAATAAATGAAGGAAGAGCTTTTATGATAGAAGATGAGCACACAGAAGCTGGATATCCTCCTGATTTGTTGAAAGAGAAAATTAAGGCAAATGAAAATTTTCTCCCTTTCAACTTGGAAGAAAGAATATATTTCATGAAGCAGTTTGTATTTGAGTCTAAATCAATAAGGGAATATATGATAAAATGTTTCTCTTAGTGTGTAAGCTAACATGTATGCTTATTTCCATGAGATGTCCTATGATACTTTTGAGCAGGTTCTTCCTATGAAATTCCTTCCTCTTTTCTAGCACCCCAAGTGTTTTACATTGTATTGTTGTACGCTCACTTATTTAAAAACAAAACCATGAAATTTTTTCCTTTCATGAAAGTAGTAATTGTGTCCTCAGTTACTGGGCTTATACTCCTACATCATTATTCCAGGCATACACATCACATAAACACCATTATGAAGATTTAAAAGGTGGTCATGGCTTATTAGTAGTAGCAGAGTACTCCCTAACTTGTATGATGAATGATTGGAAGTACAATATTCTGAGATATGCCACAATGTTCAACAGTACTCTGTAAATTGATTTTTGCTTAGTTCTTTGCAAGACATCCAACTAATTCTATCTTTGGTTTTGGGAGGATTTTTGAATGGGGAAGTAATGATGGGCATTCATTGACCTATTTCCCTATTAACTTGCTTCCCTGTAGGAAGTGTTTATTCTCCTTCAACTTTCTTTTGATTCAACAGCAAGGGAATTAAAAGATATTTATTTCTTCCATTCTGTATACTCTGAGAGGGTTGAAAAAATGCTGAGGGTATGAATATTCTTAAACTTATTTTTCTCTCTACAAACAAGGGAAAGGTACTACCAGCCCTTCTAGTACGCCTCCAGCTATTCCTTCCACTTTCTGTGCTTTCACCCTAAAGAAATGCTGTAGTACTTTTTGACAATTAAGAAGTGCAGTATTACTTTTCTTGACAATTAAGAAATGCAGTATTACTTTTCTTGACAATTAAGGAATGCAGTAGGACTGTGATCTAGTCAATCACCTTATGTCGTTTGATTGCTTGTTTGACATTCTTTGTGTATATATCTGACTTTGCTTTTTGTAGTTTAAGCAGTTTCTAGAGTTTCTACTTTTTTCTGTACCTTCCTGGAAAACTGTTTATTCCACTTAAGTAAAGTTGGACTGAGTTTTACTGCATCATATTCTCCCATGCAGCTATTGATGGTGCATCAGTTGTATTTTACATGGATGCTAGGGATTCATACGCTCATGATTTCTATATTAGCTACACAATTGTTGTTCAAGGTAATTTTTCACCCAGAAGTTATTTAAGTGAATTGCAAATTTTTTCTATTTAAATCTTTGGCGTCCTGATTGAGAATGAATGTTATGTCTTTCAGGTGCCAAGAATATCATTGCTGCCTGTCAAGAGTGTAAAGTCAAAAGGCTATTATACAACAGTTCTGCTGATGTAGTTTTGAACAGCTGGCAGGATATACATGGTGGGGATGAGTCCTTACCATATTCCAGTAAAGTAAGTTTCTTACCAGAGCTTGTTTAACTGAATTTGGAAATTACTTGGCTATATTCCTGTCAACCCTCTTCTACATTTTTCCTTAGGCCATTATTTTCTTGTTTTCCTAGTTTCTTTTTTTCACTTTGATGCTTTCTCAATGCAGTTTGTGAACATGGTAACTGATCTTAAGGCTCAAGCAGAGGCTCTAGTTTTAGTTGCAAATGATGCTGATGGCCTTCTTACTTGTGCACTTCGTCCCAGCTATGTTTTTGGACCTGGAGACAATTATCTCTCTTCTTTGCTTGCCGGTGTTGCAAAATCTGGCTGGGGCAAGGTTTGGAAGCCTTCTTTTTATTTGCCCTTCTGTGGGCTAAATATCAATCAATTATGTTCCTTCTTTTTGCTAAGCCCTGTGTAGATGTGATGGACTAGACCTAAGTTCTTTGTTGTAGCATCAGCATCCAACAAAATTCTCACCTAACTCGTTACATGCTTCAAATCTCTAAGGAACTTCTCTTTCTCTGCTCTTTGTTACCGGTAACTTTCAGTTTCCTTATGGAAGTAGGCAAAATAGGAATTGGTGTAGAATTTGCAGCATGTTTTGTGTCAGGAACCACCTTGGGATGTACTCGAATAAAAGAGGAAAAAAGAGCATAGACTCCTCTCACGTCACAATTCTAGTCATTATGTAGGTGTAATATTCTGATCTAGCATTTTTAACTGTGTTTAGTCTTTGTATACATACTTTTTGAATAAGTAATAGACATTCTCATTTCAGTTTATTATAGGGCTTGGTGACAATATGACTGACTTCACCTATGTGGAGAATGTTGCCTGTGCACATATATGTGCAGAAAAAGCTCTAAGTTCTAGGGGGAGTCATGTATGTGGCAAGGTACGGATTTTTAGCTATCTCTATTCGATGTTTTTTTTTATGTGGTTAATATATTTACAGAGTGTGATGCCATGCATTGTAGGCCTTTTTCATCACTAATCTCAAGCCGATGAAGTTCAAGGATTTTGCATCTCTTGTATTTCAGAGATTGGGATATCAAAGGTAAGGTAGCTGGCATACTCTTGCGTCTATATTTATTGATGATGCTCCCATCGACAGGAGATTTATTTATGATTTTTTTATCGAAATATGTGTGGATTAGGTGAATAGCAGTCATTACTATTGACTGTACTGTGGTTCCTGCATGTTGCAAAACTCTACCTCCCATCATTACTAACATCCTAGCTTAAACAAGTTTGTTAAGTGCTAACAAATTTTCTTTGGTGTTATCTTTCTGATTTTATGGTTTGTGAAGGCTATCAAAATCTAGCTCGGTCGTTATCTTCATCTCCAGTCCGTAATTCAGAATTTGCAATGGTGTTTATGTGAGTAAAGATGGCATGACAAAGAGTCTTCTTGTTCAATTTATTTGGCTAGGGAATTCTCTGTGGTTATCTTATTTTATTCTGTCTCCTCATTTGTCTTTGATGAAGAGGTGTAATTTAGTCAAAATCTTCTCTCTCTTTCTCTCTCTGTGATACCGGTGGTGTCTACTTGAGCGCACCTTGACTATTACTTCGAGTATCTGCGTCTTCCCAGTGAATCCAATAAAGGCCTGCCCACCAAGGTTGGACGTTTAGGCAAATGGATAGAAATCACCTAGCTTTTTTGCCCTAATTTAGTCAGTATTGTTCCAAGTAATTCTCTTTTTCATCCATTTCTTCTTGTTACACGACATTCTTCTCCCTTTTTCTTGTACCATCCCCTGTTTACATATGTCGCTGTCTTCATCACCAGCTATTGATACTTGAATAAATGTTACTCTTAAGTTGTCTATTTGGTGACTTTCTTGGCTGGTCATAGTGTATTGTCTTAATTCTTGACTTACATTCTTTCTTTTGTTGATTTTGTAGCTTTGCTCCTTCCCTTCCATTATGGATTTTGTGACGTGGCTTACTGAAGCATTTGGTGCTTTCTGATTGCAGGTCGATTATCAAGATTCCTGCTAGGGTTACCCAATATATTACTTTGATCATAAAATGGACCATTTCAAGGATGAGCAACTGGAGTACCGAGAATGTGCCAGTTTTTGATATTATTGAATTAGCATTGTGCCATAGGAGATTTAATTGCTCAGCAGCTCAGAAATATATTGGATATTCTCCAGTTGTTTCCCTTGAAGTATGTTTGATCCTTATTTTTTATCATTAGCTGTAAACTGTGACTAAACAACTGCTCTCTCTGTCTCATATTGCTCTGTTGGCACTTAATTATTCTCTTTGATTACAATATTTTCAAATAAAAGAATTTTAATCTTAACTATGAAAATTTGTAATTTTGTAATACTTCTCCAAATATGTAAAGGTTTACTTTCAAGAAAATAAATTAGTAAGAAATCAATATTTGCGTTCACACTGAAACTTAGATAAGTTGACCTTTTGTCCTCGAATTATGCATTCTGTTTGGGACGAGCAGAGTATTATTTGACTGGCCAATGTTTTATAACATTGGAATGGTAAAGGCAGTAAATACCCAGTGTATATGGATCTTTTGAACTTTAGCTTACTTGCTGGCATTTCTTTTAAGCTTAAAGGTAAAGATAACATATCTTTTTCTAGAATATAAGAATCCTAGTTATCCTAGTTCCACAGTGATATGCAAAAAAAGTTTTACTGTCGCAATAAAGCAGGCTGTCCCTGATGTTCTTATAAAAGACATGCTATATACATTGAGAATCTCTCTAATAAAATACCTGTACATTAATCGTTTCACTTTATCCATGTTGGATCTCTTCTTTGCTTTTCTAAGAAGCTTTACTTTTCTTTAAGTTGCCCTAGTTTGTTGATAAGTATGCTGGTTTTGTTGTAAGTAGCCTAAATTTGTTAATCTGTGCTGAAAATATGGTTGAGATTTGGGTTGCTTTTGAAATTTGCTGTATGGCTTATACTTTTTTTTTGGACATGACTCAACTGCTTATTACAGACGTGAAACTCTGATACAGGAAGGAGTTGCTGTAACCACTAAATCCTCTCATTTAACCAGAGAGTCATCTTTCTCAAGCTATAGCGACACTGATGAGGAGTCAGAAGTGCATAAACTGCTAGGAGGTGGAAAAGGTTGGTATGTTACTTTGTGACATTTCTAGCCTTGCAGAAGTGTGGTTTTCTATTTTATTTGATTTTGTGAAAATACTAAACCCTCTAGGCATTTTTCTTCACCTAAAAGCTACATTTTTTTCATGAACTGGTAGAGAGAACAGACTTGCCACAGTTTTCTCTAAGACCCATTTTCCAGAACTTCTCTCAGGAGAAAGTATTGTGTTTGACCACAATAGACATGCTCGAGGTTGGTGTTTTGGCCCAATTCTAGTGTTCTTCTGAAACTGAATTTGAGTTTGCATCTTATAATTGGTTTCTGGCTACAGTTTTAAGCACATTACAGAAACTTCCTTGGCAACCCAAATGTAGAGCGACATCAAATTTAGTAGAGAATTTTGTATACCCTTAGATTCTAATAGACTAAGTATTATTATTGTTACTATTGTATACTTGCAGCTTTTTCTTTTGTGGGATGGGGGGTTGTGGTTAAAGCTTTCTTGTGCCTGTCTGATTCTACTTCTAGCTTTTGTTCTGTATCTTCCAAATTGATTATTGAAATCACAATTCTTCATTGTACCATCTTGGTTACCTGTAAATAACAATATATAATGTTAGTGCAGTTGCAGAAATTTTACTGTGGAGAGATGAGCAGAGAACATTTACTTGTTTCCTTTTGCTGGTTTTCATGCATTACTGGTTCTTCCTGTCCGGGAGGAGTTTTCTTTCATCTCTTTCCCAGCTTCTACTGATGATTGCTGTTGCTCTCTGGGGATACAGCATTCTGCCACCAACAATGTAAGTGTGCCACTGAATATACTATCTTTAAATGTTTTACAGAGAAAACTGCCCTAAAAGAAATGTTTGGACAGACAAGTCCTATCATATCTTCCTCAAGGAGATGAAAATTTTTGGTATTTTATTTTTCTTTATGATACAACTGGATATAAATCATATTCCTAGGACATGTCATGCGATCCTTAATGTGAACCTTAACATATTGAAGTTATAAAAAAGAATAGTATATGTGACATGTTAGATATATATGCAACTGAAGTGAGTGCTTCCTGAACACCTCCCACATGAAGTAAAATAAAAGGTGAAAAGAACTGATTGATGCTACTTCATCTTGTTGTAAGGGTGAATTAGAACACTACAAATCCTTTAGCATTTCTTTTATCTGTAGGTCCAACATCTTTTCTTTTTAAGTCTTCCTAACTCTGTTATGTCAGCTCAACTCAATCAGTTGCACGGAATAATATGCAAATCCGGACACCATCTTTATAGAAAAAAGAAAATATTCGAGAAAATTTTAAAAATATACAGCCCAGCACAACAAATTACACCCACGTAGCCACATTTTCAGTTTCCACCCACATAGCCAACTTTTTTTAGCAACAATGTTTATACATCTGGTGTACAACATTATACAATATTATACAATACTATACACTTACCTTAAATAATGTAGCAACCTTGTATAAAAGTGTATAATAGTGTACAAGAGGTGTTTATACCTATGATGCTCGGATTTGAGTGCAAGTAACCAATCCGGGTGTGGATCTAGAGGTTGGGTCCTTCATAATCTAAATTTTAAGATTCGGGGGTACGGATATGGGTGAAGGGGATTTGGCTTTAAATAGTTCAAAATTTTAAAAAAATCTACAAAAATAGCCTAAAAGGTTGTGGGGTGAAGCCAACAATTCGATCTTTCATTTTGAGAATTTATCAAGTAGTAGGCACTAGCAGGCAACGGCTAAAATTCGATCTTCCATTTTTCATTTTTTCTCAATTTTGTCATGAATTGTGGTCAAAGTACTCAATCTCGGTTGACCGCTCCCAGCACGAATCCCACACTTACCAGTACCAACGTCATGTTGACAGGGGTGTGGCGGCTAAATGAAGAGTCTCCACAACATAGGTTTATACACACTTTTACATCGTTATATAAGATTATACAAACTTCTACAAAAACTGGGTTTCATCTCCTATGAACTTCAACCACAAAACTCCATCCTAAATGTGTCAAATCTTCATTGAATAGCTTAAAATTCTAACCACAACTTCCAAATAACTTCCGCAATGAGCCTCAATCATCAATTTGCCAAAAATTTCAACAAATCACAAAATTCACAATGGGTTTTCAAGCTTTTAAAAATCCCAACAATGTCGAGTTCCTAATATTTCAACTCATTCACCCAACAATGTTTTAATCTGTGATAATAAACATGAATATCACTATCAATCAGTTTCTAAGCATCAAAAAATGAAAATCATGATCACAAATTAAGGAATTATTGTTTTTTCCCCAGGTATTTCAAATTTTATATGTAATGGGCAAAATAGGCTAAGATCTGAAAAATGGGCTAAATAGGGTAAGCTTTAGCCGAGTAATGTAGAGTGTAAAAACCTCAAAATATTATGTGGAAGTTCATGGGGAAATTCTTTGCCAGTATAAGCCCGTTCTTTGTTTTCTTCTATTTGTAAAATTGCCTATGAATTGTTTAAATAATCTATTTCAATTGGGAGCTTTTGATGATTCACAGCATTATTTCATAATGAACTTATCGGCTTCCAGTTCCCTGTTTTTAGGTTTCAGTATTTTTTATTTTTTTTGATAAAAGGTTTCAGTATTTATTTTATGCATGGGAGGCTTGTATTCCCCCAATAATGACGTCTTTGCTGCAGATATGGGATTTCAGTTCCCAGAATATCATGGTCCTTCTTTGAGATCTCTGAAGTGGATATGAGAAATTGCTTTTACAACGTAGCATATATGTGGAACAGAGTGAGTCATTTAGCAAGGTTACTTGCCCAAGGAGAGGATTGGCATATATTTCTGAAGGTGTGTACTAAATGAATTCATGTTCTTCCTTACTTCCTTTTTACTAATTTTAAATTGAGCTAGAGATGATCAAGGTGGCCTTTGTCTGAAGTTCTCCAAAAATTTTGTTTGCTTGGCCTTAATAGTGTTTTTGGAAGATTTCCACACACGGCTTTTCAAATACTCCAAATCTAGTGTTTGAGTTCTCCAATCATCAAAAAAGGCCAAACAATTTTTCTTTTTCAAAACCTCGAATAACGTCAAACAAATGGGTGGCTCTGATCATTCCTAGGAGTTATATTGCAATTCGTGTAAGTAATTGGAACTGAGAGACAGGTTAAACAAACGAATTTAAGCTTTTGGATGTGTGCCAAAAGAAACTAATCATAGACAATAGATTTAGCAGATGAAGTATCAAGAAGGTGAGACAGTTGACCTTGGGAAAAGAAACTGATTGTGAGATACATATGGACCTCATCTATTTGTTGATTAATCAGAATGGACATTTTGATAAAATGGCTATCAAGTGGGTCAGACAGCAAATAGTGTTTGTAGTCTGTCCTTGAATCTTACTGTTTAGGTTATGTTGCACCTCTAATAGTTTTCTTATTTTCTGCAGGCTGCAATATCCCTGTATGTTTTGAAGTTGGTTATTTCGGATTGCTTGACTTTTTCACTTGGTATAGGTATGTGTTACGTTACATTTTTATGCTTAATGGTGCATTAAAGTCCATATCTGGTAGTTTGTTTACATGATTCAAAACCACTGCAGCGCTAGCACTGGCATTCACTTCATTCCTCATTTTTGAGCAGTATGAGGATGAAATTGATAGTACAGCAAATGTAATATTCAGCATATCAAAAGTTGCCTTTACCCTGCTGATGAGGAGGTTACCCTTGCCTCCGGCATTGCTCCATTCTGATTCAGAAATCCGATCTTCTAGATTGAATATCAAGCAATGAGATGTGCTAACGCTTTACTCACTCGTAACAACAGAGTAAGAGTGGTGTACATCTTCCTGGCTCAGTTTCCTTATTTAGATTGTGTGACCTCTTGTACAAGTAGTTTGTTAACCCAATATGTAAAGGGTCGGTTGATCTGTATCCTATTGAGAAACTCTACTCCCCCACCACCTCATTCCTCCCATACCCTAGCATTAGTGCTACGAAAAAAATTGGGAAGTTAAAAAGAAAAGAAATAAGACTCCGCCCGCCTCTGTGAGGATAGGCTTTGCTCTTTCTGGCTGAGATAGATCCTAAATGATGACAACATAGTGGATGAATGCTCTGCTCGGACACAAATTGTGCCTATGCTTGCCAATTTCTTACTGTTGTGTGTTTATTACGGCCTTTTAAATGTTATACCTGAAGAAACAATGATATCTTTTTAGAGAAGTAATCCATCTTGTAGAAGGGTGCATCTTTCAAATTTCCTTTCTCCCCTCCCAGTAGGGCAAATTATTTGGTTTATAACCTGTACTGTTACTATTATTGTTTTTTTCCTTCCTCCTATCTGTTCTGGCAGGCTATTTTCTTTTTTAACCACGAGTATGGCTGTCAAGTGGGATGATTGTACTACTTTATCAGTTGTGACTTGCAAGTATCAATACTACCCATTGTCTATATCTATCTTCTATGTATCAATATCAATAAATACTACTTTATAAGTTGAAAGTTTCAATATCAAAATGTCGATTGACCAAAATTCGTATGTAGAGTCCAATGATTTTGTTAGCTTACAATGAAATACAACTTTTCTAATACCTTTGTATATACATTTTAATAAAAAGCCCAGGCCCCTTACCTTCCCCATCACCCCCCAAATCTTTTTGGAATTCCCCATCTTCCTTGACCTTCTCCTTTCCAGGTTCTCTTCTTTCTTTTCCTACTTGCTCCATTTTCATTGATTCAAGTTAATTTTCTTGCATTTATAGTGATAAAGTTGTGTTTTTTAAAAAAAAAAATTCGAAGGCTTAAAAATGAATTCCTGCCTATTAGGTTTATGTTTCCACTCTTCACAAGTATTTGTGCTTAGATGGGTTGTTTAGATTTGGACTACATAGGTCATGGATAATCTATTACTTTAAAAGCAGAAGGTTTTAAAAAGGAGAACTATCCAATTACACAAACATTTCTACCATATTTACTAATTCTCTCTATCGTTTGAAATAACTACATTTTATCTTGCTATTTAATAGTTTCATATCAAATATGCGAATCACACTAACTACACACTATATACATGTATTCGAGGTGATTTGCATGTATGTGGGATACCAGATACGGGAGCGAGATATGAGAATGAAGAGCGAGATTTGTCCATGTATACGAGATACATACGAATCACACTAGATACATGAGAATGAAGAGCGAGATTTGTCCATGTATACGAGATATATGCGAATCACACCAGATACATGTATTTGATGTGATTCGCATGTATCTATGATAGCATATATGCAAGCGAGATATGAGAGTGGCGAGTGCGATTTGTCTATGTATCCCAAATACATGTGAATCACATTAGATACACACTATATACATGTATTTGGTGTGATTCACATGTATCTGAGATATCAAATACCGGAGCGAGATATGAGAGGGAGACAAGCGATATTTATCTATGTAAATAGAGTACCTAGGGTCACATGGACAGAAAAAGAAGTATCAATGATGAACAAGGTTGAAAACCTTCAGTATGTTATTATTGAGAAGTTTTCATATGAATGGCCTGAACTGGAGGAGCTACCTATTAAAATTTCTGAACAATGTAATATTAAAGGGGAGTGCAGAATTGGTCTACTCAGACATAGACATGTATTGTCGAGGTTTAGTTGGATGGAAGATTTTGTTAACATTATGTCAATAAAGCTTGTTATATTATTGCTAAGGATGGTTTGGCTTAACAAATGAGGCCTCTTATTTATGATGCAAACTCCATCTATCACTATGAAATCTCCAACAGAAGTAGAAACATGTACAAGCAAATCAAGCGACTCATATATCATATCCAACTCAAATGACGGATCCTCTTGTCCTCACACTGGTCAATTCCCTCACGTCGAATCATCTCAAACTCCTTGAAAGTATCAACACTTTCTGAAATGGAACATCGGAAGCAGCAACCTGAGAAAATCCCATGCGAATTGAAATAATCAACCCTTTGACAAACCATCTCTCCCTCTCAGATTCGACGAGAAGTATCATCGAAGCGTGCCTAGCCAAGACATAGAATTTAACATCATAATCAGCGACTGACATACCCTTTTGCTGCAAATCCTCAAACTCGGTCCTCTTACTCTCCCTCTTACTGCGTGGAGCAAACTTATCTAGAAATACCTGAGTAAACTAAGTCCATAAGAGTGGAGGTGATCCAGTTGGCCTACTATTAATGTAATCTCTCCACCACTGTTTGGCAGGGCCAATCATATGAAATGCGGTGTAGTCAACTCCATGGGACTCCAATAATCCAAGATTGTGAAACCTAGCTAGCTATAAAAATTCATATGCATTCTCACTGAAGTTATCAGGATAAGTCGAAGGATTCATCATCCTGAGCCTTTTTAATATTTTCTACTCATCAACGAACATGATAGACAATATGAATCTTTTTTAAATTGTGGTTGACTGGATAGATGGCAGCAACCTACATTTGTCCCTGTATACAAGTGTAAAACTTAAGAAATATATTAGAAAGAGCTCGCAAGAACCTTTAAGGTTGCAATTTTGGCTAAGCTTGTGCAACTCCATTAACTTCTACCTTATTCGAAATGTTTTTTCCTGCAAAATTTTCCCAAAAAAAAAAAAACAATAATTATGAAATATAGATAAAAAATTATATTCACATGATTGATTGATAATTGATAAAGCGTTAAAAGTGTAATGGAGAAATGAAAATTTAGAAGAGCATGTAGGAAAATAACTTATGATATACAACTTCTTTAAGCAATAGTGATAGCTTCATAAAACTAATTACAATCCCTTCGGTTTATGGTACAACTTCTCGAATTTTCAAAACAAATAGAAGTTTAATTGGATAAATTAATTTTTCGAGGTATAAAGGTATTTCTATTAAGTGGTAGAAAGATATTAAATAGTGCAAAAAATCATTTAATGGGAGGTAATACATTGTATGGAATATTGTATGTTTCTTTTATTGATATAATGATTATCTTGTAAGTTGTAGCCAGTGTTTTACTTAGCATGGGGCGTTTTACTTAGCATGGGGTGAGGCGCAAGCCCGAGGCATATGACGTACGCCCATGGATCTTTAAATTTTTAATTTATAATATAGTAAAATAATATAATAACACAAAATTATAAAAATACATTAATAGTTTAAAATAATTGAAAACTGATTAAGGAATTTCATAGAAAATAAAACTTCTGACATAAATTTACAAGTATAAATAATATAAAAATTATTGTGAGACACAAATCAACTCTAATATCTTTAACTTTTATCCTATGCAATTTACCTCCCTAAAAGAAAATAATCAATAAAACTTATTAGTATTATAATAACAACATCACTCTATCATGAATAAAAATAAAATTATTTTTCAAATAGTGAAATAAGAAAATATGATAATTTTGAGACATATGACAAAAACATGAAGACCAATAAAAAGTAAAGATGTAAAACTTGGCTAGGTATTTTTAAAAGAAACTAGTATACGTGCCCGTGCGATGCGTGGATTATTTCAAAGAAAAAGAAGGCTAGATAAACAATAGAAATATATATATATATATATATATATAATCATGTGTATATATATATTTATATGAATCATGTGTATATAACAGCATGAAAAATTAGTTATATATAAATAAGATTATACTACAAAAATATAAGTATATTAGTAGAATTTTTCATGCATTTTATTGTTGTACGATCCTAAGTAATGAATTGAATATGATAGAAAGAAATTTATCACGTCTTTTTATTTGTAAAATCATTTAAAGTAAAATAATCACTCTTTTAATTCATTGTGCTTGATTTAGCTCATACCTTTCATAATTAATTAATTCTATATATATATAGGCATTGTATCCATGATTGTTGTATTTAAAACCCACCATAATTGTACCATAACGATTATCAAGTTTCGTTGTGACTTGTCATATGATAATTCGCATCACTTTATAGATGAAATCATCTTTACATTCATGATCTTTTCAACTGACATACATAGATTGTATTATAGAATATTAATTTTTCAAAATTTAAAGAAAGTGAATTTGTGGCCGTCAATTATTTTATTTATTTTTTATTTTATTATTTGAAATATCCACAATTTTATTATATTATGTTGGTTTTCATTTGACTTAATATTACAGTAGCTTCAAAATATGTCTAGTGTATAATTATTTTACTAAAATCCATACACGATTTGCATATGATTTTCTATGTTCAGTTTCCAAGCTAAGATTATCGCATCCATCCACATATAAAAGCGATTTATGAGTAAAGGCAAGGGTCTAATGAAGTTATTTGTCATTATATAGTTATTCTTTTATCATGTGATAGATGTAATTAAAAAAATGACTCAAATACTTAATAATTTGTAATAGAGCAAGAGTTTTTTAAAAGTACAGATTCAATAAGTTACCCCTACCCTATCACACATATTATTCTTATTAATAAAACTAAAAAAACTCCTGACAAAACAGTACCTATTATAAGTGTAATAAAAGAATTTAGTTAGCTCTTCAATAATACTCTCTATTACATATTAAGAGCTTGTTTGACATTACTGCTAAAAACAACTTTTTTTTAGAAGCATTTTTTCTAAAATGGCTATTTGGAAAAGTACTTTTGAAAAAAAAAACAATTTGTATTTGGTTAATTCATTTGAAAAGTGCTTTTAATAAGTAGATTGTGTTAGGCTAATCATTTTTAAAAAGTGCTTTTGAGAGTCAAATTACGAAAAAGGACAAATATCAATTCACAGTTAATATTAAGATTATTTTATAGAGAAAATTATTTTAAATATCTATTATAAAATTTGAAATTAATTTTTTATTTTTATTAAATTAATATGTACATATTCAAATTCTCAATCAATATTATACATACATAAATAAAAAATAAATTAAATATCAATATAATTTTAACATAATAACTTAAATATAATTAAAAATATCAAGCAAATAAATTTAAAAACCATTCCACAAATTAAATCACTGAATATGAAAATTCACCATAAAAATAAATAAATATAAGGAATATATTAGTAAATATGTATATATGGCAGGGATAGTTTGGTCTTGAAAAAAATATTTTTCTGCAGAAATTTTTAGCAGTTTTATATGTTAGCCAAACACCCTAATTTTTTTTAAAAAGTGTTTTTTCGTCAAAATAAGTGTTTTTGACCTCCCAACAGCAATATCAAACAGGCTCTAAGTTGCAAAAGCTAACTGTAAAGGTGTTCGACTATTTAACTCCATTGAGTTATGTAATTTTGGATTTAATTGGACTTATGTTTAGATATTTACAAACATAAATAATATTCATATGAAAACATTTATAATCAAGTAAACAAAACGAATTTGATAGAAGCTCAATGCAATTTTCACCTATCATGACATATTTCAACAACAGGACATATACTCAAAAGAGTTTTTCGTTTTAAAAAAAATAAAACTGAGTCATGTTAAAAGAACCAATAAGACTCCATCTCTATAAAATCCTCATCCTGAATATTGCGTGCATAATAATTAAGTTGAATACATAATTATCATGTCGATTTTCTCTTATATATATATATATTTTTTAAAAAAGATCTCCATCCTGAATATTGCATGCATAATAATTAAGTCGAATACATAATTAGCATATCGATTCTCTTATATATATATATCACACTTAAAACAGACTTAATAAAACTAATCTAAATTTATTTTTTACAAAACTCTTTTCTTTTTTGTCATTTTTCTTTAAATTTGTTTTACATTTTTTTGTATTACAGATAAAAGAAACAAATATTAAAATAGAGAAAATGGTTTAAAGCCCCCCCAACCTATACCCGAAATTCCAACTACACACTCCAACTTCACGGGTGTCCTATTACCCCCCTGAACATTTTATTTCTCTATTTACTACACACTTGAGTGCTGGCCTGTACACATAAACCAAACATTTCATTTCTCTTTTTGTGACGTGATTTTCACGCGCGGGCCCCATTTCTCAACCTTTTCTTTTCCCTCCTAAACATAGAACGACCCTCCAACCTTCACCCCCAATCTTTCTTTTTTCTTTTCTCTTTTCTCCTTTTCATCTGATATATATATATTGAGAGAGATATACAAAATTTGTCACATACATTGACAACTCCTCTAAACATAGCAATAATACAAATCAAATACTACTTTGGAATAGATTGGTTGCTGATGAACATAGCAACAACACAAATCAAAATACACAAAAACATCTTCCATTGGAACCTACTACACCATTCCCACCTTCCATTGAGCCTCCTCTCCAATATCAAATTAGAGTTACTCAAGTTGTCAATATGAACCTGCCTAATCCAAACTCTTGCTCCTACTCATTGATTTTATTCACCAATCTAGGAAGGATAAAATTTGATCTTGGATCCACTTCTTCTTTGTCCCTCCATCGAAAAAAATTATAGTTTTTAGACTGAAAAATAGAGAAAAATAGTACATTAGCATCAATTGAATATAAAGTGAAGCAATAATGCAAGGGAAACCACATACACCATAGCATGGGCAAGACCAAAATCTTCTTCCCGGATTTAATTTTGACCAAGAAGTTTGCAAATTCAGCAAAATCCCATGTTTGCATCTCACTACAGCGTTGAGCATTGGGTCTGATTCATCCATACAAAGCTTATTCAAGTTTTCATTTGCTATTTTTGACGAATTTAGAGAAAATTCAAAGAACCTAAATAAGAAATTAGAGCAAATTACAAACTCTAACTTCAAGATTTTAAAGTTGAAATGAACATTAACAACTAAACCCTAGCTAAGCCCAAAAGAAAATCGTCAAAATATTGATGAAGAAATAAGGATTAATGGTGGGGAAGAAGGAACAATGGTTTATTTAATTTGGGGAAGATGACCATTGCCCATCTCCCAATTTTATTACTTTTTCTAACGTTTTTTCCTCTTCTAACGCGCCTAGAGGAGGTGTTCTCATCTCCTATGACATGTTAGCACTCAAGTGTGTAGTAAATAGAGAAATAAAATGTTTAGGAGGGTAATAGGATACCCGTGAAGTTGGAGTGTGTAGTTGGGATTTCGGGTATAGGTTGGGGGGGCTTTAGACCATTTTCTCTATTAAAATATAGACATAATCCTTGTTTTGGGTTTTTAATGCAAATATAAGTATGCAACTGGTTTCTTTTTCATGGATGACTTTTTTAAAAAAAAATTAATTATATATTCTAAAACTAAATCAAATAAAAAATCATTACTCTGTTTAGAAAAGTGTCACAATTAAAATTTACAAATACGATACTATTTAATTAGTTGATATTATAAAAGTAAAAATTAGAGATTAAAATCAGATTTTTAGTTGATTTTTTTATGTTATTTAATAAAATGAATTTTTTAAAATTTGATATTTAGAGAAAATTTATGATTTTGACACGTTTAAATTGTTAAAATCTGATATATTGCTATTTGTCCTTATTTATCTTAGTTAATGACACGTGTCTTTCTTTAACAAAATAATTGAATTAATATTATTTAATTAATTGATATTTTAAAAGTAAGAATTAGAAATTAATTGTGGCACTGACATGTGGTGATTTCACCTCTCCTATCATATATACATAGATATAGATTATTATTATTATTATTATTATTATTATCTGCATTTGTTTTGCTATAAATAAGGAAGAGTTGTGAAAAGATACTTAAATTATTTCAGATTAAAAATATGATAACTTCCCACAAAAAAAGGAATCACACACGTAGTTAATTACTATTAAAATTTGAATTTTAAAAAACCTTTAAAAGATTAAAAATATGATAACTTTCCACAAAGAAAGGAAGCACACACATAGTTAACTACTATTAAAATTTGAATTTTAAAAAACTGTAAAAAGTTAAAATAATAGTAAAACTTTGATATTTAGTATTTTTCAGTTCTTTTTTCTTTTCTTTTTTTAGTGTTTCCAATTTTTATTTTTATTTTCAGATTTTAAATTAATTTTAATAATTCATAAATTCTGTTTTTATGGTGCTGACACGTAGGCGCTATATATATATATTTGTATTTTAATCTAATTTTAATTTTTTTAAATAATTTAATCAAAGTGTTGCTTTTATCTGTTAGTTTATCAGTTTTGAAAAATAATGTTTATAATAAAATATGTTATTGTAATAAAGTGGATCATAATTCTTGTCCTCAATTAAAAAAAATATGTATTCCTTATGTGTATGTTAATCTACTTGATTTTTTTTTTAAAAGTAAAAAATTAATACATAACTACTGTATTATAAGTTTGAAAACAACTTCTAACCTAAACAATTTCATACTTTTTATCATAAATTTAAAATAAAAAGGCAAAAAAATATAGTAAAGAAACTAAAACCCACACTACCCTTACCCCATTACACCCACTAACTCCCATAAAAAATATTTTTATGTTAACAATTAACTAATTCTAACATTTTACTTGAAATGTTTGATATCGTAAGATTAAATGTTATGTTACATTTAACATATGTTTTATTCAAAAAAATTTATTATTTTAAATTTATATAGAAATATAATAGAAAAATAATTTAAAGGTAAATAATCTTAATTAATACAACAACTATATTATATTTACTCAAAGTCTTTATTGGATATTTAAAATTTTGATTTGAATGGTATTAGAAAAGATATGAATTATCTAGAGATGTTAATGAAACTTCATATATATATATATATATATATATATATATATATATATATATAAATTTAATTATGTTTTCCTTTTTATTATGTCACTTATAATCTAAAACAATATCATGATTAATTGTTATTTGATTTCATATAGATTTAAATTGTAATTATTCAATTAATCTTTCCGCATAATGAGCACATATATTAATCATATTTATTGAGTGTACATATCTTTATCTAATACATGATTATCTATATGAGTTATACTCACAAGAAAATATATGTAATATGTCTTTAAATAATTAGAAACTTCTCATTTCAAATTCAAATAAATCTTATCCTCATATTATCTAATATAGTGTGCTAAATTGTTATAGATTAACCCATTTTTTCAAAAAATAGAATAAGCACAATAAAATTTATTAGATCAAATATATCCAAATAATAATATTTTACATGTGTTTTGTTTTTATCTTTTTAATAAAGTTTATGCCTTCTTTTTTTATTATTTATTTTTGTTAAAAACAAAATCATTGTCTGTTAATTATAAAATTATGATTTAAATTGGAGTATTCTTTAAAAAGTAAGAATATTGTTGTGAATATTTTTTGAATACCTTAAGCTTAATGGAATTATAATGAATCCACCAAAATTTTATCAAAATATATAAATAATTTATATGCCTAAAATTAATTTTAATATATGTACCTCGTGTAAAAAAAATAAAACTGAATAACACACGATTTATCATCCATAATATATAAGAGATCCACGTTCTTATAAATGAAGTCATTCATCTTTTTCAATCAATCGATTGCCCAGTCAAATATGTGAAATTTTTTTCTTGCTGCATCAATTTAGAATATTTTTAATTGGGTTAGAAAAGTATATATATATACATATATATATATGTGTGTGAGAAAGAAAAAGTATGAAAATAGTTTATAGAGGAGAGAATTGAATCAATTGGCCACCACTGAGTGGCAATGACATTTTGTAAATGAAATTCTGCATGCCAAAATTGTTAAATTAGATAACAAATTCCAAGTGTAGATTAAAATTAAAAATTCTAACCACTTACAAAAAAGTAAAGAAAATACGATCATATCTTCTACTAAATAGATTTTAAAGTATACAAATTTTTTTGAGCAACAAATTATGATAGAATAGTGGACTATAAAAAAGAAGAAGAAGAAAATCAAAGTTTAATGGAAAATAACATTTGTACCTGCAAAAAATATATAGATGAATAAATTGATGAATCTTTTCCGAAACAATCGAATTCGTCAAATTTATAGGCAAAACAAAGTAGAAGGAGGTTCTAACCACCCATTTTAAATTTACTATCAAATCAATTTTTCGTAATTTTTTAAAATTTTGTTTTATCCTCTAACCACCCATTTTAAATTTACCATCAAATCAGTTTTGCGTAAACATTCCTTTCTCTATGTATTGTTGATCACACCCGCACCATCGAGCAGCTCCGTCGTGAGGCCCAAGGGGGTAGTACAAGAGAGCTAGATATGAGGGCAGCTACAACGGGTCCTGTTCCAGGTCTAAAGACACTTATGATAGGACCCGACAATGGTTTCATAGGTCCCAATCATGTGCTTTAGGCCATGATGGCCATTATTTTGGGAGCCGATCATCTTTGGATTGTTTTGATTATGGAGAGCTGGATCATTGGGTAGAAGATTGCCCTTTGCATAGGTGGATTGCTCTGCTGCACAGGCAGCTCCACCAGCTCCACTAGCAGTGCCTCCCGCCAGAGGTCGAGGTTAGGGTCAGGACCATCGTGGTGGACATAAGGGTATTTAGGGTGGTACCTAGGGAGGCAGGTCTGGTGATAGGACAGATGTCCAGGGCAGAGGTGGACAAGGCCATTTCTATGCAGCTCTAACAAAGGCGAAGGCTGAGGCATCGAATGATGTGATCATAGGTACGATTCTCCTATGCCATCAGCCCAACTCGACTTTATTTGATTCGGGCTCCACCTATTCTTATGTGTCTATTTATTATGCTTCTTGTATGGGTTTGAGTTCTTAGCCTTTGGAAGCGCCGTTGCATATGTCGACTCTCGTGGGTGAGTCTTTAGTAGTGGATCAGGTGTTTTGATCTTGCTTGGTTACTATCCAGGGGCGTGACACCCGGGCTAACCTTATTTTGCTTGATATGCTTGATTTTGATGTGATTCTGGACATGGACAGGTTATCCCCCTACCATGCGGTCTTAGATTGTTTATCTAAGACTGTTACCTTAGCCATGCCTTGTATTCCCCTGGTGGTGTTGTAGGGCTCCCACAGTAGCACGCCGATTGGAAATATCTCTTTTGTTCGGGCTCGGAGGCTAGTGGCAAGGGGGTGTCTATCTTATTTGGCCTACGTGTGTGATGTGAGTAGGGAGGTCCCTCGAGTTGAGTCAGTTCCAGTTGTCCATGACTTTGTAGATGTGTTTCCTACCGACCTACCTGGCCTACTCCCAGAGTGTGATATTGATTTTCCTAATGAGCTTGAGCCGAGTACTCAACCTATTTCTATTCCGCCATATCGGATGTCTCCTGCATAGCCCGGGGAGCTCAGTATTCATCTTCAGGATCTCTTAGGCAAGAGATTCATCTATTCTAGTGTATCACCTTAGGGTGCTCCCGTCCTCATTATGAAGAAGAAGGACGGTACGAGTATGTGTATTGATTATAGACAGCTGAATAAGGTGACGGTGAAAAACCGTTACCCCATGCCTAGGATTGATGATCTATTTGACCAGCTTCAGGGTGCCACGGTGTTTTTGATGATTTATCTGATGCCCGATTACCATCAACTGAGGATTAGGGTAGCGAATATCCCTAAGACCGCATTTAGGACTCGATATGACCAGTATGAGTTCCTAGTGATGTCTTTTGGGTTGACTAATACCCATGCCTCCTTCATGGACTTGATGATGCAGGTGTTCAGACTGCATAGTGTTCCTAGATGACATCCTTGTATACTCGCGGAGAAGGAGAGATCATGAGCAGTATTTGAGGATTTTGCTCCAGACTTTGAGAGATCAACGACTGTATGCCAAGTTCTCAAAGTGTGAGTTTTTGCTTGAGTCTATAGCATTCTTGGGGCACGTCGTGTCCAAGGATGGCATTATGGTGGATCCAGCTAAGATTGAGGCTATTTGTGATTGGTCCAGGCTTATTTTGGTTACTGAGATTTAGAGCTTTGTCGGATTGGTAGACTAATACATACAGTTTGTGGAGGGCTTCTCCTCTATCGCAACACCTCTGATCTGGTTGACTCGTCTCGATGTTCCTTTTGAGTGGTTTGAGGAGTGTGATTTGTGATTTCGAAAGCTCAAGGAGTTGCTGTGTACTGATCCCATATTGACTCTTCCAGTTAAGGGTGAGGGCTTCACGGTATATTGCGACGCATTGGGTGTTGGTTTAGGTTTTGTATTTATGCAGCGGGGTCGGGTTATTGCTTATGCGTCGAGGTAGCTTAGCTACATGAGCACAACCACCTCACTAATGACTAGGAGTTGGCGGTGGTAGTGGTTGCACTTAAGATCTGGAGGCACTACCTGTATGGAGTTCATTATGAGATCTACACCGACCACAAGAGTCTTCAGTATATTATGAGCCAGAGGGACTTTAATTTGAGGCAACGTCGTTGGATTGAGCTTCTGAAGGACTATGACCTCTCTATTCTCTACCATCTGGGCGAGGTGAATCTGGTAGACGATGCCTTGAGCTGGAAGGCGGTGAGTATACGATGCATTTTGGACTCCACCTCCCACGTCGCCTCTTCAACAGGTCGATGTCTCCACTGCACCTTCAGTGAGTCAATATGCTTGGATCTCAACTGTCTAGTTTGTCTATCTAAGATAGCAATAGGCTCCTCCTCAAAGGAAATTTTTTATCCAAAGCAGTTGAGTCCCACTAAATCACATGGGAATCATCATGACAATATCTCTTAAGCATCAAGACATGAAACACGGGGTGGACTGCTGAAAGACTCGAAGGCAAGGCCAACCTATTGGCTATCTCTCAGTACTTCCCCAAAATCTCAAAAGGTCCATTGAACCGTGGATTGAGCTTTCCTTTCTTTCCAAACCTCATCAAACCCTTGGTGGGTGACACCTTAAGAAAAATCCATTTTGCAATAACAAAGGACATATCCCTGACACGCTTATCTACATAGCTCTTCTGCCTATCTTGTGCGGTCACGAGGCCCTGCTGAATGAACTTCACGCTATCCGTGGAGTCTCTCATCAAATATGTGCCCTAAGGTCGTACTCCAAATGAGTCAAACCATCAAATGGGAGATCTGCACCTCTTCCCATACAAAGCCTCACACGGTGCCATCTGAATACTGGAATGGTAACCGTTGTTATAAGCAAACTCCGCAAGAGGTAGGATTTTTCCCAATGACCACCAAAGTCCAAGACACAAGCCCAAAGCGTATTCTCAAGCACCTGAATAGTCCGTTCAGACTGACCATCGATCTGAGGATGGAAAGCGGTACTCAAGGCAAGCTTGGCACCCATCTGCTCTTGCATAGAATTCTAGAAATGAGAAGTGAACTGCGCACCTCTATCAGACACAATAGAAATGGGCACTCCATGAAACCGAAAAATCTCACGAATGTGGATCCTGGCCAATTGCTCTACATTATAGTTAGTCTTCACCGGAATGAAATAAGCAAACTTGGTCAACCAGTCCACAATAACCCAAAAACATTCCCAAATTCAAGGGTAACCCATTCAAAAGTCCATAGTAGTGCGTTCCCATTTCCACTCAGGAATGGGAATCCTTTGCATCTTTGATGCTCATACTTCACATGCTTACAGTTTAAACACTTGGCTACAAAGTCAACAATGTCTCGTTTCATGCTGCACCACCAATGGTGTTGCTTCAAATCATGATAGATTTTGGCTTCCCCCGGGTTAATAGAGTATTTAGAACAATGAGCCTCCTCCAATATCATACACACCCAACCACCAACTTTAGGAACACAAATACATTCTCAAAACTCCCTCGGGATCAAGAGACACCGACTTAGCTTCACCTTCAATACTTTATCCCGTATCACTCTCAACTTGTCATCCTCAAACTAGTGGGTACGAATCTGATCCATCAATGTAGACCTAGCCTCAACAAAGTATAAAACACAGTGAGGTGCAGAAATATTGAGTCGGACCAACTGTCTAGCCAACAACTGAACCTCTAATGCCAAAGGTATCTCCTCCGTCTTAAGAAAGGCTAATCTACCCATACTAGGTGCCTTCCGACTCAAAGTATCTGCTACCACGTTTGCCTTGCCCAGATGATAAAGAATGGTGATGTCATAGTCCTTTAACAGTTCCAACCATCTACGCTGCCTCATGTTCAAATTCGGTAGAGAAAAAAGATACTTAAGGCTACGATGATCGGTAAATACTTCACAATGTACACCATAGAGATAATGCCTCCATAACTTCAAGACGAAGATCACTGCTGCTAACTCTAAATCATGAGTAGGGTAGTTCTTCTCATGCACCTTCAATTGTTGAGAAGCATAAGCTATGACTCTCCCCTTTTGCATCAATACACCACCTAGACCAACACTTGAAGCATCACAGAATACCACAAATGTCATGCTAAGATAGGTGTTGAGGTCAGTAATTCCTTAAGCTTTTCAAAGCTCACCTCGCACTCATCTATCCACAAAACACCATAGTCATCTGAGTCAACTTAGTCAATGGAGCTGCTATAGAAGAGAAAATCTGAACGAATCGATGATAATAACCTACCAACCTGATGAAAATCTAAATCTCGATAGGGGAAGTAGTTCTCGCCCAATCACGAACTGTCGCAACCTTGGCCGAATCAACCATAATACCTTCCTTGGTCACCACAGACCCAAGAAAGCCATGCACTCAAGCCAAAACTTGCACTTGGAGAATTTTGCATACAACTTCTCTTCTCTCAATCTCTAAAGTGCGGTCCTCAAGTGACGAATATGATTAGCCTCATTCTTGGAATAAACCAAGATATCATCAATAAACACAATCACAAAGGAATCCAAATAAAGTTGAAATACCTGGTTCATTAACTCCATAAAAGTGGCCGGGGCATTAGTTAGTCCAAAGGACATGACTACAAACTCATAAAGCCCATAAAGAGTCTTGAAAGTAGTCTTCGGGATATTAGAATCTCGAACTCTCAATTGATGGTAGCCCGACCTCAAATCAATCTTGGAGAACACCGAAGCACCCTAAAGCTGATCAAACAAATCATTGACGTAAGGAAGAGGATACTTATCCTTGACCGTAGCCTTGTTCAATTGTCGATAATTGATAAACATCTTCATACTACCATATTTCTTTTTCACAAATAAGACTGGTGCATCCCACGGTGAAACACTAGGTCGAATAAATCCTTTCTACAATAAGTTCTCCAATTGAGCCTTTAATTCCTTCAACTGTGCCGGGGCCATCTGTTAAGGAGAGATGGAAATGGGCTTAGTGCCAGGCTCAAAGTCAATCAAAAAATCAATTTCACGGTCGGGAAGAACACCCGGTAAGTCAGTAGGAAATACATCCATGAACTCTCTCACTACTTTCATGATCTCTAAAGGAGATGGATCTTTGGTAAGATCATGAATATGTGACAAATAAGATAAGCACCCCTTCTCCATCATACAATGGACACGAAGGAAAGATATCACTCCCTTCAGTTATGAACTCGGAGTACCCTTCCACACCAATTGAGGTAAACCAGGATAAGCTAAGGTTACAAGCTTAGCATAACAATCCAGGATTGCATGGTAGGGAGATAACTAGTCCATACCCAATATCACATCAAAATCAAGCATATCAAGTAAAATAAGGTCTGCCTGAGTCTCACTATCATAAAATGTCACCCCACATCCCCGATACACATAATCCACCACTAAGGAATCACCTACTGGGTAGAGACACTAATATGCACAACGAAGGACTCATACACATGATCAATACCTGTAGCAAAATAAGTAGACACATAAGAGTAGGTCGACCCGAGATAAAATACCACTATAGTAGAGTGATAATAGACTAGGAATGTACCTATGATCACTGCATCTGAGGCCTCTACCTCGGATCTACCCAGTATAGCATAAAACTATATGTGATCGCAACTAGTTTGAGAATGACCACGAGCACTACTTCGAGCTCCCTGAGCTCCACCCTTAGAACCACCTCTAGCTCCTTGTGAAGTACCTCATATCGATGGAGCTAGCATAGAACAAGTAGCCTGTGATCCTGACTAGACAATAAAAGGTGTACGTCTAGGCCAATCTTTTCCTTATGCCCAAACTCCTCATAAACGAAACAACTGCGAGGACCTGAATCCTGCTGAGAGTGACCAGAAGAGTTTGCACGCCCTCCCTGACCTGAAGATCTACTATGCATACCCTAACCGATCTGACTATGCCTAGATCCACTAACACCATCCGTACTTTGAATCACGGCCTGCACTTGTCTACCCTGATAAACCTATGAGCTCTGGCCCGAATAATCTCTACCTCTGGATGAATGACCATTGAACTAACCCAGGCTATGAAACCTATTGGTTTCGCAACCCTATCTAGCATTTCGAACACTCTCAATCATCCTGACATAGACAATAATACTGTGGAACGTACCACCTGATAACAAAAGAGAGGTTGTGGCATCCTGAACATAACCAGCGAACCCCTTCACCAGCTAACAGATCCGCTCAAACTCTGTAGGGATACTCGACATGGCATAACGGGACAACTCATGAAAATGAGCCTCATACTCAAAAACCAATAAGGAACCCTTCTCCAATCTATCAAACTCATCTCTGTGCTTATCTCGAAGGCTATATGGCACAAACCTCTCAAGGAACACCTCACTAAACTACTCCCAACCCATCATAGGAGAACCAACGGGCCTACGAGCAAGAATCGATCGCCACTACTCCTTGGCCACTCCTAAAAATTGATAAGAGGTGTAAGACACCCCATGAGCCTCTAAGATATTTAGGTTGAACAACCTGTCCTGACACTCAGTTAAAATTCATAAGCCTTCTCTCTATTTGTACCATCAAACCTGGGAGGTGCTAATCTAACAAATCTCTCAAAACTCTTCTGCTCGATAACCGACATGGCTGCACTAGCAGAAACAGGTGGAGTTGCAAATCTAGGAAGTGCCATAGAAGGTACTGAAGAGGAACCAGGAGTATGAAATTCCACACTAGGCCTCTGCACTGGCGGTGTTGCACCAACTGTAATAGGAGAACCTGAGTACCGGGAAGAATACTTGAAGCAGAGGCACTATCCAATCTAGCCAATAACTTGGCGATCAACTCATAAAGCATCAGAGTGCTGTCGTGAACCAAAGGAGGATGGGCTAGTCCTCTCTCCTCAGTCTGCTGCCCAATTACATCATCATGCTCATAAACGAGCTCAAGCGATACCTCCCTAGCTCATACTCGATCAAGTGTTGCCCCTCTCACTTGGCCATGACCCCTAACTCCGCTGCATCCGCTGCCTCACCCACGAACTAGGGCTCGGGCAGCAGGTATGGCCTCGTCCTCTGAGACACTAGCTCTAGTCCTTGCTATCTGCACAGAGAGAATATATTAGAGGTATACAATACTTGATATGAATAATTCACATGAAAGGAATCAAAGGAAAGGAATTTCTTCTACTAGGTATTTTGTAGTGTCTTTTATAGATAAGTACATACATCTACATACCGATCCGCAAGACTTTACTAGACACCCTTCTCTTTAACTTATGGAACCGATGAATCTGGCTCTGATACCAATTTTTTACGACCCAAAAACTAAGGTCATGATGGCACACACCCCGAGAACCCAATTTGGCGAGTAAGACAAGAAAATAACACACACGAGACTTCAAAAGGGAAGTCAGGCAACAACAGAAGAGAAATGAAAAATAACAAAAAAATTCTCAAAACCTGGTATCATAAGCATAAAGAGCGTCTAATACATTTCTAGAATCTGGAATACATCTCAAGTATTTGAAAAGAAATTAAAGACTGTAAATGAGAAATGGAGACCAATGGCGATTCGGAAAGCAGGATCTCACCATTACTACGAATGGGAAGAAATTGCTAGATTTGATCAACCGCTACGAAGATCACCTTGACTAGGATCTGCAACAAGAAGATAACAGAAGTAGGGGTGAGTAAAATCCACATGTACTCAGTAGGTTAGACCGACTGAGTATAAACAACTACTCTGACTTAAGAAATAAATTATGAAATGCTTCCACTTGCATACATAAAAGTCTCACTCCGGCATCGATTCCGCCAATTTATATAGTAATGGTGCGAATAAGGTAAACACATAAGGTTACATATAATACTCATATCAACAGATAAGCAAGTTACACAACACAATAAAGCTGTCTAATACAATGCAATGAGATGATGAAATGATGTGGTGGAATCAAGGTCATCGCACAATATGTCGTATACACCTTGCCGAGCTTTAGCTTCCAGACAAGGACCCATGGGGGACTCGTAGTCCATATACCAATCTCGAAATCTCAATATCTCACCAACTTGCCACCTAGCTCGTGGTCAAGGATAAATGTAAGTTGTCTCATTTTCTTTCTCAAAAATAGTATTTCTCCACTTTCTCATATTCCCATGAACAAAGATATGCTAAATGAGGATGAATGCATCACCACACATAAAACACAATAGCATAATCAATTCATCAAGAATTTTGAATAGCATAAAGTTCCCAAACTCAATAAGTCATGAAACACGACCTCAAATGATAGGGATAGTAGAAGAATCTATTTGAAATCAACCTTTACCACTTAAAGAAACTCTTTCATTTTTAAGATGATCAAATATCAATTCAATCCCCTCTTGAGCATCTCAATGTCAAATATAACAAATAGGCCACACAAGCCCACACTCAGGCAAATTCTCAATTATCACAGGTTTTCAACAAGAGTTAAGGGTATCACATGCACGAGCCTTTGCATAGGCTAAACATAACAAATAGGTATCACATGTACTAAACAAGAAGGTCAACACTTATCAACCTCTAAAACTCATACTACAACTCATTTCACAGTTGACTCCCTAAGAAATATTAATTACCTATCTCAATCTAAAAGAGAGATAGCTAAACCTACATTGAAGGCCGAAACTTCACTCAAAAAACTCTATCGCAGCACTCCCTCTACCAAAAAATCACCGGAACAGAGTTCAATTATCAATAATGAAAAGGATTCATCAATAGGAGCCCAACGATACCCATATTGATAGGATTAGAAACTGGGGTAAAATAGTTCAAAAATCACTTCAAAAATTGGAAGGTTAAAATCAGATTTTTATTTAAGAAACACAATCTACAATCAATGAGGAACTCTTGGTTGAAAACCCATTAAAATAAGTAAGGAATAAGGTTCAATCAAGAATTACTAAAGTTTTCCAATTTAGGGGGAAAACCCCAAAACCCACATTGAAATCATGATTTAAGGATGTTTTTGGAAGATAAAAATTGATGAAATCAATATGGAATCATTAGAGGAAGCTTAACCACACGACTTTTCACAAAATGCAGTCAACAAATTGCCTCCCTAAAGCTCCAAAAATTTGAAAATGGAGGAAATGAGAAAAATGGGAGGAATCCTTAAATTTGTGTTCTGTTCAGGTAAAATTTGGTCTTCTCGATCGCGAGCCACTAACTCTCATGATCGCGAAGGACACTCAAGCTTCATATCGCGATCGCGAGACCCTTGTCCATGATCACGAAGGCTAAGGAAAGGGTTCATCACAAACGCGAGCCTATGGGCCGCAATGGCGAAGACCACAGAGAAGGCACATCTCAATTGTGAGCCTATGGGCCGAGATCGCAAAGGTCAAAGTGACCTGCCCCAGAACCAGAAAACCAATGGTTCAAGTCTAGGAAAAATAACTCCAAATGGACCCTCGAAAAGGCATCCTGGATTGGCTTGTCTCCTTCTATACTTATTTAGCTAGTCTTTTGCTTTTGAGATAGCTTTGCTTTTGGGTCCACTTTTGGGACCTGTAGGTTCATGTTAGACAGCTCTATACTTGTGACTTCCAGGTTTTGGGAGGGATCTTTCTTAAATAGTTTTCGGTTTGCTTCCACTTCTGTCCACTTTTATTGTTATAATTTAATTTCTGTTTAGTTTTATCGTTATACTCATTACTTGTTGTTCTGGGTTACAGGTTGGCTTACTAACTAGTGGGTTGTAGTAGGTGTTATCATGACTCGAGGAATCGGGTTGTGACAAGTTGGTATAAGATCTCCAGGTTTACCGATCTCACTTGTACAGAGCTAATACCTAGTGGAGTTCTACCTATCGGTGTGAAGACATTCGTATCCTATCTTTGGGAGGCTACACGGTGTCTTTAGGAATTTCTCCTCATTTGTATCGCTTTCATGCAGCATGTGTGTTATTGGTTTCTTGAAATCTCACTTGTTTCAATTTTTTTGCAGGATGGCTACACGTCGCGTGGTGGCTCGAGGTAGGGGTCGACCTCCTTTACAGGCCAGGGGTGCAACACTAGCCCCAAAAGAGAGATAGGGATCCGGAGCCAACAGTGAACCCTCTAGTTGCTCGGGTCCAAGATCCGTCGGTGGGGCAGGGCAAGTCTAACTTTACCTAGACTAGCTACAGCCCCGGAGCTTCAGGCGGCCATTACACATCTATTGACCATGCTCGGGGGTAAATAGCATGCCCCAGCTGCAATTGCAGCTCCATCCCCAGTGCCAGTACCAGTACCGCAGGGTCAGCCTGCAGTGGAGACACCTCAGGTCCATATACTCACTGGGGGTGCCTAGCCTGTGATTATAGCCGAAGCTATGCTGCTAGAGGAGCAGAAGATGCTCAGGGTGTTTCTTAGACTTTCACCTCTGAGGTTTCTGGGGCTGTGGGTGAGAATGCCCACGAGTTTCTAACTACTTTTCGGGAGAGGCTCTATACATTGGGGTTGGTGGAGTTGAGAGGAGACGACTTCACTGCATATCAGTTAGATGGGCCAGCCAGGTAGTGGTGGCATACCTTCATTCAGACTAGGCCAGATGGGTCTCCTCCGATCACTTGGACTGAGTTTTTTGAGGCATTCTTGGCTAGGTTCATCCCCCGCAGTGTCAGAGATCACCTTCGGGATCAGTTATCTAGGTTGGAGTAGGGCTCCATGACTATGTCAGAGTATGAGGCGAGGTTTCACGAGCTCTCTTGCCATGCTATCATGATCTTGCCTACTAAGGAGGAGAGAGTTTGATGCTTTGTTCGTGGGTTGAGACTTCAGCTGCAAATTGAGACTCAATCTATGGTCTCCACGGGTCATTCCTTTCTTGATGTATTATTGATCACGCCCGCACCATCGAGCAGCTCCGTCGTGAGGCCCAAGGCGGTAGTACAAGAGAGCTAGATATGAGGGCAGCTACAACGGGTCCCGTTCCAGGTCTAGAGACACTTATGATTGGACCCGACAGCGGTTTCATAGGTCCCAATCATGTGCGTTAGGCCATGGTGGCCATTATTCTAGCAGCCGATCATCTATGGATTGTTTTGATTATGGGGAGCTGGATCATTGGGCTAGAGATTGCCCTTTGCATAGGCGGATTGCTCTGCTGCACATGCAGCTCCGCCAGCTCTACTAGCAGTGCCTCCCGCCAGAGCTCGAGGTTAGGGTCAGGACCGTCGTGGTGGACATCAGGATATTTAGGGTGGTCCCCGGGGAGGCAGGTCTGGTGATAGGACAGATGGCCAAGGTAGAGGTGGACAAGGCCATTTCTATGCAGCTCCAGCAAGGCGAAGGCTGAGGCATCGAACGATATAATCATAGGTACAATTCTCCTATGCCAGCAGCCCTCCTCGACTTTATTTGATTCGGGCTCCACCTATTCTTATGTGTCTATTTATTATGCTTCTTGTATGGGTTTGAGTTCTTAGCCTTTGGCAGCGCCGTTACGTATGTCGACCCTCGTGGGAGAGTCTTTAGTAGTGGATCAGGTGTTTTGATCTTGCTTGGTTACTATCCAGGGGCGTGACACCTGGGCTAACCTTATTTTGCTTGATATGCTTGATTTCGATGTGATTCTGGACATGGACAGGTTATCCCCCTACCATGCGGTCTTAGATTGTTTATCTAAGACTGTTACCTTAGCCATGCCTTGTATTTCCCTGGTGGTGTTGCAGGTCTCCCGTAGTAGCACACCGGTTGGAAATATCTCTTTTGTTCGAGCTCGGAGGCTAGTGACAAGGGGGTGTCTATCTTATTTGACCTACGTGTGTGATGTGAGTAGGGAGGTCCCTCGAGTTGAGTCAGTTCCAGTTGTCCATGACTTTGTAGATGTGTTTCCTACCGACCTACCTGGCCTACTCCCAGAGTGTGATACTGATTTCCTATTGAGCTTGAGCCAAGTACTCGACCTATTTCTATTCCGCCACATCAGATGGCTCCTGCATAGCTCGGGGATCTCAGTATTCATCTTCAGGATCTCTTAGGCAAGATATTCATCTATTCTAGTGTATCACCTTGGGGTGCTCCCATCCTCATTGTGAAGAAGAAGGATGGTACGATGCGTATGTGTATTGATTATAGACAGCTGAATAAGGTGATGGTGAAAAACCATTACCCCACGCCTAGGATTTATGATCTATTTGACCAGCTTCAGGGTGCCGCAATGTTGCGATTTATCTGAGGTCCGGTTACTATTAACTGAGGATTAGGGTAGCGAATATCCCTAAGACCGCATTTAGGACTCGATATGATCACTATGAGTTCTTGGTGATGTTTTTTTTGTTTACTAATACCCATGCTTCCTTCGTGGACTTGATGATGAAGGTGTTCAGACTGCATTGTGTTCATAGATGACATACTTGTATACTCGCGGAGAAGGAGAGATCAGGAGCAGTTTTTGAAGATTGTGCTCCAGAATTTGAGAGATCAACAGTTGTATGCCACGTTCTCAAAGTGGGAGTTTTGGCTTGAGTCTGTAGCATTCTTGGGGAAAGTCGTGTCCAAGGATGGCATTATGGTGGATCCAGCAAAGATTGAGGCTATTTGTGATTGGGCCAGGCCTACTTTGGTTACTGAGATTTAGAGCTTTGTTGGATTGGCAGACTACTACATACAGTTTGTGGAGGGATTCTCCACTATCGCAACACCTCTTATCTGGTTGACTCGTCTCGATGTTCCTTTTGAGTGGTTTGAGGATTGTGAGTTGCGCTTTCAGAATCTCAACGAGTTGCTGAGTATTGCTCCTATATTGACTCTTCTAGTTAAGGGCGAGGGCTTCACGGTATATTGTGATGCATTCGGTGTTGGTTTAGGTTGTGTATTGATGCAGTGGGGCCGGGTTATTGCTTATGCGTCGAGGTAGCTTAGCTCCATGAGCACAACCACCCCACTCATGACTTAGAGTTGGCGGTGGTAGTGGTTGCACTTAAGATCTGGAGGCACTACCTGTAGGGAGTTCGTTATGAGATCTACATCAATCACAAGAGTCTTCAATATATTGTGAGCCAGATGGACCTTAATTCGAGGCAACGTCGTTGGATTGAGCTTCTGAAGGACTATGACCTCTCTATTCTCTACCATCTGGGCAAGGTGAATCTGGTAGGGGACACCTTGAGCCGAAAGGCGGTGAGTATACGATGCTTTTTGGACTCCACCTCCCATGTCGCCTCTTCAACAGGTCGCTGTCTCCACTACACCTTCACTGAGTTAATATGCTTGGATCTCAACTGTCTAGTTTGTCTATCTAAGAAAGCAATAGGTTCCTTCTCAAAGGAGATTTTTTTATCCAAAGCAGTTGAGTCCCACTGAATCACATGGGAATAATCATGACGGTATCTCTTAAGCATCGAGACTTGAAACACGAGGTGGACCGCTAAAAGACTCGAAGGCAAGGCCAACCTATAGGCTACCTCTCCATGTTTCCCCAATATCTCAAAAGGTCCAATGAACCGCGGATTGAGCTTTTGTTTCTTTCCAAACCTCATCAAACCCTTGGTGGGTGACACCTTAAGAAAAATCCATTTTGCAATAACAAAGGACATATCCCTGACACGCTTATCTACATAGCTCTTCTGCCTATCTTGTGCGGTCACGAGGCCCTGCTGAATGAACTTCACACTATCCGTGGAGTCTCTCATCAAATATGTGCCCTAAGGTCGTACTCCAAATGAGTCAAACCATCAAATGGGAGATCTGCACCTCTTCCCATACAAAGCCTCACACGGTGCCATCTGAATACTGGAATGGTAACCCTTGTTATAAGCAAAATCCGCAAGAGGTAGGATTTTTCCCAATGACCACCAAAGTCCAAGACACAAGCCCAAAGCGTATTCTCAAGCACCTGAATAGTCCGTTCAGACTGACCATCAATCTGAGGATGGAAAGCGGTACTCAAGGCAAGCTTGGCACCCATCTGCATTTGCATAGAATTCTAGAAATGAGAAGTGAACTGCGCACCTCTATCAGACACAATAGAAATGGGCACTCCATGCAACCGAAAAATCTCACGAATGTGGATCCTGGCCAATTGCTCTACATTATAGTTAGTCTTCACCGGAATGAAATAAGCAAACTTGGTCAACCAGTCCACAATAACCCAAAAACATTCCCAAATTCAAGGGTAACCCATTCAAAAGTCCATAGTAGTGCGTTCCCATTTCCACTCAGGAATGGGAATCCTTTGCGTCTTTGATGCTCATACTTCACGTGCTTACAGTTTAAACACTTGGCTACAAAGTCAACAATGTCTCTCTTCATGCTGCACCACCAATGGTGTCGCTTCAAATCATGATAGAATTTGGCTTCCCCCGGGTTAATAGAGTATTTAGAACAATGAGCCTCCTCCAATATCATACACACCCAGCCACCAACTTTAGGAACACAAATACATCCTCAAAACTCCCTCGGGATCAAGAGACACCGACTTAGCTTCACCTTTAATACTTTATCCCGTATCACTCTCAACTTGTCATCCTCAAACTAGTGGGTACGAATATGATCCATCAATGTAGACCTAGCCTCAATAAAGTATAAAACACAGTGAGGTGCAGAAATATCGAGTCGGACCAACTGTCTAGCCAACAACTGAACCTCTAATGCAAAAGGTATCTCCTCCGCCTTAAGAAAGGCTAAGCTACCCATACTAGAATTTTGAATTCTCAATTGATGGTAGCCCGACCTCAAATCAATCGTGGAGAACACTGACGCACCCTAAAGTTGATCTAGTAAATCATCGACGCGGGGAAGAGGATACTTATCCTTGATCGTATCCATGTTCAATTGTCGATAATTGATTCACATCTTCATAAGTAGACACATAAAAGTAGGTCGACCTGGGATAAAATAAAACTATAGCAGAGTGATAACAGATTAGGAAGGTACCGATGATCACTGCATGTGAGGCCTCTACCTCGGATCTACCCGGTATAGCATAGAACTGTCTGTGATCGCAACTAGTCTGAGAATGTCCACGAGCACTGCCTCGAGCTTCCTGAGCTCCAAACTTGGTACCCTTGGAACCACCGCTAGCACCTTGTGAAGTACCTCATACCGATGGAGCTAGCATAGAACAAGTAGCCTGTGATCCTGACTAGACAGTAAAAGGAGTATGTCTAGGCCAATCTTTGCCTTGTGCTCAAACTCCTCACAAATAAAACAACCGCGAGGACCTGAATCCTGCTGAGACTGACCAGAAGAGTCTGCACGCCCTACCTGACCTGAAGATCTACTATGCATACCCTAACCGATCTGACTATGCCTAGATCCACTAACACTATCCGCACTTTGAATCACGACCTATACTTGTCTACCCTGATAACCCTGTGAGCTCTGACCCAAATTATCTCTACCTCTGGATGAATGACCGTTGAACTAACCCTGGCGATGAAGCCTCTTAGTTCCACTACCCTGTCTAGCATTCCAAACACTCTCAATCATCCTAGCATGGTCAATAATACTCTTGAATGTACCACCTGATAACAAAAGAGAGGTTGTGGCCTCCTGGACATAACCAGAGAACCCCTTCACCAGCTAATAGATCTGCTCAAACTCTGTAGGGATACTCGACATGGTATAATGGGACAACTTATGAAAATGAGCCTCATACTCAAAAACTAATAAGGAACCCTGCTCCAGTCTATCAAACTCATCCCTGTGCTGATCTCGAAGGCTATATGGCATAAACCTCTCAAGGAACACCTCACTAAACTACTCCCAACCCATCACAGGAGAACCAACGGGCCTACAAGCAAGAGCCGATCTCCACTACTCCTTGGCCACTCCTAAAAATTGATAAGAGGTGTAAGACACCCCATGAGCCTCTAAGATACCCAGGTTGAACAACCTGTCCTGGAACTCAGTTAAAAAGTCATAAGCCTTCTCTCTATTTGTACCATCAAACCTAGGAGGTGCAAATCTAACAAATCTCTCAAAACTCTTCTGCTAGGCAACCGACATGGCTGCACTACCAGAAACAGGTGGAGCTGCAAATCTAGGAAGTCCCATAGAAGGTACTGAAGAGGAACCAGGAGTCTAAAATTCCACACAAGGCCCCTAAACTGGCGGTGTAGCACCAACTGTAATAGGAGAACCTAAGTACCCGAAAGAATACCAGAAGCGGAGGCACTATCCAATCTAGCCAATAACTTGACGATCAACTCCTAAAGCATCAGAGTGCTATAGGGAACCAAAGGAGGTTGGACTGGTCCTCTCTTCTCAGTCTGCTGCCTAATAACATCATCATGCTCATAAATGGGCTCAAGTGATACCTCCCTAGCTCATCCTCGAGCAAGTGTTGCCCCTTTTGCTCGGCCATGACCCCTAACTCCACTGCGTCCCCTACCTCACCTATGAACTAGGGCTCGGGCAGCAGATATGGCCTCGCCCTCTGAGACACTGGCTGTAGTCCTTGCTATCTGCATGGAGAGAATAGATTAGAGGTATAAAACACTTGATATGAATAATTCACATGAAAGGAATCAAAGGAAAGGAATTTCTCCTACTAGGTATCTTGTAACCTCTCTTACAGATAAGTACAGACATCTACATACCGATCCGCAAGACTTTACTAGACACCCTTCTCTTTAACTTATGGTACCGATGAATCTGGCTCTCATATCAATTTTTTTATGACCCAAAAACTGAGGTCATGATGACATACACCCCGAGAACCCAATTTGGTGTGTAACACAAAAGAAAATAACACTCACGAGACTTCTAAAGGGAAGTCAGGCCACAACCGAAGAGAAATGAGAAATAATAAAGAAATTCCCAAAACCTGGTATCATAAGCATAAAGAGAGTCTAATACATTTCAAGAATCTGAAATACATCTCAAGTCTTTAAAAAAATTAAAGACTGTAAATGAGAAATGGAGACCAATGGCGATTCAGAAAGCAGGATCTCACAATTACTCCGAATGGGAAGAAATTGCTAGATTTGATCAACCGCTACGAAGATCACCTTGACTAGGATCTGCATCAAGAAGATAACATAATCAGGGGTGAGTACAATGCACATGTACTCAGTAGGTTAGACCGAATGAGTATAAACAACTACTCTGACTTAAGAAATAAATTACGAAATGCTTCCACCTGCATACATAACAGTCCCACTCCGACATTGGTGCCACCAATTTATATAGTAACGGTGCGAATAAGGTAAAGACATAAGGTTACATATAATACTCATATCAACAGATAAGCAAGTTACACAACCCAATAAAGCTGGCCAATACAATGCAATGAGATGATGAAATGATGTGGTGGAATCAAGGTCATCGCACAATATGTCGTATACACCTTGCCGAGAATTAGCTTCCAGACAAGGACCCATGGGGGACTCGCAGTCCATATACCAATCTCAAAATCTCAATGTCTCACCAACTTGCTACCTAGCTCGTGGTCAAGGATAAATGTAAGGTGTCTCATTTTCTTTCTCAAAAACAGTATTTCTCCACTTTCTCATATTCCCATGAACAATGATATGTTGAATGAGGATGAATGCATCACCACACATACAACACAAAATCATAATCAATTCATCAAGGATTTTGAATAGCATAAAGTTCCCAAACTCAATAAATCATGAAACACGACCTCAAATGATAGGGATAGTAGAAGAATCTATTTGAAATCAGCCTTTACCACTTAAAGCAACTCTTTCATTTTTAAGATGATCAAATATCAATTCAAGCCCCTCTTGAGCATCTCAATGTGAAATATAACAAATAGGCTACACAAGCCCACACTCAGGCAAATTTCCAATTATCACAGGTCTTCAACAACAGTTAAGTGCATCACATGCACGAGCCTTTGCATAGGCTAAACATAACAAATAGGCATCACATGGACTAAACAAGAAGGTCAACACTTATCAACCTCTGAAACTCATACTACAACTCATTTCACAGTTGACTCCCTAAGAAAGATTAATTACTTATCTCAATCTAAAATAAAGATAGCTAAACCTACCTTAAAGGCCGAAACTTCACTCAAAAAACTCTATCGGAGCACTCCCTCTACCAAACAATCACTGAAACAGAGTTCAACTATCAATAATGAAAATGATTCATCAATCGGAGCCCAACGATACCCATATTGATAGGATTAGAAACTGGGGTAAAATAGTTCAAAAATCACTTCAAAAATTGGAAGGTTAAAATCAGATTTTTATTTAAGAAACACAATCTACAATCAATGAGGAACTCTTGGTTGAAAACCCATTAAAATAAGTAAGGAATAAGGTTCAATCAAGAATTACTAAAGTTTTCCAATTTAGGGGGAAAACCCCAAAACCCACATTGAAATCATGATTTAAGGATGTTTTTGGAAGATAAAAATTGATGAAATCAATATTGAATCATTAGAGGAAGCTTAACCACACGACTTTTCACAAAATGCAGTCAACAAATTGCCTCCCTAAAGCTCCAAAAATTTGAAAATGGAGGAAATGAGAAAAATGGGAAGAATCCAAAATTTGGGTATTGTTCAGGTAAAATGTGGTCATCGCGATTGCGAGCCACTAACTCTCAAGATCGCGAAGGACACTCAAGCTTCACATCGCAATCGCGAGGCCCTTGTCCATGATCACGAAGGCTAAGGAAAGGGTTCATCACAAACGCGAGCCTATGGGCTGCAATGGCGAAGACCATAGAGAAGGCACATCGCGATCGTGAACCTATGGGCCGTGATCGCGAAGGTCAAAGTGACCTGCCCCAGAACCAAAAAACCAGCGGTTCAACTCTAGGAAAAATATCTCCAAATGGACCCTTGGGAATCGTTCGGGGTTCGATAAAAATAAATTGGACATGCTACCCTACTAAATTTGACATTTCAGACTCAATGAAATTGTTAGATTTCTAAAAAGAGGTCAAATGACAGAATTACCCCTAGAGCCCTCTTTAGGCTTAAAACCCAATTTCTCACCCAAACTCCCAAAACTCAACCTAATGCCTCGAAACCCTGACCAACCACATTACTAGCTCAAACTCAATGTTCCAAATGCAATGGAACTGGCGTAATCTACATGCAACACTCAAACTCAAAATGTTGACCAAAGTCAACTATATCAATAATACTCCACTCATAGGGATCAAAATTACAAAAAATACACCCGATCACATCGGGGACCACACCAACCATTCCCATAACACTAGCTAAGTATGAAAATATTAAGGGTAAGGTAAAATGGTCATTTCATAAATAAAAGCAAATTCATTAAAAAATGAGACATTACAAATTATAAGCATACGGATGTCACTAAAGTGATACAAATGAGCCTTAAGTGTGATTGGTAAATTTTGATGGTGTATTGAAAAGACGAGATGGTAAAAAAATGTTAATGAATACCCAATGTATGGAATGCACTATGATTTTTTCGTTGTGGAAAATGAGATCAATGATCTCATATTTTATCAAACCAAAAGGCCAATAATGTACATGGCCCTGTCCAAAACAAGGGAAAAAAAACCAAAACAAAAGCAAACAAAGAAAGGAAAAGACTCAAACAAAACAATAAAAAACCTATAGAGACAAGCACTGACACCGACTTTTTAGTATTCACATCATCAAAATCACCAGAAGTAACCTTGATATGTCCGTTAAAATTGCCACCAAAGAATATCATCTTGGTGTGTGGTGTACCCCTTACCACCTTGTTCAAATTCTATCAAAAGTACTTCTTTACATCCTCATTCGAGCTCACTTGTGACATATAAGTACAAAAAATATTCAGATTAAGCCCTCCCACATCTGAGTGATTAATGTTGATATTGGATTAGAGTTAGAGGGTTGAGAATTGAGATATGGATGCTAGTAGAGAGGCCTTACCTTGGGCATTGTCCAATGTCCAACATAGTCATTATAAAAGGTCAGGATAGGGCTTTTATGGGTTAGGTTTTGTAATGACCCTGAAGGTCAATTTTTGTAATTTTTATTAAATGACAATTTTACCCCTCTCAAGAGTTGCCCCGAATCATGTTTGGATGATATCCGAGTTAGTTTTGCGAAAATTCTTGTTAAGTTGTGGTTTTTGGAAAAATTTGAATTCTAAAGGCTTAAGTTATCAAAATGTGGTTTTTAAGGACTTTCAGAGTTTCGGGACTCGGAGGAGAATTCCGTCAATTCCATCAGTTTCGGAATGTGTAATTTGGTCTAGGAGAGATGACGAAATCAGTTTTGGGGCTGTATTGTGGATTTGAAGTCTTAAGTTGGAAAATTATGAAATTTTGATCATACGGTTAACTTTGGTCAACATTTGGAGATCGGATGCTAGGAATTTGATTCCGCTAACTCCGTTGGATTCGGGGGATGATTTTAGGCCTAGGGGTGGCCTTGGTTGAGTTTTTAGAGGTCCCGAGTTTATTTTGAGTTTTTGAAGCTTAAGTTAGTTTCGTTGTGCTTTATTAGGTTCTGGGTCAAGGAGACCTCGAATATGAATTCCGACGGTTCCATTGAGTCCAGAACGTCAAATTTAGTAGGGTTGCATATCTGGTTTATATGCACGGGGTTCCGAACGAATCCCGAGGGTCCATTCAGAGACTTGTTGAAATTGCTGATTGTGTTGTATCTAGTGCCAGTCATTTTGGCCTCCGCAATCGCGGAGGGTTGTTGCCCACGTTCGCAAAGGGTTGTTTCCCGCGTTTGCGGAGGGTAAGGCTAGTGGCCTCCGCCTTCGCAAAGTGAGTCCGTGTTCGCGAAGGGTTGGGTGCTGAACCTCTACATTCGCGGAGGGTTGGATGTTGAACCTCCGCGTTCGCGAAGCTTCTGGCACGTTCGCGAAGAGTTAAGGATTGTGTCTCCGCATTCGCGGGTTAAGTGAGCCGCATTTGCAGAGAACCAAAAATGCATGAATAGTGTAAAATACAGGAAGTGTCCCATTTTCATCATTTTGGAGCTTGGTGGGCGATTTTTTAAGAGGAATTTCTTGTGAATCAGTGTGGGTACGTGATTTTAACCCTTGGTCTTGGATACCCATTGATTTAAACATGATTTTAACTTGGAAATTAGGTTTTTTAAAATGGAAATTTTGGGGGTTTTGATTGAACTCCGATTTTTGTGATAAAGTAAGGATTGTGGACTGATTTGAACCTCGTTTTCCAAATGGTTTTCTCTATTGGGTTGCTAACGCCTTGAGGGACCTTTTTATATAAGAAATTTGGATTTCAAATTCAGTTTTCAAAATTGGAGTTTTGGGTTGTTGTTCCTTTTCTTTCCGAATTTTGTGTTCTTGGTGTTGTTAGCTTCGGGTTGTGATTGTGGTTTATATTTTGAGTAGATTGTGGTGCTTTGGATTGCTCACGAAAAGGAAAAGCTCCGGTTGTAGATTGAGCGTGTTTTGATTAAGGCAAGTGGACCTTTAAAACCTTGTGAACCTCGTTAAATTATGAATATCTTCCTTGATTGAGATGGGGAGTAATGAGATTGAGGAATGGGATGAAATCTTGTATGAAATCAAATCTAATTTGATCGATGGGGTAATAAAAAGGCTTATGTTCTAATGTTGTGAACCATGTGGAGTCGAGTGATCTTGTGCGTTGTGTTGTGATTGAAAAATGGTTATGAAAGCCTTGATGAAATCGTGAAATTGATGAATATGTCTTTGCTCATTGTGGATTATGGGACTAGACTTGAAACTCTTGCTTAGTGATTAATCCTACTTGTGATGAAAGGTGTAGTGAATCGGAGACTAGGCAATTGATCTTGTTGTAAATGATGTAATTGATAATGTTTATATATTGTTGATAGTGTGACGTGATTTGTATTGATATGAATTGTGTTATGATTGTGAACACTATCATTTTCTCATTATTTGTATGAACATGCTTATGTGCATTAGTTCTGAAACACTATGATGATTATGTCGATGGGAAATGGTTTCAGCAAGTGATGATTTATGCCGATGGGAAATGGTTCCGACGAGTGATGATTTTGCCGATAGGAAATAGTTTCGGTGATTGATGATTATGTCGATGGGAAATGGTTTCGGTGGATACATGGTCCATGTGTGGCCCCCATGGGTTCCGTTCTGAGATTCAGCATATGTGTATCGTATGATAGACATGCATCATGCTACTTGACATCGCATTGCATTTCATTGTCCTTTTCTCGACATTGTGGAGTTGTGTTTATGTCCTGTGACACTGTATTTGATGTATTCGATGCTTATGTGTTCTATTGTTGATATTTGTGGACTGTTGTTGATCTATGTCCGATATGAACTGTGTAGTCTAGGTTAGGCTGATTTCTATACAGGTTGTAGTTGTGGAGGTTCGGTTGGAAGGAATGGGGTTCGTGAGTTTAGTTAGGTTGGCCTTGTTTTTTTGGTTGACTTGCTGGGTACCGTGTTTTTGGTACTCACCTTTGTTTCTACACCTGTTTAAGTTGCGAACCCGCACCGTGATTTTGATCACTCTCTCCTTTATCCCGAGGCTTCTATGGATACTTGAGAGGTAGCTGTTCGATGTCGGCGATCCCTCTAGATCTTTTTTTTTCTATACTTTGTTCTATTTGAGACACAAAGATATTGAGACTTTTACCTATCTATTGATTTTCTGTATTAGTGGCTTGTACATGTGACAACCAGTCTTGGGTTGGATTTGTTTAAGTTGAAAGACTTTCGCTTGGTTATTTCCCTTTTTTATTTCTGTTATTTCCGCTTGTTGGATTTTAGGCTGACTTGTCTTGGTGGGATAGGACAAGTGCCATCACACCCGGTTTTGGATCGTGACAAATGGTATCAGAGCCAGGTTTCATAGGTCTCACGTGTACAATCCAAGTCTAAGTAGAGTCTCGCGGATCGGTACGGAGACATCTGTACTTATCTTCGAGAGGCTATGAGGACTGTTAGGAAATTTCTTTCATTCATTCTCTCTTATCGTGCGTGGTTCTTGTCGCTTGTGTTGAGTGTCGCATGTTGTTTTGGCAGATGCCGAGGACTAGAGCTTCTGTTTCAAGCGATGGAGGGGAGGCAGTCCCCGAGGCAGTGGTTGAGGCCCCAGTTAAAGGTCGGGGTAGAGCTCGAGTTGGAGGCTGTGCTCGTGGAGTAGCACGTAGGAGAGGTCGTGCCTGAGGAGTAGCACTTGCTAGAGGTCGTGGTAGAGGGGCTTCCCCAGAGCCACAGGTTGAGGTGGGTGAGGACTAGGTTCCTCCAGGGTTCTCAGCACCGTTCTTTCAGGAGACCTTATAGAAGGATGTTAGGAGTTATGGAAGAGCTTTACTCAGGGTGCCGCGGGCACGCCACAGGGTTCACAGACTAGGGCTGAGGTGCAGACCCTAGATCAGTATCAGGATTCAATTGTTCAGGGTTAGGTGGGTCAACCAGCCACCATTGTTTACTGCGCCAGCTGTCGGTGTGCAGAATGCTCCAGATGTGGTTCTGACAGTAGAGGACCAACAGTGCTATGAGAGGCTTCAGAAGATGAAACCACCCCTATTCCAGGGTGGTAAGAATGAGGATGTTCATGAGTTTCTGACCTTGTGCTCTGAAATGCTTTAGGTGGTGAGGATGGTGGATGCGAGGGGTGTCCTTTTTGTTGCTCTCCAGCTCCGTGGGCCAGCCAGGGAGTGGTGGAGGTCTTGTGTGGAGTCCTTGCTAGTGGGATCTCCTCTGATTGAGTGGGATGCCTTCTATAGTGCTTTTTGGGAACGCTTCATTCCCTGGAGTGTGCGTGAGGAGAGAAGGTTGAGGTTTGAGGGTTTGACTCAGGGTGGCATGTCAGTTGTAAAGTACGAGGCACGTTTCTGTCAGCTGTCTCGCCATGCCACATCTTTCGTTCCAGATGAGGTGGAGAGGGTCCGTAGATTTGTGAGGGGTTTGGATTTCTCCATATCATCCCGTGAGGGTGCTTCCTTCCAGTCTATAGTGACTATCGCTAGAGAGGCAGAATTATTGGTTCGAGAGGAGTTTGGAGACTCCAAGAGGGCCCGTTCTAGTGGCTAATTTTCTGGTGCCTCGTCTGGTGGCAGGGGTTCTTAGAGAGGTGGTACTTCTTTTCAGCGTCTGAGGCCGGTCTAGGCTTCCATGGAAGTAGCCGAGGGTGGATAGGTGTCCCGTGGGTCTCATAGTTCTTGCCAGGGTGGCCGTGGTATGTCATCTGGTTAATCATAGCAGATCATCGTTCTGAGTTCGTGTTATACTTGTGGGGATCCGGGTCATTTGATGCAACAATGCCCTCTACAGACTCATTTAGGGCCTCAGAATACCTACTCTGCAGCTCCAGAGAAAGGTTCAGTGCCTCTGGCTAGAGGTTGGGGCAGGGGTCAGACAACAGGCAGAGGTGGCAGAGCATCGGGCAGTGGAGATGTGGCCTAGCGTGGAGGTAGAGGTGCAGCTCAGACCGGAGATGGTAGAGGAGCCCAGTGTTATGCTTTTCCGGGGAGATCTGAGGCTGAGTCTTTTGATGCAGTCATCATATGTATTGTCCCAGTCTTCCATCGAGATGCATCTATATTATTTGATCCAGGGTCTACGTTCTCCTATGTGTCTACCTACTTTGCATATGAGTTTGATTTGGTGTGTGATCGTATGCCTGTGCCTGTGATTGTGCATGTTTCTACACTCGTAGGTGAGCCCTTAGTGGTGGATCGAGTGTATCGATCCTGTCCTGTTTCTTTGGCTGGGTATGACACTTGGGTAGACTTGATTATTCTGGGGATGGTACATTTTGATGTGATATTGGGTATGGATTGTCTTTCTCCCTATCATGCAATTCTGGATTGTCATGCTAAGACTGTCACTTTAGCGATACCTGGTGTTCCGAGGGTAGAGTTGAAGTATACTAGTGGTTCTTACCCTAGCAAGGTTATCTCCTACATCCGAGCCCAGAGGTTGATTGATAGAGTGTTTATCTTATTTGACTTTTGTTTGGGATACCAGTGTTGAGTCACCTCCCATGGAGTCCATTCCCGTGGTTCAAGAGTTTGCTGATGTATTTCCTACTGATCTTTCTGGTGTTCCCCCTGATCGAGATATTGATTTTGCTATTGACTTGGAGTCGAGCACTAAGCCCATCTCTTTTGCTCCATATCTCATGGCTCCAGCTGAGTTGAAGGATCAGTTACAGGACTTGTTGAGCAAAGGGTTTATTCACCCTAGTGTGTCACCTTGGGGAGCACCGGTTCTCTTTGTTAAGAAGAAGGATGGTTCTATGAGGATGTGCATTGATTATAGGCAGTTGAGCAAGGTAACTATTAAGAACAAGTATCCTCTTCCTCGCATTGATGATTTGTTTGATCAGCTTCAGGGTGCGGCGTTGTTTTCTATGATTGATTTGAGGTCCGGCTATCACCAGTTGAAGATTAGGCCATCATATATTCCTAAGACAACTTTTCGGACTCGTTATGGCCACTATGAGTTCTTAGTGATGTCTTTTGGGCTGACTAACGCTCTTACGGCGTTTATGGAGTTGATGAACGGAGTGTTCCGTCCACACTTGGATTCCTTCGTGATCATGTTCATTGATGATATTCTAATATATTCTCGGACCGAGGAGGATCATGTCCGTCACTTGAGATTTGTGCTTCACACTTTGAGGGAGCAGAAATTGTATGCCAAGTTCTCCAAGTGTGAGTTTTGGCTCGAGTCTGTGGCATTCTTTTGACACATGGTGTCCAAGGAGAGTGTTAGGGTTGATCAAGCCAAGATTGAGGCAGTTAAGGGTTGGACGAGACCTACTTCTCCTACTGAGATTCGAAGTTTTGTGGGGTTAGCAGGCTACTATCGGCGGTTTGTGCAGGGTTTTTCCACTATTGCAGAGCCATTGACTAGATTGACTCAGAAGACCTTGAGTTTCCATTGGTCCAATGAGTGTGAGGCGAGCTTTCAAAAGCTCAAGACTTTGTTGACTTCAGCTCCTGTGTTGACCTTGCCCGAGGAGGGTGTGTGCTTTACTGTATATTGTGATGCCTCCAGAGTTAGTTTGGGAGGTGTATTGAAGCAGAAAGAGAAGGTTATTGCCTATGCTTCTAGACAGTTGAAGGCACATGAGAAGAATTACCCTACTCACGATCTAGAGCTTGCAGCAGTGGTGTTTGTGCTTAAGCTATGACGGCATTATTTGTATAGGGTTCGTTGTGAGGTCTTCACCGATCATTGAAGTCTTCAGTACATCTTTATTCTGAGGGATCTGAATTTGAGACAGCGTAGATGGCTTGAGTTACTGAAGGACTACGATATGACTATCTTGTATCTTCCGAGAAAGGCCAATGTGGTGGCCGTTGCTTTGAGTAGGAAGACTCCTAGTATGGGGAGTCTTGCCGCGATCAATGTTGACTTTAGGTTTTTGAGGGACCATGGGTTGGGGCTTTGTTCTTATGATTTGTGGTCGTCTTCGTCTTATGCTTGTTGCAACACCTTTTTTTTTGTTTAAGTTTATGTTTTTAGTCCTTTTTGTGGTTTTAGTATTTGTGTTTGTTGTACTTTCTTTTTGTGTCCAATGTAATATGTGGTATTTCTTCCTATTTGTTTGGTCAAAAAAGTAATGTATGATCACTTGCTTATTTTAGCAAGTTGACTAAAATTTGAATTAGATTTAGTTTGACATTATATCATTATTCGTATCAGCCACTAATATTTGCATAGCTAGCTTCTAAAAAAGATGATCAAGTGACAATTTTAATTTTATCCTTTTTGTATGAAAAACCTAGCAACAATTGTACACACTAATAGGATAACAGTTGGATCAAATTCTCATATAAAATGCCAATGTCATTGCCAAATTATTGGTCAAGTGTGAAAAACCATTCACTATATGGTACATCCTTCCTTGTTGCTAATTTTAATGACATTCAATTTTATTATACAAAATTTAATGGTGATAACATAAAGAGAATAGAGATTTCAATGAGTCAGACTTTGGGGTCTCGAAAGAATAAGGAAAAAAATATAATTAAGCAACAATTGATTAGACATCCAGAGGTAAATTACTATTTTGAAGCGGTCTAGAGGGGTAAAAAATCGAGATAAATTCTGAGTACTAGATATGACGTAATAATAACAGAGTCACCTAATTAAATTTTCAAGAACAGAAGTTCTTCCCTAGCTCCCAACAAATCACTATAGAGTGATTTTGAGTAAGAACTTATGTATTCCATTTTATGCATTGATTCTCCAACAAGCTTGTAGAGCACTTTTTGAATCATGACATGGTACTTTGATGCCTAAAGGGCCACCAAAGAAGCTCAAGATATTTTGAAATGAATCTTGTTGTGCCAAACCTGGTTGATGAAGCTCATTTTTGGATAATTAGTTTTAATGATCTGTAGTTGTCATAATTACCATTTCAGATTGCATAATTATTTAATTCAGGATTACCAAGAATAATGTTGATTATTCTCTTAACAATATCATCTGAGAGAAGAGTGTTAATTAAGCTTCCTCTCTTTCCAAGTATATATCATGATTTATGAACTTTGATCTTTTTAGATTTAAGGGCTGATGGCTAATATTTTGCAAGAACACCATTGCCCATCCAATTGTCCAACATTAAGTTACAGTTCTAGACTATGTTATCAACCGCATTGTGCTTGATGTCCATCTCTATATCAATTTCTTGAAAAACTCAACGAATTTTGTTTTGCCTCCATAGAAGATGACAATGGCATATGCACAAGCAAGATGGTTGATTTAATGATCATATTACCTCTGATATTATCAAATTTATTATCTTGGGTGATTTCTTGAATCAAAAGAACATTCTCAGTGGAGTATATATCTTCCTTTTACAAATAATAAGTTTACCTTTGTTTCACATTAAAATGGAGGATTAATTTGATCATAGGTACTTCAAATTATTGATTTTAAATTTTTTGAACTTTTTAGTTTACATAAGAAAATTTGTTATAAAGGATATAAAATCAAATTATTGCTATCACAACTCTTATGCCCAATTATGAAATTAAAAGTTAAAATAATACTTGAAAATATGTCATTTAAAATGTTAACCATTTAAAACTTATAACTTTACGATTTCCTCTAAAATTTAAATGTAACAACTTGTTCCCGTCGTAATGGATAAGCCAATAGGGAAGGAATTTGGGCCAGAAAACTTTTGAGTTGTAACTTGGAAATTTCGAGCCTAGGCCAGACTTGGACGAAATCTGAGTCAGGTGAGGTCTAGGTAATCCGGTAATGGATGGGGGATTTGATTATGAATTTGATCATTTGAGTGGATAGCCAAGACGATAAGGAGCATGTATGGCTTTATGGAATCGAATTCGGCGGGTAGAACTCCCGCAATTGATCTTAGCATGAAAGGGTGGTTTTAGAACATCAAGTTTTGAGGGTAAGTTGTGAAATAGGGACTTGTAACACAAATTCCGAGTCTCTATCTCTATGCAACCCGCCACGACGGGATTATTTCCGCCATGGCGGGGCCGCTATGGCGGGCCAGTCGAGAGTAAAAATGGGAAAAGTCCCAAAAAATGTTATTTTTCTGCAAACTTCGTTCTTGGAGAGCAAAAGGGTGACCTAGGGCTATTTCTTCTTGTTTTTCACTAATTCTCGCGCTGAAGGTAAGTCAATTACTCCCCTAATTCGTTAATTGATTCTTACAACTTAGAATCCTTGCTATTTATCCTTGGGGAAGGGTTTTGGCTTGAATACAGTCGTGGAAAAAGCCCTAGTTGGGTGTTAGGATCATGGAATTGGCCAAGGGTTAGTATTTGGATATAATCCGGGTAAACTAGGCCACTATTATTGATCCTTTGTATTAATTACTTGTTTTAGACCAAGAACAAGCTGAGAGACTCCGAAAAGGGAAAGTTCAAGTTCCTTAAGAGTGTTAAGGCTTGGTTTCAAGGTAGGTGATGGTTTGATTTCCCATCTATGTTATATATACCTGCTAACTGCTCCATTGTATACATGCATGTATGAGAATAGGAAAAGATGAAATGAATCTAGTGAAATGATTGTTTGTGCTTCCGTAGCATGCAATGAACCTGTTACCTGATTGTACGATACAAGTGCGTAAATCATTCCTTGTGGTGCTGATTGTGTTTATGGTTGTGGTTGATTGGATTGGGTGTCATATTCCGACACATTATTGGATCGGGTGTCACGTTTCGACACATATTGGATCGGGTGTCACGTTCCGACACATATTGGATCGGGTGTTACATTTTGACACATTATTGGATCGGATGTCACGTTCCAACACACTAACAGTTTGAGTGTGCGTTCCATGAGAGAACCATCATTGACTGTTGCATTTGAGATTGACATTGTGAAACTGCTATATTGAGCATGAACTGGTAGATTGTTATTCTTTCTGTATATGTGTGGTTTACTATGTTGTAGTTACTTGTGTGTGTCTCACTTATTGGAATAGCCGCGTGATCCTACCAGTGCACCATTGCTTTGTGTACTGATACTGCACTTGCTCTTTCTTTGTTGAGTATAGGGAGTCTTCAGGCGGCTGTTGAGAGACCTCGATTAGGAGATCACTGACTTGTCAAGTTCATGAGTGAGCCAGTTCCTTCAGGCTACCATGGATTTATCTAGGATCTTAATCCATTTCCTTCGGACTTAGACCTTTCAGACTCTTTAATTTATGTTTAGTTGTTCTGGGGATGCATTCCCATATCTTAGACCGTTTAGTTAGAAGTTTTGGTGCAATGACTTTCAGGTTCTGGGGTTGAATTTCCGCTTGTTTATGTTTGATTTTGATAACTTACTGAGCTTATGGGAACTCAGCTTTTAAATTGATTATTTAAACGTGTTTCAACATCTTTAAATGCATGTCTTTTGGTTAGTAATGTTTAGTTGGGTTGTAGTAATTTTTCTCCCACCGGAGGGTTAGTGTGGGTGCCAATCATGGCGGTTTGGGTCGTCAAAAAGAGAAAACAGGAAAAATGTTGTATTTGGGGCTTAAGAAATCTAAAATGGGTAGTTGCTTTTTAAAGAAATATTTTGAATTACACTTTAACCACAATCAACACATTTAATTTCTTACCTTGCTGAGTTGCTTTTTAAAGAAATATCCTGAATTACCCCTTGACCATAATCAACACATTTAACTTCTTACCTTACTGAGTTGTTTTTTTAAGATATATCCTGAATTACCCGTTGACCATAAGCAATACAATTAATGTTTAACCTTACTCGTGAAAACACCATTTTATTGAAAGTTTCGAGCATATATATTTCAATGGACATTTCTTCAGTTCTTCACCAATTCATTTCTCAAGTTCACCCAAAAAAAAATCCTTCACAAAAAATGCAGTAACAACAACCATCAAGCGGAATAGCTCACCAAGGCCTCATAACGAGGCCTGCATGAATATGGTACTATAACTGCAGGACTTGTCTTGAGGTGTTACCCTCAAGCCAAGGGCTTGCACGGCACCAATGCAATCTCAGGGAACTTGGATAAGAGGTATGCCCCATTACAAGCTTTTTTGTCCATCGATTGAGCTGCCAACCCTCTACCATCAATTAGGTAAGCTCAAGTCTACCCCAACTGTGGTACGAGGCCAGGGACGCTTATACCATTCCCGTACAAGGAATCCGGTGGTGCAGGGGCCTCATAGATTTCCTGGCCATCCACAGTCAATTCATGACCAATCACAGCAGGCTACGGTGCCTCATGTTGTTGTATCTTCACCTGCACCTGGTCCTCTGCTTATTTAGGCAGACTTGTTTGTCCGTCGTCTTAATCAACAAATTCCATAGGGAAACCAGCTAAACGTAAATGTTTCAATGACTTCTACACCTATTGAATCATATCCTTTACCCATCGGGAGTTCCTGTAGTGTTAGTGTAACTGCAAATTGGATGCGTGAGAAGGAGAATAAAGATCAAGATGTCAAAGAGTCAAGCAGTGTTACTATCATTGCAGATTAGATGCGTAAGAAGGAGAATAAAAATCAAGAGGTCGAGCAGTCAAGTAGTGTTACTATCACTGCAGATTGGATGCATGAAAAGGAGAATGAAGATCAAGAGGTTGAGCAGCTTGACTTAGAGCTTAGGCTTTAGGTTTTTGAGGGAACATGGGTTGGGGCTTTGTTCTTTTGTTTTGTGGTCATCTTCATCTTATGCTTGTTGCAACACTTGTCTTTTTGTTTGTTTAAGTTTATGTTTTTAGTCCTTTTAGAGGTTTTAGTATTTGCGTTTGTTGTACTTTCGTTTTGTGTCAAATGTAATAAATAATGTGTCTTCCTATTTTTTTGTCAAAAAAGTAATGTATGATCACTTGCTTATTTTAGAAAGATGACTAAAATTTGAAATAGATTTAGTTTGGCATTATCTCATTATTCGTATCAGCCACTAATATCTACATAGTTAGCTTCTGAAAAAGATGACCAAGAGAAAATTTTAATTCTATCTTTTTTGTTTAAAAAGCCTTGCAACAATTGTACACACTAATAGTATAACAATTGGATCAAATTCTCATATAAAAATGCTAATGTTGTTGCCAAATTATTGGTCGAATGTGCAAAATGCATTCACTATATGCTACATCCTTCCTTGTTGCTAATTTTAATGACATTCGATTTAATTAGATAAAATTTAATGATAATAACTGAAAGAGAATAGAGATTTCAATGAGTCAGACTTTGGGTTCTCGATAGAATAAGGAAAAAAGAAGATAATTAAGAAACAATTGATTAGACATCTAGGGGTAAAATACTATTTTGAAGGGCAAGAGGGGTACAAAATTGAGACAAATTATGAATACTAGATATGACCTAATAATAAAAGGGTCACCAAATTAAATTTACAAGAACAGAAGCTCTTCCCTAGCTCCCAACGAATCACTATAAAGTGATTTTGAGTAAGAACTTATGTATTCTATTTAATGCTTTGATTCTCCAACAAGCTTGTAGAGTAATTTTTGAATCATGACATGGTACTTCGATGCCTAAAGGGCCACCAAAGAAGCTCAAGATATTTTCAAATAAATCTTGTTGTGCCAAACCTGGTTGATAAAGCTCATTTTTGGATAATTAGTTTTAATGATCTGTAATTGTCATAATTGCCATTCCAGATTACATAATTATTCAATGCAGAATTACCAAGAATAATGTTGATTATTCTTTTAACTATATCATGTGGGAGAAGAGTGTCAATTAAGTTTCCTTTCTTTCCAAGAATATATAACCAATTATGAACTTTGATATTTCTGGATTTAGGGCCTGATGGCTAATATTTTTCAAGAGCACCATTGCCCATCGAATTGTCCCACCAGAAGTATCAGTTCTAAACTATGTTATCAATCACCTTGTGCTTGATGTCCATATCTATATCAATTTCATAAAAACTCAATGAATTTTGTTTTGCCTCCATAGAAGAAGACAATGATATATGCACAGGCAAGATGGTTGATTTAATGATCATATTACCTCAAGTATTATCAAATTTAATATCTTGGACAATTTCGTGAATTAAAAGAACATTCTCAGTTATATATCTTCCATTTACAAATGAGAAGTTTACCTTTTTCACATTAAAATAGAGGATTAATTTAACCATAGATACTTCAAATTATTTAATTTAATTTTTTTGAACTTTTTTGTAACACCCTAGAATTTCTAAGTTAAGACAAAACCATTCTTGAATAGTGTATAAGGTCGTACAGAGTGATTCTTAATTTTCTTAGATTCTAAGGTCAATTAATTAGTGTGGAAATGATTTTGGATATCAATTAAGACCTCTAGAATCCCTTATCACAAAGTTGAGTTGGAAGCTTCCCTACCGAGTGAGTTTTGACCTAAGAATTCTACTTAAGTCAAATTCAAACAATCATATCTCTCAGAACATAAATATTTAGGTGGCCCATGAGCTATCAAATTGAAGTTCTTTGAGTCCTCTTTCCAATGCCACCACGTTTGCTCCATTTGAAGCTTGAAGTAAAAAGTTATGCCCGTTTGAGTGAAGCCTCTCTATTTAAGGCACTTCATTCGTTTTAAGAAAGGGTATTTTGGTCTTTTCCTTTTTTCCACTAGGCTTATCAAGTTTTTCCTGACCCAATTAAGGGTCTAATCATATTCTAAATCACCTATTCACATTCCTAAACACTTAGAGTTTTAGAGCGAGGTTTCAAGAGGAGAAAAAGGGCTAAGTTCAAGCGTTCTTCAAGATTTGTGGAATTCGCCAAGAACATTGTTCTTTCCAGATATGTAAGGCTTCTCATAGTGTTGGACTTGTTCATCCTCATGCCATACATCTAATTCATCCATGAATTTGTCCATGAAATCATTACATTAAGAGATTCTTGAGTAGTTCTTGAGTTTTAAGCTTCATTTTTAACAATGGAGGTTTTTGAGTTCTTGAGGTGAGGGTTTTGCGAATGAGTGATGTTTCTTGATAGAATTTTAGTGAGATTTCAATAATTTCGTGTTGGGTTTGTGAATCAATGAGAGTTTGGAAGAAACCAATTGATTCCAGATGAGTTAGGACCCGGAATTGACCAAAACAATTCATCAAATTTTTGGGTTCGGCGCTGGGGCAATGTCCAACCGTAGCACTAGGAGGGCTGGTACCCTGCGCCTGCAGTGCGCCCCAAAGCAGCCCCAGTACAATTGTGGCTAGCGCGGCGCGCCACTGATACGCTAGGGTCGCCAGGCCCTTTTCTTCTCCGTTCTTTGTCTCATATGCGTTCTTTCAAATCGTGTCTTCGCTCTCTTATTAATATGAACTTTTAAAGTATTAATTAATCCTTGAGAGATCCTACATGTCCTAATCACATGTCTTAATTTACATTTAAAATTAAAGTGAGTTTAAGAGAGAAGTTCAAGAGCTTTTAGTGAGTTGATTTTGAATTCTTGAGTTCCTGATCCTTGTTGAAATTCTATTCCTTATTATTGAATAGCTATATGTTATGCATTAAGGTTCTTGTGTTGATTCATTCGTGTCTAGATTTCAACATAAACCCGATGAATCTAGTATTCTTGAGATGAGTAGTATCGTTAAGTTCTGAGTTCTGAATTCTGAGTTCTGAGTTCTTGAGTTCTAAGTATTCTTAAGATGAGCAATATTGTTGAGTCCTGAGTTCTGAGTTCTTGAGTTCTAAGTATTGAGTTTTCTATATTGTTATCGAGATCCTTGAGTTGAGTTCTTTCATGTCTATATTTCAGCATGAACCCTATGTTGAGTTATAAGTCTTGAGAATCTTTTAAAGCCAATAATTGTGTTTTAAACTGAGTTTTGAGGAAAGCTTAAAGAAACATTTTTTAGTAAAGTTTAAGGGAATGAAGTATTCCCAAATGTATCATTTTTATATTGAGAAAAGAGAAACTTTGATTTCTAAAAAGAGTTTATGAGTTCAAATATATTTCAGAACAATTACCTCTGTTAAGAGGATAGTTTGAGCAATTATCTCAAACCAGAGGAAGAGTTTGTTTTACACATTTGAGCATGAGTATATATTATTGGGAGTAGCATTAAGCACCGATATGGGGATGAGTTCAGACAACTCAAATTCCTCATAAACCATGTATGCCAACATAGGTAAAGGATTCATACTTTTTAGATGATTTACTTATGCCTACGGGTAGAGATTAGTGGATCCACTTAGTTGAGGTGTCTTATACCCCGGCAAGGTATAGGACATTTCTAGCAGCGTGGGCGAGATGTTGTATCATCACGTAGCTCATAGTGATGGTTGTCGGTTAGAGAAACTCCCAAATAGAGTAAAGAGTACCTTCATTGTATTTTCACGTATAATTTTCTTTGAGTTACTATATTATGCTTTGTGAAGCTTTAAATGATATTATCTCTATTTATGCTTTACATTGAGTTGAGTTGAGTATTTCTTTCAGCCTGGTCAGCTCAGTATATGCTTTTATTACATTCTGTTGGTAAGAGTTTAAATGATTTTCCCATCATGAATTATATTATACTTCAGTTGAGTTACTGTCAGAGTTTCAGTTCAGTTATTTGTTTTACTCAGCCATATTACGTACTCGTACATTCCATATACTGATGTCATTCGACCTGCATCTTTTACGATGCAGATGCAGGTATTCAGGATCATCAATAGGCACTTCGTTGAGATCACTTTGCATTGCAGATAACTTAGGTGAGCTTCTTTGAATTTCAAAGGACTTCACATTTTGTTTTCTAGTCAGTTGTCTTGAGATGTATTGGGTATTTTCCTGACACTCATCTTTGTACAATAAAGGCTTCATAGATAGATAGAGTTGATGAGTCTTTCAGTATTATTCTTCCTTGAGATGTTTTGCAAACTACAATACTTATATTATTGAGTGTTTTACAGCTAGTTTAAGTTTAGTTTTTACTTTGAGTTTAAATGTTCAAAAATTCTATTTTTTAAGCTTTTTATCGCTTGAGTAAGTCTTCCGCTAAGTAGCCAACCAGGCCAAGGGTTCACTTGGGACCAGCAATGCTTCTCGTGTTCCAGCCACGTCCAGGGTATAGGCTCGGGGTGTGACAAACTTGGTATCAGAGCACAGAGTTGAAGTGTCCTAGGGTGTCTATGAAGCCATGTCGGTAGGATCTTATTTATGGTTATGAGGGCCCCACTTCTATAAATGAGGGAATACAGACATTTAAGAAAGGTTTCCCTTCTTTCATACTCTAAATCGTGCAATAGAATTGTGTCTTAAGGAACTTATTCAAACTCGTGCATTTCTCAGATCTATTCGACTACCCCTAATACTTAAGGTGGTTGAAATAGTAAGGCCCAGATCCTTATGGATGAGTTGCCCTCAGCAAAAGTCTTCAGAAAGTCATGAGAATGTAGAGGGGCTGGAGAGAAGCCCATAAGTGAGCTTAAGTGTTCAGATTCGAAAGAATGCACTCTTATGCATATGAATTGTGCATTCAAGCTTAAAGCGAGATGTACTCCCATAATCTTTTCTCCAAGTCTTGTTTCTGGTGATACCCTTTAAGAGGAGAGTAAGTTCTAAAGCTTGGGTTGTATTTTCACCCGAAAAGATAGTATGAATTATGATGTTATGAACAGTAGTAGTAAAAGTGCCCAGAATTAGAAGAATGCATGCAGAAGTATAGTAATCTAAGAAAGGAAGATAGTGATGAGGCAAATTATGATGTTGCAGTCATGCACCCAGTAAGTTATTAATGATGAGTTTTTCCTTATGGGTAGACTAAGAAGTGATGAGTTTGTGTAGATTTCATGATAGAAGGTAGAGTAAGAGTTACTAGTATGGATGAGTTAGAGTATACTTTAACCAGATGGGAGTTTATGGCAATGCCATTGTGTTGGTGAACGCTAAGCATATGTGTTGAATAAAATAGCAGAGTATTTATGAGGTGATAGATCTAAGCTAGGCTTATGATTTTTAAAAGGAGAGCCTATAGTATTTAGAGGATTATAGAACTAATTAAGTAATGATGTATAGCAAGTGGGTAAATAGTACTTAAGTTGTGAAAAGGAATGTGGCAGTAATCTGTAAGTTGTAGACGGAGAGATAAAGATTTACTACTTGTCATGAGGTCTTAGTGGGTGAGTGTGTCTTAATTTTATCTAGTAGTTGTAAGTTAGTATAGTAAGAAAGCAATTATATTGATATTTGTGTTTAGTAATAAACACTAAGCTTGAATTTGAGATTAGTGTCGTGATAAAAAGGATGACAACATAAGGGTGATGATGTTACTTTGAGATCTAATCTAGTAGGTTTGACATAAATTAGGCGAGAAATTAAGGTGTTACTTTTGGTAAGTGTGAGTGTTTATGACTCTCAGATGAGAGCAAGGGAGTGTGGCTAAGCCATTAGATTAGCAAGAGCATCAAGAGGTAAACCTGAGATCGTAGGTAGTCAGACGAGGTTCCAATTAAGTTAATGATTTTTCATGTGTGCCTAGATAGTATATTTGAGTTGTCAATGTGGAATAGGCTGAGGTAAGCATTATTTATTACCCTTAAGAGTTTTGTTGGAGAGATCATATATAGTCAAAGATGAGCCTTTTGAATATAGTTCAAGTTTCCTCCAGTTAGCTATATATGAACTTAGAAGGACGGTATTAGTGGGCTAAGAAGGAGAAGTCAGACTATTAAGAGTCAGACTAAGCGTCTTTATAAGCCAATGGGAAGAAGTTAAGAGGAGCATCTTAGAAAGAGGTCTTAGAAGGGACCCTAGTACCTTCACATAGAGGGTTCAAAAACCATGATATAAGCCTTTCCTGAGTATTAGAGTAAAGTGAATGTAGACAAGTCTAGAGATGGTGGAATAAATCCATATCTTTTAAGTGTCAGCTTTAGACCTAAGGGGGAGATGATAAGAGGAGAAACCAAGCCAAGTGTTGAGAATCATATAGTAATGTGTTCAAAAAGAGTTTTAGAGATGTATCAATCCATTCATAATCTTGCATATTCCTCAAGTTCAATTATTCCAATATCTTGTTGATGTTTCTAATATCAAAATTGTGTTCATGACCTATGCTCATACACTTCAGACAGATTCACATCTATGTTCAGTTTCCAAAATGAGGGGCAAATACTTTAGCTCATTGATCTCAATCTTACTCCATAAAGTTATGGATATAACCCTCATGATATGAACCTATTCATATAAGCACTCATGACTCATAGTACGCTCAGTCTCGCAAATTCATGATTTGATCTTAATGGTTAGCAACATAATGTTATGTCATGCATATTCTTATATCAGATTTCTTGAGTGAATCATGCTGATGATATTTCTCTCTAAGATCTTTCAGTGATCCTTTTTTAAGTTATGAGGTTGAAGCTGATGATAGTAGTTGAGTAGCGATAGAATGAGAAGGTTGATATTTCTTACTGTGATAGTGATGGTGTGTTTATTCCATCTAAGGTTTTAAATGTGGAGGAAGAAGGAGATAAGGTTTTACGATGAGTAATAAGTAAGTTTCCTGGTAGTAATGCGTAAAATTTCAGTTGGTAGAAGCAACGATAGAATGAGGAATTCTTATAAGGATTGGTTAGTAAGAGTGCATGGAGTGGTTATAGTACTAGGCTAGAATGTGGTGTGGTAGCATGTGGATGAATGCATGATGAAGTAGGTGATTCTATATTAAGACTCGAGGTTGGTTGAATACGGTAGTAAGGAGTAATATTCGTGGGATGAGATTTCCTATAGGGGTATAGAACCCGAATCTTGTGATTTAGGTTAGAATAATCACCTTATGTTAAGTACTTTGTGATTTCGAGTTAGGCTTGAATATAGTAAGAGCATACAGTTAGACTCAGACCCTGGTAAGAGTAGTCATATACCCTTGTGGGAGCTATGAGTTGCAGCTAATAAAGTGTAGTAATCAGAAAGGAGAGTATAGTTGAGAAATGTTGCTAAACTTAAAAGCTACCAGTCATATCACTCAAGGCATAGTGGTCATATTCTTACTTTGTGCCCGGATACCTTGTTTCATGTCATGGCCTGTAATCTTGAAATCTTATGGGAGCTTCGTGCCCGGTGTGCTCGAGTCCAGTTTCAAAACTCTCAGTAGAAATCACTTCCGCCTATGTTAGTAAGCAAGTTCAGAAGTCAAAAGAGGTAGTGATAGTAACTTTTTCCCTTCATTCTCAATTTAACCATCATTCGAGGACGAATGATCCCAAGGGGAAATATTGTAACACCCTAGAAAATTTCTAAGTTAAGACCGAACTATTCTTGAATTACATATAAGGTCGTACCAAGTGATTCTTAATTTTCTTAGATTCTAAGGTTAATTCATTAGTGTGGGGATGATTTTTGATATCAATTAAGACCACTAGAATCCCTTAGTACAAAGTTAAGTTGGAAGCTTCCCTACCGAGTGAGTTTTGACCTAAGAATTCGACTTAAGTCAACTTAAAAAATCATATCTCTCCATACATAAAGAATTAGGTGGCCCATGAACTATCACATTGAAGGTATTTGAGTCCTCTTTCCAACGCCACAAAGTTTGCTCCATTTGAAGCTGGGAGTAAAAAGTTATGCCTGTTTGAGTGAAGCCTCTCTATTTAAGGCACTTCATTCAGTTTAGGAAAGAGTATTTTGGTCTTTTCCTTTTTCCCACTAGGCTTAGTACGTTTTTCCTGACCCAATTAAGGGTCTAATCAGATTCTAAATCACCTATTCACGTTCCTAAACACTTAGGGTTTTAGAGCGAGGTTTCAAGAGGAGAAAAAGGGCTAAGTACAAGCGTTCTTCAAGATTTGTGGAATTCGCCAAGAACATTGTTCTTTCCAGATATGTAAGGCTTCTCATAGTGTTGGACTTGTTCATCCTCACGCCATACATCTAATTCATCCATGAATTTGTCCATGAAATAATTATATTAAGAGATTCTTGAGTAGTTCTTGAGTTTTAAGCTTCATTCTTTTACAATGGAGGTTTTTGAGTTCTTGAGGTGAGGGTTTTGCGAATGAGTGATGTTTCTTGATAGAATTTGAGTGAGATTTCAATAATTTCATGTTGGGTTTGTGAATCAAAGAGATTTTGGAAGAAACCAATTGATTCTAGATGAGTTAGGACCCAGAATTGAGCAAGAAAATTCGTCGAATTTCTGGGTTCGGGGCTGGGGCAATGCCCTACCATAGCTCAAGGAGGGCTGGTGCCCTACCCCTGCAGTGCGCCCCAAAGCAGCCCCAGTACTTTTTCGGGTAGGCGCGGCACGCCGCTGATACACCAGGGTCGCCAAGCCTTTTTTCGTCTCCGTTCTTTGTCTTGTATGTGTTCTTTCAATCGTGTCTTCGCTCTCTTCTTAATATGAACTCTTAAAGTCTTCATTAATCCTTGAGATATCCTACATGTCCTAATCACATGTCTTAATTTACATTTAAAATTAAAGTGAGTTTAAGAGAGAAGTTCAAGAGCTTTTATTGAGTTGATTTTGAGTTCTTGAGTTCCTGATCCTTGTTGAAACTCTATTCCTAATTATTGAATAGCTATTTGTTATACATTGAGGTTCTTGAGTTGATTCGTTCTTGTCTATATTTCAGCATGAATTCGATGAATCGAGTATTCTTTAGATGAGTAGTATCGTTAAGTTCTGAGTTCTGAGTTCTTGAGTTCTGAGTATTCTTGAGATTAGCAGTATCGTTGAGTCCTGAGTTCTGAGTTTTTGAGTTTTAAGTATCGAGCTTTCTATGTTGTTATCGAGATCCTTGAGTTGATTCTTTCATGTCTATATTTCAACATGAACCCTATGTTGAGTTATAAGTCTTGAGAATCTTTTAAAGCCAATTATTGTGTTTTAAATCGAGTTTTGAGGAAAGCTTAAAGAGACATTTTTTTAGTAAAGTTTAAGGGAACTAAGTATTCCCAAATGTATCATTTTTACATTGAGAAAAGAGAAACTTTGATTTCTAAAAAGAGTTTATGAGTTCAAAGATATTTCAGAGCAATTACCTCTTTTAAGAGGATAGTTTGAGAAATTATCTCAAACCAGAGGAAGAGTTTGTTTTACACATTTGAGCATGAGTATATATTATTGGGAGTAGTATTGAGCACCGATATGGGAATGAGTTCAGAAAACTCAAATTCCTCATACACCATGTATGCCAACATGGGTAAAGGATTCATACTTTTTAGATGATTTCCTTATGCCTTCGGATAGAGCTTAGTGGATCTACTTAGTTGAGGTGTCTTATACCCCGACAAGGTATAGGACAGTTCTGGCAGTGTGGGCGAGACTTTGTATCATCACGTAGCTCATAGTGATGGTTGTCGGTTAGAGAAACTCTCAAATAGAGTAAAGAGTACCTTCATTGTATTTTCACATATAATTTTCTTTGAGCTATTATATTATGTTTTATGAAGCTTTAAATGATATTATTTCTATTTATGCTTTACATTGAGTTGAGTTGAGTATTTCTTTTAACCTGGTCAGTTCAGTATATGCTTTTATTACATTCTGTTGGTAAGAGTTTAAATGATTTTCCCATCATGAATTATATTATACTGTAGGTATTCAAGATCATAAACAGGCACTTCGTTGAGATCACTTTGCATTGCAGATAACTTGGGTGAGCTTCTTTGAATTCCAGAGGACTTCACATGTTGTTTTCTAGTCAGTTGTCTTGAGATGTATTGAGTCTTTTCCTGACACTCATCTTTGTACAAGAAAGGCTTCATAGATAGATAGAGTTGAGGAGTCTTTCAGTATTTACTCTTTCTTGAGATGTTTTGCAAACTATAATACTTATATTATTGAGTATTTTACAGACAGTTTAAGTATAGTTTTTACTTTGAGTTTAAATGTTCAAAAATTCTACTTTTAAGCTTTTTATCGCTTGAGTAAGTCTTCCGCTAAGTAGTCAGCCAGGCCAAGGGTTCGCTTGGGGACCAGAAATGAATCTCGAGCGCTGGCCATGTCCAGGGTGTAGGCTCGGGGCGTGACATTTTTAGTTTACATATGAAAATTGGTTATAAATGATATAAAATTAAATTACTGTTATCATAACTCTTATGCCCGATTATGAAATTAATAGTTCAAATAATACTTGAAAATATGTCATTTAAAATGTTAATCATTTAAAACTTATAACTTTATGATTTCCTTTAAAATTTAAACAACCTCATTCAAATGAAAACTAAACTATTTGGGTTTTTGGTATCATAGAAATAATTTGAGGAAATTTCATAAATAGCAAAGAGATTAAACTTAATAAGTCTCCTTAGCTACAGTTCGCCTAATTATGCTCCATAGCTATAGTTTCGTTTGCTATGGGTATTTTCATTTGTATAATTCACTTATCGTTTGTATAATTCACTTGTCAATATACAAACAAGGTAAGTATATACAAATTTTGTATTTATACATTTAAGAAATTTTCAGAACTTATACAAATCAAATGTATCAATAGGATAATTATATACAAGCTAAGGTAATTCTGGATCTATACAATTAGGAATGTTTTGAATTTATACAATTAGGAACCGAATTATACAAATTCTAGATTTATACAATTAGGAGCCGAATTATACAAATTCTGAACATGGGCCATGTAATTATGTTTTAAGTTAGTGGTGAATGGTAATTTAATTAAACTATAGCTATATTAAATAATTAACTAATATATGTTTGCGTATCCACGTAATTTTCCCAAATAATTTTCAGAAATATGTTTTTCTAGTGCTTGATTGGATAGTGAAAATAATTTTATTTGAAAAATAATAAATATTAAAAATAATGATAGAAAATATTACTTGGTTTCATATTTTAATATATTGACATATGGTTATTAATTTTACTTGTAACTCTTGTTTGACTGAATTAACAAATTTGTATTTAAACAAATTGAATTTGTGTTTCATCTTAAAAGAAAAAACTGTAAAAAATAAGTTGAAGAAAATCAAACCAATCAACTAATTTGATTGGTCCTTTTCATATTTTTCTGTATTTCTTAGCACCTTATATGCTGATGTGGCGTCACAATCCAATTTAATTAGTTATGGTGATATGCACGCACCACTACGTATGTGTGTGTATATATATATATTCTTCTAATTTTTTTATTTTAACTTTACTTTTTATTTTTTCTTTCCTTTTTACCCTATTTTATTGTTTTTTTTTTCTATTGCTTTTATTTATTCTTCTTGTTTTCTTTGTGTTTCCTTTAGATTTGATTTCAAACTTTATTTCAATGGTTTGTATAGTTTTTTTCATTTTTATCATCATTTATTGTTTTTTTCCTAGTTTTTTTTTTAAACAAAAAGATATACAATATCAAAAGTATTATATTATTCGGAAAGACATAAAAATTATTTAAAAGTAAAAGAAAAGAAAATTAAAGAGAAAAAGAAAAGAAAAAGTTAAAAGTGAAGAGAGAAATAAATATTTCACAAAGAAAGAAATGAAAACAAAATATAACTTAGTTAAATTTATTGACATGTGATAATTAATTTTACTTGTAGCTCTTGTTTGATTGAATTAATGAACTTGTATTTGCATAAATTGAATTTGCATTTTGCGTGACAAGGAAAAACTTAAGCAACTCAATTGAAAGAAAATCAAACCAAAAAACATTCGCTTTGGTTATTTTTTTTGTTCGAATGTTTAAACCAATTTAATTTCTTTTTTATCAGTGAAAATCAAATTAAACTGAATAGCAAACACCCCTGACCCCTTAATAAAAAATAGATTACATCTTTTTAGAGAAATAGTAATAACTTATTTTTATTCAACTTACAATAATTATTTCACAAGTCACAAATGAGATATAAAATTGAGATTGTGATGAAAAATACTCATACAACTTTGTAAGGTTAATTGTTTTGCACGCATTTGGTCATGTCCAAATCAAAATGTGCTTATCCATTGGCAATAGGACCCTCTGAAAGAAAGGCGTGTCCTTCAAATTCAAGTCAAAACTCAGGAGGTACTTATGCATTCTCCCTATCAACCTATTTGATTTTATATTTTGGTGAAAGTAAATTACACAAAATAGCAAACACCCCTAACCCCTTAAAAGAAATAAATGACACATTTTTTGATGATACAATTTTTATCTATTCAACTTACAAGAATAACTAACTACCCACAAGTCACAAATGGGATACAAAATTGAGATTGTAATGAAAAATTTATTTTTTTTAAGTTAATTGTTTTGCACGCATTTAGTCATACCCAATTTAAAGTGTGCTTATCTAGCATTGGTCGTTCCATAGATCCATTTAAATTTGTGTTGATCTATAGGGATATGTATAAGAAAGTGAAATTCAATGTTATTATCATTTCTTAAAAAAATAATAATATTCTAAAATAAGTTAGAGTTGTTCAAAAAAGGAATAATTATAATCATCAATGAGAAACTAATAAAAAATCTGATTTGAGATTCTAAAATTTTGTTTGAGTCTAATAAGCAAAAGAGAGAGAAAAGAAGAGGAAGCAGGAAAAACGTTGTATTTGGGTTTTAAGAAATCTAAAACAAGTAATTGCTTTTCAAAGAAATATTTTGAATTACTCATTCACCATAATCAACACATTTAATTTCTTACCTTACTGAGTTGTTTTTTAAAGAAATATCCTGAATTACCCCTTGACTATAATCAACACATTGAACTTCTTACCTTACTGAGTTGTTTTCTTAAGATATATCCTAAATTACCCGTTGACCATAATCAATACATTTAATTTTTTACGTTACTTGTGCAGTTGAAAATTTTGAGCCTATATATTTCAATGGACATTTCTTCAGTTCTTCACCAATTCATTTCTCAATTTCACCAAAAAATCCTTTACAAAAAATTTAGCAACAACAACCATCAAGTGAAATGGCTCACAAAGGCCTCATAATGAGACCTGCAGGAGTTTGGTACTATAAATGTAGAACTTGTCTTGAGGTGTTCACCTCAAGCCAAGGGCTTGCTGGGCACCAACGCAAGCACATGTCTCAGGGAACTTGGATAAGAGGTATGCCCCATTACAAACTTGTTTATCCATCTGCTGACTTACCAACCCTCTACCATCAATTAAGTAAGCGAAAGTCTACCCCAACTGTGGTACGAGGCCAGGGACGCTTTTACCGTACCCGTTACAAGGAATCCAATGGTGCAGGGGCCTCATAGATTTCTTGATCATGCACAGTCGATTCATGACCAATCGCAACAGGCTACAACGCCTCATGTTGTTGTACCAGCACCTACACCTGGTCCTCTACTTATTCAGGCGGACTTATTTATCCATCGTCTGAATCAATAGATTCCATACAGAAACCAACTAAACGTAAATGTTTCATTGGCTTCTACACCTATTGAATCAATTTCTTTACATATCGGGAGTTCCAGTGGTGTTACTGTAACTGCAGACTGGATGCGTGAGAAGGAGAATGGAGATCAAGAGGTCGAACAGTCAAGCAGTGTTACTATCACTGCAGATTGGATGCGTGAGAATGAGAATAAAGATCAAGAGGTCGAGCAGTCAAGTAGTGTTATTGTCACTGACGATTGGATGCGTGAAAAGGAGAATGAAGATCAAGAGGTTGAGCAGCTTGACTTAGAGCTTAGGCTTTAGGTTTTTGAGGGACCGTGGGTTGGGGCTTTATTGTTTTGTTTTGTTGTCGTCTTCGTCTAATGATTGTTGCAACATTTATTTTTTTGTTTAAATTTATGTTTTTAGTCCTTTTTTTGGTTTCAGTATTTGTGTTTGTTGTACTTCCTTTTTGTGTCAAATGTAATAAGTGGTGTTTCTTCCTTTCTTTTTTTGGTGAAAAAAGTAATGTATGACCACTTGCTTATTTTATATTAGCAAGTTGACTAAAATTTGAATTAGATTTAGTTTGACATTATATCACTATTCGTATCAGCCACTAATGTTTGCATAGCTAACTAGAGGTCGTGCTCGTGGAGTAGCACCGGCCAGAGGTCGTGCCCGTGGAGCGGCACCAGGCAGAGGTAGAGGTAGAGAGGCTTCTCCTGAGCCACAGTTTGAGGTTGTTGAGGACTAGGTTCCTCCTGAGTTAGAAGCTTCTATATTTCAGGAGACTTTGATAAGGATGCTTAGTGTGATGGAGAACTTCTCTCGGGGAGGTGCAACAGGTACACCTGTCACGACCCCAAACTAGGTGTGATGGCACATGTCCTATCCCATCAGGACAAGTCAACCTAAAGCCCAACAAGCGGAAGAAATAACACAAATAATGAAAGAAAAAGCTAAAAGCGAAAGACTTCATCTATTAAACCAACCCAAGACTGGTTGTCACATGTACAAGCCTCTATTACAGAATTGAAAAGAAGGTATAAGTCTCAAAGTTTGTATCTCAAATAGAACAAGACATAAGTAAAAAGGCCGAGAGAGGAATTGCAGGCATCAAACAGCTACCTCTCAAGTATCCTCAACGAACCTCAAAGAAGGGAAGAGAAGCAAGATCACGGTCCTGGCTCGGGTCCTACATGAGTGTAGAAGCAAGGGTGAGCACCAAACAACACGGTACTCAGCAAATCAACAAAAAAAATGAAGCAAATCTAAAAGAATCACGAAACCTCGACTTCCAACCGAAGCTCCAATAACTACAACCTGCACAGAAACTCAGCCCAACCTAATAGATTTCCAAGTCATAGTTAAAATGATACAAAGTCAACAATAGTTCAACAACAGTTCAACAAAGAAGCTCAATTCAGTATCAACAAGCAAGTCTCAGCAACATAAGGTACAACATAGTATCTCAAAAGCAAGGATAAGACAATACAATGCCATGTAATGCCAAGTATAGAATGCATGTTTTTCCTACGATACACAACCACTGAATCTCAGATCGGTACCCATGGGGGCCACACATAGACCATGTATCCACCGGAAAAGACCTCGGCACCTCATATCGCCGAAAGAGACCTTGGCTCACACATCGCCGGTAGAAACCTCGGCATCACACATCACCGGCAGACACCTCGGCATCACACACCGCCGGAACCATTTCCCATCGGCATAAATCATCACTGGCCTCACATGGACCATATATCATCAAAGAGTCTCATCATAGTGTCTCTGAACCAATGCACACAAGCATGTTCACCAAAATAATGAGAGAAGGATAGTGTTCACAATCACAACTCAATTCATATCAATGCAAATCATGTCACACTATCATTAATATATTAACAACAATAGTTAAAATCTCAATATCCACAATATATCAATGATGTCAATTGCCTAGTCTCCATTTCTCTACCCCTTACATCACAAGTAGGGTCAATAGACGAGCAAAAGTCTCAAGTCTAGTCCCATAATCAACAATGAGCAAAAGACATGTTCAACACGATCATAATCACAATGAGACTTTCATAAAATAGTGAAACCCAATCACAATCCGGGCCTAACAATGCCAATAACACGAAATTTGGAAAGAAAAGGTGAAACAACCCAAAAATCCAATTTCGAAAATGGGGTTTGAATCCGGGATTTCTTTCATAAAAATCATCCTCAATACCATAGGAACTCAATGGTGAAAAATCCATTTGAAAAGGAAGCTCAAAACATCCCTCCATTTCCATTTTAGCAAATTTTCGGAGTTCTTTCAAAATCCCCAAAAACACATTTGAAAATCTCAAATTCCAATTCAAAATCATGTTTAAAGCATTGGGTAATCAAGGCCAAGGGTTAAAACCACTTACCCACACTAATTCCAACGAAATATCCCTTCAAGAATCGCCCAAGAGAGTTCCAAATTAGTGAAAATGGGCTAATTCCCGACTTAACATTGTTCAGGCATTAAATGACCTCCACGAACGCGGAGACCAGACAAACTGTACTCCGCGAATGCGGAACCCAACATCACCATACTCTGCAAATGCAAAACACCCTCCGCGAATGCGAAGACCAAAACAAGACCAGGGAAAACTAACACTTCGCGAATGCGGAGAACAACACTGAGATAGCAGCCAACTCAGTAATTTCTCAAGTCTCCGAATGGACCCTCGGGATTCATTCGGAACCCCGTGCACACAAACTAGATATGCAACCCTACTAAATTCGACGTTCCAGACTCAATGGAGACAACGAAATTCGGATTCGAGGTCTCCTTGACCCGGAACCCGATAAAACATAAAATAACTAACTCAAACCTCAGCAACTCAAAACAAGGTCGGGACCTCTAAAAATTCAACCAAGGCAACCCCTAGGCCTAAAATCATCCCCCGAATCCAACGGAGCTGTCGGAATGGACATCCGAGCATCGGATCTCCGAATGTTGACCAAAGTCAACCCTATGGTCAAAATTCCACAATTTTCCAACTTAGGACCTCAAATCCACGATACAGCCCCAAAACTGACCCCGTCAACTCTCCTAGGCCAAAATCCACATTTTGAAACTGATGGAATCGACAAAATTTCCATCCGAGTCCCGAAACTCTGAATGACCTCTAAAACCACAAATTGGCAACTTAAGTCTTTACAATTCACAACTTTTCAAAAACTTCATTTTTAACTCAACTTTCACCAAACCAAACTCGGAAACATTTCAAATGTGACTCGGGGCAACTCGCAGGAGGGGAAAAACGGTCATTTTGCAAAAATTTCCAAAAAATGACCTTCAAGATCATTACATTGTCCACCACTAAAACCATGTTAGTCCTCGAACATAAAGTAAAAGAAAGTACCTGAATCCTTGAAAAGCTAAGGATATCTGGCACGCATGTCAGACTCGGACTCCCAGGTAGCCTCTCCAGCTGAAAGGTGACCCCACTGCACCTTCACTGCAGCAATCTCCTTGGTCCTAAGCTTACAGACCTATCTATCAAGAATAGTTGTAGGCTCCTCCTCAAAAGTCAAATCAGGACCCAATTCCACATAATCGAGTGTAATCACATGCGACTCATCCGGGATGTACTTCCGTAGCATAGAGACATGGAACATGGTATGCACTGCTGACAAGCTAGGCGGTAGGGCCAACCTATAGGCCACCTCACCCACCCGGTCTAAGATCTCAAAAGGGCCATCGAACCTAGGGCCGAGCTTGCCCTTCTTCCCAAATCGCATAACACCCTTCATGGGTGATACTTGGAGCCAAACATGATCTCCCTCCATGAACACAAGGTCATGAACTCTCCGATCGGCATAGCTCTTCTACCGACTCTGAGCAGTCAATGGCCTACTCTGAATCACACGAACCTGATCCATGGCATCCCTAAGCAAGTAAGTGTCTAAGGAATCCATCTCCGCCAAATCAAACCAACCAATCGGTGATCTACACCGTCTGCCATACAAGGCCTCAAATGGAGCCATCTGAATGCTGGAATGATAAATGTTGTTATAGGCAAACTTCGCTAGGGGCAAATGCTAATCCCACCTAGCACCAAAGTTAATCACACAAGCTCAGAGCATATCCTCCAGCACTTAAATCGTCCGCTCGGACTGACCATCAGTCTGAGGGTGAAAGGTTGTGCTCGGATCTAGCCGAGTACCCAAACCATACTGTAAAGCTCTCTAGAAATGTGAGGGGAACAAGGAACCCCGATCCGAGACTATAGATACCGGCACCCCATGAAGTCTAACAATCTGATTGATATAGAGCTGGGCTAACTTCTCCGTCGTATACTTCACCCGAACTAGAATGAAATGAGCGGACTTAGTCAGCCTATCAACAACCACCCAAATAGAATCATAAACACCCACAGTGGTAGGTAAACCCACAACAAAATCCATAGTGATCCGCTCATTTCATTCCAGTTCGGGTGAAGTATAGTCAGCCTATCAACAACCACCCAAATAGAATCATAATCACCCACGGTGGTAGGTAAACCCACAACAAAATCCATAGTGATCCGCTCCCACTTCCAAGTAGGAATGGGCATCCTCTGAGACACACCTCCAGGCCGCTGGTGCTCACACTTGACCTGTTGACAGGTCAAACATCTAGACACAAAGTCCGCAATATCTCTCTTCATACCACACCACCAATAGTGCTGACTCAGATCATAATACATCTTCGCTTTCCCCGGATGGATAGAATATCTAGAGCAATGGGCCTCCTCTAGAATCAGTCTAATAAGCTCGCCCACCTTGGGCACATAAATCCGACCCTCGATCCTCAAAACTCCATCGGAATCAAGTGTAGCCTCCTTTGCTTCACCTCTCATCACCTTGTCTCGAATGAGACACAACTTCTCATCCGCAAACTGGTGCTCACGAATCTGCTCAATTAAGGAAGAACAGGCCTCAATGAATGCAATCAAACCACCGCTCTCCTCAGAAACCTACAACCTGACAAAACTTTTGGCTAATCTCTGAACATCTCTACCCAAGGGCCTCATATCAACACTGATCGCAGCGAGACTCCCCATACTAGGAGCCTTCCTACTCAAAGCATCGGCCACCACATTGCTCTTCACAGGATGGTACAGAATGGTCATATCATAGTCCTTCAGTAACTCGAGACATCTGCGCTGTCTCAAGTTCAGATCCCTCTGACTGAAAATGTACTGAAGACTCCGATGATCGGTGAAGACCTCACAATGAACCCCATACAAGTAATGCCTCCACAACTTAAGCACAAACACCATCGCTGCAAGCTCTAGGTCGTGAGTAGGGTAGTTCTTCTCATGAGCCTTCAACTGTCTAGAAGCATAAGCATTAACTTTCCCTTTTTGCATCAACACATCTCCCAAACCAACTTCGGAGGCATCACAATATACGGTGAAACCCACACCCTCCTCGGGCAAGGTCAACACCGAAGTAAAATTCAACAAAGCCTTGAGCTTTTGAACGCACACCTCACACTCATTGGACCAATGAAAATCTACAGTCTTCTGAGTCAATCTAGTCAATGGCACTGCAATTGTGAAGAAAACCTGCACAAACCGCCGATAGTAGCCTGCTAACCCCACGAAACTCTAAATCTCAGAAGGAGCGGTAGGTCTCGTTCAACCCTTCACTGCCTCAATCTTTGTTGGATCAACCAGAACACCCTCCTTGGACACCACGTGTCCCAAGAATGCCACAGACTCAAGCCAAAACTCACACTTGGAGAACTTGGCGTATAATTTTTGTTCCCTCAAGGTCTAAAGTACCAATCTCAGATGATAGACGTGATCCTCCTCGGTCCGGGAATATATCAGGATATCATCAATGAACACAATCACGAAGGAGTCCAAATACGGACGGAACACTCCGTTCATCAACTCCATAAACGTCGCAGGAGCGTTAGTCAACCCGAACGACATCACCAAGAACTCATAGTGGCCATAACGAGTCAAAAAAGTTGTCTTAGGAATATCAGATGGCCTAATCTTCAACTGGTGATAGCCGGACCTCAAATCAATCATAGAAAACAATGCCGCACCCTGAAGCTGATCAAATAAATCATCAATGCGAGGAAGAGGATACTTTTTCTTAAAAGTTACCTTGTTCAACTGTCTATAGTCAATGCACATCCTCATAAAGCCATATTTCTTCTTAACAAAGAGAACCGGTGCTCCACACGGTGGCACGCTAGGGCGAATAAACCCCTTGCTCAACAAGTCCTGTAACTGATCCTTCAACTCAGCCAGAGCCATACGATATGGGGCAATAGAGATGGGCTTAGTGCCTGGCTCCAAGTCTATAGCAAAATCAATGTCACTATCCGGAGGGACACTAGGAAGATCAGTAGGGAACACATCAGCAAACTCCTGAACCACAGGAATGGACTCCATGGGAGGTGGCTCAACACTAGTATCCCGAATAAAGGCCAAATAGGACAAACACCCTCTATCAATCAATCTCTGGGCTCGGATGTAGGAAATAACCTTACTAGGGTAAGAACCACTAGTGCCCTTCCACTCTACCCTTTGAACACCAGGCACCGCTAGAGTGACAGTCTTAGCATGACAATCCAAAATCGCATGATAGGGAGAAAGCTAATCCATACCCAAAATCACATCAAAATCTACCATCCCCAGAATAATCAAGTCTACCCAAGTGTCATACCCAGCCAAAGAAAAAGGACAGGATCGATACACTCGATCCACCACTAAGGGCTCACCCACGGGTGTAGACACATGCACAGGCACAAGCATAAGATCACATACCAAATCAAACTCAGATGCAAAGTAGGAAGACACATAGGAGAAAGTAGACCCTGGATCAAATAATATAGATGCATCTCGATGGCAGACTGGAACAATACATGTGATGACTGCATCAATAGAATCAGCCTTGGGTCTCCCCGAAAAAGTATAACATTGAGCCCCTCTACCACCACCAGTTGGAGCCGCAACCCTACCTCCATGCTGAGCCACAGCTCCACCACCTGACGCTCTACCACCCCTACCAGCTGACTGACCCCTGCCCCGACCTCTAGCCAGAGGCACTGAACCTCTCTCTGGAGCTGCAGAATAAGTATGCTGGGGCACTGAATGAGTCTGAAGAGGACAGTGTAGCATCAGATGACCCGGATCCCCACAAGTAAAACAAGACTTCATAACAGTGATCTGCTAAGACGATCCAGATGAAGTACCACAGCCACTCTGGCCAGAACCATGAGATCCACGGGACACCTGTCCCCCCTCAACCACTGGCATGGAAGCATGTACGGGCCTCTGACGCTGGAAAAAAGTCCACCTCTTTGAGAACCCCTGCCTCCAGACGAAGCACCAGAAAACTGACCACTAGAACGGGCCCTCTTGGGGTCTTCAAACTCCTCCCGAACCATCAACTCTGCCTCTCTGGCGATACTCACAATAGACTGGAAGGAAGCACCCTCACGGGATGGTCCGAACACATACGATATGATGGAGAAAGTCAAACCCCTCACAAACCTACGGGCCTTCTCCTCCTCATCAAGAATCACACACGTGGCATGACAAGCCAGCTGACAGAAACGTGCCTTGTACTCCACAACCGACATGCTACCCTGAGTCAAACCCTCAAACCTTAGCCTTCTCTCCTCACGCATACTCCAAAGGAGGAAGCGATCACGAAAAACACTGTAGAAAGTGTCCCACTTAACCGGAGGAGACCCCACAGGCAGGGATTCCGCCCAAGACCACCACTACTCCCTGGCTGGCCCACGGAGTAGGAGAGTAACAAAACGAACACCCCTCACATCTACCATCCTCACTGCCCCAAGCCTCTCGCGGCACAAGGCTCATGAGCATCATCACTCTTACCACCCTGAAACAGGGGTGGTCTCATCTTCTGAAACCTCTCATAACACTTCTGGTCCTCCACCGTCAGAACTACATCCTCATCATCTTGTGCACCTACAGCTGGCACGGGAACCAACAGTGGCTAACCCACTAGACACTAATTCCGCTCTGGGGTCTGTGCTCCTGCTCTGGTCTGTGAACCCTGAGGCGTGCCTGCAGCACCCTGAGTAAAACTCTCCATCACTCCCAACATCCTCAATAAGGTCTCATGAAAGAACAATGCTGAGAAACCTAGAGGAGCCTGACCTTGGCCACCCTCAATCTGTGGCTCTAAAGAAACCTCTCAACCACGACCTCTAACAGGTGTCGCTCCTTAGGCAGGGCCTCTACCACGTGCTACTCCACGAGCACGGCCCCCAACTCGGGCTCTACCCCGACCTCTGACTAGGGCCTCAACTGCTGCCTCGCGGACTGCCTCCCCTCTATCGCTCAAAATTGAAGCTCTGGTCCTCGGTATCTGCCAAAACAACACGCGACACTCAACACAAGCGATAGAATCAGTCACGATAAGAGAGAATGAAATGAAAGAAGTTTCCTAACAGTCTTCATAGCCTCTCAAAGATAAGTGCAGACGTCTCTGTACCGATCCTCGAGACTCTACTTAGACTTGGCTTGTACACGTGAGACCTATGAAAACCTGGGCTCTAATACCATTTGTCACGACCCAAACCGGGTGTGATGGCACTTGTCCTATCCCATCAGGACAAGTCAGCCTAAAGCCCAACAAGATGAAGAAATAACATAAATAACGAAAAAAAAGCTAAAAGCGGAAGACTTCATCTATTAAACCAACCCAAAACTGATTGTCACATGTACAAGCCTCTATTACAGAATTGAAAATAAGGTGCAAGTCTCAAAGTCTGTATCTCAAATAGAATAAGACATAAGTAAAAAGGTTGAGAGAGGAGTTGCTGGCATCAAACGACTGTATCTCAAGTATCCTCAACGAGCCTTAGAGAAGAGAAACAAGATCACGGTCCTGGCTCGGGTCCTACACGAGTTTAGAAGCAAGGGAGAGTACCAAACAACATGGTACTTAGCAAATCAACAAAAAAATGAAGCAAAGCTAAAAGAATCATAAAACCCCGACTTCCAACTGAACCTTCAATAACTACAACCTACACAGAAACTCAGCCCAACCTTACCAGATTTCCAAGTCATAGTTCAAATGATACAAAGTCAACAATAGGTCAACAACAATTCCACAAAGAAGCTCAATTCAGTATCAACAAGCAAGTCTCATCAACATAAGGCACAACATAGTATCTCAAAAGCAAGGATCAGACAATATAATGCCATGCAATGCCAAGTATAGAATGCATGTCTGTCCTACGATACACAACCGCTGAATCTCAGATCGTTACCCATGGGGACAATACATGGACCATGTATCTGCCGGAAAAGACATCGGCACCTCATATCGTCGGAAGAGACCTCGGCTCACACATCGCCGACAGAAACCTCTGCATCACACATCACCGGTAGAAACCTCAGCATCACACACCGCCAGAACCATTTCTCATCGGCATAAATCATCACTGGCCTCACATGGACCATATACATAAAAGAGTCTCATCATAGTGTCTCCGAACCAATGCACACAAGAATGTTCACCCAAATAATGAGAGAAGGATAGTGTTCACATTCACAACGCAATTCATATCAATGCAAATCACGTCACACTATCATTAATATATCAACAACAGTTAAAATCTAAATATCCACAATATATCAATGATGTCAATTGCCTAGTCTCCATTTATCTACCCCTTACATCACAAGTAGGGTCAATCGACAAGCAAAACTCTCAAGTCTAGTCCCATAATCAACAATGAGCAAAAGACATGTTCAACACGATCATAATCACAACGAGACTTTCATAGCAATACATCAACTGACAACAATATCAAGTCCATGGCTCAATCACACATTGGCCTATCACATTAGCACACAAGCCATTTTATTAACCCCGCCAATCATTATTAGATTGATTCATGCAAGAACTCACCCAATACCTCAATCCCATTACTCCCCAACGCAATCAAGTAAGGAAGTCGAAATTCTAAAAGATTTACAAGGTTTTAAGAGTTCATTGCCTTAATCGAATCGAAATCAATCAACAATCGGAGCTTTTACCTACCGTAAGCAATCCAAAGCAACACAATCTATTCAAATAGTGAAGCCCAATCATAATCCGGGCCTAACAATGCAAAGAACACGAAATTCAGAAAGAAAAGGTTAAACAACCCAAAAATCTGATTTCAAAAACGGGGCTTGAATTCGGGATTTCTTTCATAAAAATCATCTTCAATACCACAGGAACTCAATGGTGAAAAACTCATTTGAAAAGGAAGCTCAAAACAGCCCTCCATTTCCATTTTAGCAAATTTTGGAGTTCTTTCAAAATCCCCAAAAACACATTTGAAAATCCCAAATTCCAATTCAAAATCATGTTTAAAGCATTAGGTAATCAAGGCCAAGGGTTAAAATCACTTACCCACACTGATTCCCACAAAATATCCCTTCAAGAATCGCCCAAGAGAGCTCCAAAATAATGAAAATGGTGAAAATGGGCTAATTCCCGACTTAACACTGTTCAAGCATTAAATGACCTCCACGAACGCAGACCACTAACTCCGCGAATGCGGAGACCAGCCAAACTGTACTCCGTGAATGCGGAACCCTATCTGTGAATGCGGCGCCCAACATCACCATACTTCGCGAACGCAGAATCCCATCCGCGAACGCAGAGACCAAAACAAGACCAGGGAAAACTAACACTCCGCGAACGCGGAAAACAACACTCAGACACTCCGCGAATGCGGACGCTATCCGCGAACGCAGAGCCCACCGACCTTGCCCTCTGTGAACGCGGGTAACAACCCTCCGCGAACGCGGAGGCCAAAATAGCCGGCACCAGATAGCAACAAACTCAGCAATTTTTCAAGTCTCCGAATGGACCCTCGGGATACGTTCGGAACCCCATGCACACAAACCAGATATGCAACCCTACTAAATTTGACGTTCCAAACTCAATGGAACCATTGGAATTCGGATTCGAGGTCTCCTTGACCCGGAACCCGATAAAACACAACAAAACAAAATCAAACCTCAAAAACTCAAAACAAGGTCGGGACCTCTAAAAATTCAACCAAGGACACCCCTACGTCTAAAATCATCCCCGAATCCAACGGAGTTGTCGGAATCGACATCCGAGCATCGGATCTCCGAATGTTGACCAAAGTCAACCCTATGGTCAAAATTCTACAATTTTCCAACTTAGGACCTCAAATCCACGATACAGCCCCAAAACTAGCCCCATCAACTCTCCTAGGCCAAAATACACATTCCGAAACTGATGGAATTGACAGAATTTCCATCTGAGTCCCAAAACTCCGAATGACCTCTAAAACCACAAATTGGCAACTTAAGCCTTTACAATTCACAACTTCTTAAAAACTTCATTTTTAACTCAACTTTCACCAAACCAAACTCGAAAACATATCAAATGTGACTCAGGGCAACTCGCGGGAGGGGAAAAATGATCATTTTGCAAAAAAATTCAAAAAATGACCTTCAGGGTCATTACAACACCACATGGTTCTCAGACTAGGTTAGGAGCGCACACTCCAGATGGATCAATATAAATAACAATGTAAATAACAATCAATCACTAATGACCTATAATTTACCCTGATTATCAGCAAATCCTAACCATAGGCCAAAATATGATCATCTTCCCTAACTTAGGCTCCTTCCCACCATGGAATCATGTCAAAACCTTTCTCTATTAGCAATAACATAGATTCTACAGCTTAAGAATCAATGCACAAGGTTGGGAAGTCAAATTCTTACATTTACCAATGACTTCCTTGGGAAAACAAGTATTAACTACCCAAAATCATCCCTCCCAAGTCCAAGAACTCAAAGTGCAGAAAATAGGGGTTTTTGGGCTGTTTCTACACTAAAACTCAATTCAGCCCGCTATAGCAGCGTCGTTATAGCCACAACTATCCCCGCTTTAGTGGTCTGCACACTTTCCTATAGCGGGACCTCTTGCTATAGTGGTATCAATGAAAGTTCAAAAACTTAAAATTTGGAAAAAGGTCATTTTTACAACACAAACTCTTCTCTTGACATCTAGACACATACCTTTTACGCCAAGATCAATTCCAGGAGATATACTTACCCGAATTCAATTCCAAAAGGCCTCATGGACTCTTTTATTTCTTGGCTACAAGAATATATAAACCAAACCTCAACATCACACCCCACCAATTCCCAAATGGCCTAAGACCTCACCTAGCCTAGATTCCATGTAAGACTAACCTAGCCAAAAAAATTTAAGTCACTACCTAGAAAGTTTTCTGGCCCAATTTCTTTCCCTATTGGCCTACTCATAATGACAAGGTCAGGTCTTTACAATAGATACCAATTTTTCCATCACTCGTTCTCGAGTGATCAAACAAGAAAAATTAGGCTAAAGAAGGAAAGAGGGTATTACCTGAATCTTCAAACAAGTGAGGGTACTTGTCTTGCATGTCCCTATCTATATCCCAAATAGCCTCCTCAAACTGGACAATGTTTCCACTGAACTTTTGTTGTTTTGATCTCCTTTGTCCTACGCTTCCAGACATCTCGATCAAGAATCACAACCAGTTCCTCTTCATACCGAAAGTCCTTGTCCAACACATTTGAGTCCCATAATGATGTATTCTCCATCCCCATGGTAGTTCTTTGGCATAAACATATGGAATATTGGATGAATCCTAGATAGGTTGGGTGGAAGTGCTAACCTATAAGCCAGTGGCCCCATACCTTCAAAAACCTCGAATGGACCAATGTAGCGAAGGCTAAGCTTACTCTTTTTTCCACACCTCATGACTCCCTTCATAGGTGACACATTCAATAGAAACTGATCACCAACCTATTTTAAAACTATTTTTAACGGGAGTCGTACCACCTGGATCACTTGATAAACTAATTTTGTAGATATATGAGGCGTCGAGGATGTGCTCCTTTTCTACTTAAAACATTACAGGCATCTGGGATGTGCTAAGCTTTTTACTTAACTAGTCACCGCAATGTCCCCTTCCTTACATTCGTTTGGCTACTTGTAAATCTAGTACCGTGACGAATTTTGACATATTTGTAAGTCTTGGTTTGGGCTGAGGCTGTGTATATGGACTTCCTGCATCCTTTATGGTTCCCTCTGGCTGTGTGTCTTATTGTACAGGAAGAACGAGCTGCATGGGTCCTACCTCGCTAACCGGGACATGGGGTAGGTGTATATACTTGCTTACTGATGGTCCAGTTGATTCTACTGCATTTCCTGTATTCATATGGATTGCCTACCACCAGTATAATTGGTTGTTGTTTGCATCCTCCGATTTTATGGGGGTTGGTTGGGTTGTGGTTACTATTTGTACCTTCTGGGCTTATTGGGGTCCAGGTTTTGTTTCACTATATTCATTTATTCCTGTGATTGTGTTGTTAGTTGTTAGGTTATGGCTTATGTTTGTTTGTTGTTAGTTCTCCTTGACTTGGTTAGTTTGCTTTCGTAGCATAACTCCGTCGTGAGTAGTATGTTGGTCTTGCGGCTCCAGGTACATTCTTTGACTTGGTTTCTTCACTCTGTGTATCTTACTTCTTCATCCTTATTGCATGTTCTATCATGTTATATCTCATGCTTAGATGCTTGTATTGTACTTTTCTCATTTGCTTGTTGTTCATGCTTTCATTGTTTTTGCAGCTCAGTCGGCCGATGCCTATTGAGTATCACTTGTTGGTACTCATACTACACTTCTGCCCCTACAGATCATAGTACGAGTTTTTTCCATTAACTTGGATCTCATGCGGAGTAGCTTTTGGGATTCAGAGACTGGGTGAGCTCTTGGAGCTTGGAGTTGTTGATCTCCATCTATCTTGGCTAGGACTAGTCTTTATGTTGCATTCAGAGATAGTTTGTACTTATATTTGTATTTGTAAAAGCCTTGTACTCCTATTTTGATTATATGCTCAATTACTGACTGATGCCAGGCCTTAGGGATAGTTCCTTGTATATTTATATTTCTGCTGACTCCTCTTTCTCCCCATTGTTTTAAGCTTCATACGTCTTATTGTTATCTTCTGCTTGATAGCCCATGGCATATCGTTTCGGGCTATGGGTTATGCTTACCTACTGGCAAGATATGGTAGGTGCCATTATGACCTAAGAAATCAGGTCATGACAGTAAGGCCTTGGTTAAATTTCAAAGAGTCTGAGAGCATTTTAGTCCTTTTGGGTGAAAGTTAGTTTCTGGCTTACACGAGTGCCGGGTCAAGGAGACCTCGAATCCATATTTTAATGGTTCAATTGAGTCTAGAACGTCAAACTTAGTTCGGTAGCATATCTGATTTGTGTGCACGAGATTCCAAACAAATCTCGAGGGTACATCTGGTGAATGTTAAGTCTTAGTATTTTGTTGTTGATGTTGATGTTGTTTTCTGGTGCCTGATGAACTACTATTTGCGATCACGACATGTCCATCATGATCGTGTAGGTGTGGGCTCATGTGCTTCACGATCGTGAGGAGGGTTCCACGATTGTGAAAGGTTTGTTGGTTGTGAATCGTGATCGCATGGGCACTTGTCACGATTGTGATGGTCAATTTAATAACTTGACTTCTTTTCTCTTCACGATTGCAAGAAGGGGGCCGTGATCGCATAGAGTAAGTTTCCTGGGTAGGATTCATTTTCTAAAATTGGGTTTCTTCCCCATTTCACCACTGTTGGACTTTGGGAACTCGGATTAGGCAATTTCTGTAGGGTTTTTTGAGATTTAACCCTTGGGTAAGTAATTTTGACTCCAAACCTTCATTACCCATCGATTATTTCTCAATTTTATCATCTAATAATTGATTTTGAATTCAAACTTTGTGGATTCTCTCTTAAACTTGATTCTTAAGAAAAATGGAGTTTTAAGCTTGATTTCAGATCGATTTTCACTATGACTTCTCATATGAGTTCCAAAATTACCCTTACCCCTCGAGAATGACTTTTTGGGTTGATTGTGCCCAGTTTCAAAAATCAACATTATCGGTGTTGTTGTTTATGATTTCTTAATTGTGATTCTTCATTTGATTAGAGTTTGTGGATTCAGAGACTCATCGTAAAGGGAAGGTCAAATACCAAGTTGATTTCACTCTTTTATAAGGCACGTATACCTCTTTGACCTTTCATTAAGTGTATTGAACATTGCATCCCTTGTCATGTGGTTGGGAGTAATGGAGAATGGTGAAGGTCCTCGTATATCTTACTTGTTATCAAATATTATCTGAATTGTGGTAATAATAAAGTGGGGATAAAACTGAATATGTGATTTGCTAATGTGTGATGTGCCATTCTTTGTTTGTGATATGTTATCAGTGTAGAAGTTATCATCCTCCCATTATGCATTTGCACAAATCTATTTGTGTTGGTTTCATGTCACTGTTGTGATGATATTTTGTGAAAGAGATTAAAAAGAGAACAAAGAGGATGAACCAATTCGAGGGAACGTGCCACGTGCCGTGGTAGATGCTATATTGAGGGAACGTGCCACGCACCATGGTAGGTGCACGGACAGATAAGTCCCCCATGGGTCCCGAATGCTATGCAGTGGGTATGTATCATTAGGACATACATGCATCACTCTATATGACATTGCATTGCACTTCATTCTTGTTCCTTGAACTTTATGAATGAGTTGCTATGATCTCATAGTTACATGAATTTGAAAAGGTCGTGATGATGTTATGTATGTTTTGATGTGCAAGTTATGGTGTATTACCTATTCTATGTTGTTATATTGACTTTGAATTGTTAGGTCTATGCAGGTTGTAGTATGTAGAGGTTCGAATAGTGTGTTAGGGTGCGTGTTCAGTACTGTTTTACTTAGGTTTATATAGGGATGTTTGTTGCGTACCGTTGTTGCCTGGTACTCACTTTCTTCCTTTCTACATTTGTGTAGGTTACGAGTTCGGATCATCTTGATCATCCTCTCTCATCTTCGTCCGAGACTTGCTTTTAGAGATTATGAGGTAGCTGCTTGTCATCTCGGTAGGCGTAACTTACTCTTTTATGATGTTCTTGAACTATTCTAGATATGGAGACATTCAGACTTGTATTTATTTAGAATATATTATAATACGTAGTGGCTTGTACACGTGACACTAGGTTTTGAGGAAGGTTGAGTTATATTATGAATTCTGCATGCTTATGTTATGTTATGTTAGTTCTTAATTTGGTTCTTACTTCCACTTCACCCTTGTCGAGGGTGGATTAGGCTGACCTATCTTAGTTGGATAAGACAGGTGTCATCACGCTCGATTTTTGGGTCGTGGCAGTATGAGTAAGTATGCATGTTCGCAGTAATAAAAAGACTTCAAATGTAACTTATCTATATATTATAATAAATCTGAAAATAGAAGATGTGAGGTGAAACCTCTCTATGGCAAGCATTAGTATTTATCTTTTGAGAAAAGACAAAGTCACCACTGAAGTTGTTTCGAATTTTTAAAAAGACACCTTGACTTTGCAGGCATCCTATTATCCCCACAAGTATAAAATACCTTTATAAATAGACCATTTTGACCCATTTTCTCACAATATTTGTGTACACGCAGATGACGCACATGAATGTATCAATTTGCTTCCCAAAACTAATTAAAAAGCATCATGTTTAAGTTAATTTCTCTATTAATTAATTAAACCATTAAATTCACCATCTTCCCCAAATTTTCAATAGAGCCATTGGAGAAGATTTTTTTAAAAAAAATCAGTACTCTCTTTAATGAAATTAGCTCAAAAGGTAAGAATTCGGTTTAATTTTCGGTCTAACAAGTTAATTTGAAGTTGTTCAAGGTTTAATTTCTTCTTAATTTCTTTTAAATTTGAGAAATCAAGATATCTTTTGTGATTAGGTTTTGAGGGACAAGTTTTTATAATGTCAAATGTAATATTGAATCGTATGTGTAATGATGAGAATGATCTGATGTTGCGTGTGAAAATTCTATGCAAATATGGAGACTTACTTTCAATGCAAACTTCATGGTCGGAGGACAATCCAGCTCGAAGATTTTGATCTTGTCCACGTTATCGTGTATGTTCTCTACATAAATTGTTTCTAGAGATCTCTTATTTCTGTTATTTTTTGCTTTTATTTAATTTGTTTATGGAGTATTTTAGGAGAGTGTGTGCAACTTTTTTAGATTGAGGGATCGTGAAGATGTTGATATACGATCCAAGTTCATTATTTCGAGATTAACAAAGAAAATTAAGGAGTTGGAAGAAGCATTGGCATTTTATGAAAGTCGTATTGAGAGTAACAAATGGGTGATGAAGGAGAATAATAAAAGAAAATTTTGTAAATGGAAGCTAATAATCTTGATTGTCGTGGTGTTTTTTCTATTTTTAAGCATTACTAATAATGTGAAGGATGGCAGATGTAGTTGTGTGCAATTAAAATTGTTATAGTTGTTCTACTCTACATCTTTAGTTTGGTTCTTGTTTGTTTTGCTTTATGTTGTTGGAATAGTTATGACTTTTACAAGTTTTATGTGTATTTGATTGTGTAAGGCTTATAAAATTACATTTGTATCACTTCCAAATAGGCCAATCCTTCATATATTTTCTGTATATCTTATTGTGGTAACCATTTGAGAAAATTCAAAAAGATGTTCAACTACAAATACATGATAAGAAGATAGAGAACTGAAAGTTACAAAAATATTATACCAATTGGAAAAAATGAGGATTTCATTCCAACATAATCAATGTTTCAATTTGAATTACAACCAAAACTTAATCTTGTTTTGTTTGGTACCTAACAAAAAACAGAGTTTGATATGTAAAGGTACCTAACAGAACAAAGTTTGATTCCAACAAAAAATAGCACCAAAATATACACAATTAAAATTTGTTTGTCAATATCAACAACACAACATCAGAATGCCCTACTTCCATGGCACATAGGTCTTCCTACTTAAATTGGTTTGGCTTTGATTATTAGAAGCAGCTGCAAACCTGGTTTGGATAATTTTTTCAGCCCTCATTCTTTCAGGGTTGCTACTGGTAATAGTTGTCTTCCCCTTCCATTGGAATCCACGGCTTGGTGTGTAGCCAATATCACTAGTAACAACATCAGCTCTCTTTGTCACTCTTGTACCAGTATTGATTACTTTTTTACTTGGCAATCCAGGCTGCATAGTCAAATAATAAATATTCAAATAAAAAGACATTCACGATGCATATGAAATATGAACTATGTATATAAAGTTAAAAAGTCACTACTTACATTAAGAGTTGTAAAGACATCTACAGCTTGGTATATTCCAACCCCTACCATTCTTAGCCTTTTAAAAGTCCTTGTTTGTCCTCCACTGGTGTCCTCATGTTCTACTGGTCTCTTCCCCCTTCCTAAGACTCTTCCACTGCATGTTGCTTCAAAACCAGTTTGACTATGTTGAGGCATTCCTTTTCCTCTACCTATGCCTTCATTCACATTTCTTTCTTGAGGCATCCCTCTTCCTCTACCACTTACTGTAGTCTGTTTTTTGAAACTCAAATATTAGAGTATATCTATATTGTCTATAAATGATAGAGTAATTATATAAATTATCGTTGTGTGTGTGATTTATTTGGAACACTTGGAGGACTTGAAACACTGCTTCTTCCTCTACATCTTCTTCTATCACTTTCATTGTTTGTAGTGACCTGATTTTCACATATTAGTGCATTTATTTAAAACTATTTAATTTACAAAATAATACATATACCTGTGAAGAAGCTGCAGGTAATTGAGTTAAGCCACTGTCTCTTGATTTGCCTTTTGCTCTACCAGTAGCCCATATATTAACATATTAGTACATATACATATAGCTTAAATTTGAAAGTAACAAATAAAAATGCATGTTCCTGAGAAGATGTTTCAGTTGATTGACTTGGACCTGTTTGGTTTCTTGTAGGACATCCTCTTTTATTGTGTCCTTGTGTACCACATTTGCTACAAGTCATAAAAACACCACTTTTGTTAAGCTTTTTAGTTTTTTTGCTTTCATTGCCTCTTTTCTTCTGACCTTACTTGGTCTTTCAAGAAGCTTTTTGATTTTTTATGGCCTTACAATTAGATTATTTGATGTTGGCCACATTTTCATGTTATTCATTGGCTGAATAAAATGGGAATATGTGCTAAGGTAATTCTCCTTGCTATAACAACTAGCCATATAATTAATTGATTCCTACTACTTGTAATAAAGGGCAACAATACCATGAGGACAAGGAATTCCCTGAGTTGCCAAGATCTACAACTATAACTCCTACTAATGATGTCCACAGTATATGTGAGACCATAGTGCTTAATCTCAAAATCTCTTTCTCCATTTCAAGACAAGTTGCACTGCATAGACTTGTCAATATTTTCTTGCAAAATCTTCAGAGACATTGGAGATATATTAGCGATCCAAGTTTTTGAGAACTGTCTCAAATCACCAATTCTTTTCATCATCTTAGCCCTAATCTCATCAAGCATTGTGCTGATTGTTTTATACCTTGTAGACAATCTCTATGCATTAAAATTCTCTGTCATATTGTTGTCCACAACATCACATTTTCTATGGTATTGAAAATATCTCTTGCACCATGTATCCAAGTTGTATTATAAAAGATCATTCAAACATGCCCTTCCCAACTTCTTCATTTCCTCTATATTGTCCTTCAACTCAGCTTCAAATATGAATTTAGCAAACCTCTAAAGCACTTTTCTTTTTTCTACTCCTTTCTAGTTTTTACACCAATTTGCAAGAACATGTCTTGCACATTTTTTGTGTTCAATTTGTGGCAATACCTCTTGAAATGCAATCTCCAGTTACTAACAAAGCAACATAACCGACAGATAATAATTAAAATACAAAACTAAATAAAAAAAATAATGAAACAATAATTAAGGTCATACATTTTGCATATAAGTAATGATGGTTAGTTGATGCCCTTCTCCAAGATCAAGATCATTCCTCACTAATTCAAGAAACCATGTCCAGGTAAACTGGTTCTCAACCTCAACAACTGCCCAAGCAATAGGAAGCATTTGGTTATTTCCATCTTGCAAATTGTCACTAACAACTGACCTTTGCACACACATTTGAGGAAATACCCATCCAAACCAATCAACCTTCTAGCACCTCCAAAAAATGTTTTCTTTAAAGCATGAAAGAAAACATAAGATCCTTGAAAGATCTTCTGTCTAGTTTCATCATCTTCTCCAACCTTCACAATACAAGTGCTACCTAGATTACTCCTCAGAATCTCATCTTTATAATAAAGAATCTTACTGTACTGCACAATGTGATCACATGATTTCTTGTAACACTTTGGACCTAGCCCTTCACACTGTTGTCCTAGCAACATAGATATCCAACTCCTTTCTAATAATTTCCTGCAATATCACAATACTGATGTTTGGCTGTTGAGTTATTCTTTCTTTGTATTTGGTGACCAGAAACTTTGAGCTGCAAAGATAGTCAAAAGTTGATATCAAACACATATGAATGGGGTTGGATCTTTTAACTATGAAATCTCCACTTGTTTTATCCGTATTTGCACACAACAATCAAGGACAAGTCTCATTGCAACATCTCACTCTAACTCTGTCAGGCTCATTCACATATTTTTCAATTTGGATTTTTTCTTGAACTGCATATCTTGTCACTGCTAGTCTAAATTTCTCAACACTTCCAAAAATCAGTCCTAATTCTCAATCAATCTTTTCACAGGTTTCATCAAACACAACTCTATTTGGGTTTTCTTCCTTTTTACAAGTTTATGCACTAATTGGTCAACCTCTTCACCATCTCCCCAATCTGTTTCATCATCTAGTTCAAAGCTAAGAACTTCATCACTTAGATAGTAAGGTTCATCACCTCCTAGCTTACCAACTAAGCTTTTCCTAATATCAATATTTGTCTCATCATACCCTATATCTTGACCCTTTTCACCAACGTGAATTTGTTCTGAAGTAGTACCTCTACTTCTCCTTAGTGACCTTTTGAAATGCCTCTTGCTTACCCTTATATGAATGTACTCTTGATGGACATCACTGTTAACCTCACTATCTTCATTAGTATCCCCTTCAGATTTTGAATCATCTTCCAATTCATCATCACTTGGATTATGATCTATTATAGAATCAGAAGAAGGTACACATGAAAGAGGAGGAGGTACAGTAGATGGAGGAGGCATATTGATTAAGTATATAACACTACAAAATATAAAATTACCTTATGTACTCAAAACTTCACCCAGCTGATAGATGTGATGAAAACATATTACTTTTTTTTTAATTTAAGAAGTTTTTATAAAAGGGGATAGAAATAGAGAGAGGGGGTTCTAAGACCACCTTTTATCTTTACACAATGAAACCTTATATAGAGACAACTACAAACCAAGATAAAAAATAGTACTAAATGGCCAACAAATCGATAATAATGGCCAAACAAGTCTATATTTCTATTATTATTATTATTATTATTTTTTGTTGTTGTTGTTATTACTATTATTTTTATTATTCTTATTATTGTAATAATAATTATTATATTATTATTGTTGTTGTTGTTGTTGTTGTAATATTATTATTATTATTATTATTATTATTATTATTATTATTATTATTATTGTTGTTGTTGTTGTTGTTGTTGTTATTGTATTATTATAGTATTGTATTATTGTATTATTGTAGTAGTAGTTGTTATTATTACCTAGTCCTCCCTAGACATGATAGCATCAGTTAATCTAATTAATATTGTTTAGCCAAATTCATAACCAATTCATTAAAATTCGTGTTATTTTTTATTTTAACACTTCACATCAGTTTTATTAAAGTTCATGTTGTATGCATCTAAAGTTTCGTTCCTGAAATACAACAATCAAGAAAGGAAAAGTAGCAAGCAAACAATAATATTTATATTTCAATTTGTGCGAAGGTTACAATCTTTATGAAATCTTTAAGAAAAAAGATATGTAATCCCCTGATTCTTCTCTTCACGATTGTTCTTGATTTGATGGAATACTTGCGGCTCAACACTTGGAGCGAAGACTTTGATTTGATGAAATACTTGCGGCTCAATACTTGGAGCGAAGACTTCTTGATATGTAGAAGACTTGCAAATCACCACTGAAGAGCAAGGATTCTCTATATATGTATTTCTCTCCTTCTTCTTTTTTTTCTTTGGTCTTATGAAGACCCCTTTATATAGTTGTGAGCTAGGGTTTTGGGGGTATTTTGGTTTTCAAGTAATTTTAGTGGATCTTGGGCTTAAAGAGCATGAATTGGGCTCGTCTTGTCAACTTAATGGACTGACCCAAATATAATTTGGACTTTATTTAAGTCATATATTTTGACTTAAATATTAATTCGACTTTATTAACCAATAATTTGACTTGGTCAGTATATCATGAATTTATGGATTAATCCAAAGTTTAATATGTATTTATCAATAAAATTTCACTGTCTACAAATGCCCCCTGCTTCGAGGCGTATTGCGGTGTTCAACTTGTCGAATCTTTAAAGACAAGGCTTGAAGTATTCGTGAAGTATATTTTTTATGGAGTTTTTCAAAACTTTCCATAATTGATTCCAATGAAAATTTTCCATAACTTGATTCCAATGAAATTTTCCATAACTTAATTCCTATAGAAACTTACCATAATTTGGTTCCTAGGAAAATTTACCATAATTTTGTTTCAAAATATGGGTTTTTCCATAATTTGTAGAAACACAATTTATGTACTTTTGATTTCTATAAATATTCATGCTCTTACTGTGGTTGATTGTCAATTTGTGGCATCATCAAGCTCAATTTTCGTCACTTTTTTCAGCACAGCACACCTGGGGTAGAAAATTCATATCTCGTTGTGGAAACGTCGAAATCATGATCCGCTTGATGTTTCAGAAAGTCGACTCACATATCTACAACATATCCGAAAATCAAAGCCAAATTCCTTCTCAATTGATGGGAATTAATTTTTGAAATTTGCTAACAGATCTGTCTTTTTTTTTTTTTTTTACAGATTTATGCAGTCTCACCAAAACGTCTCTATCTTAGTGTAGGAGCTTCTGAATGACGAGCGACTTGATTCTATAGAAACTAGACTTCAAAGTCTACAACATATTCAAAAATCAAGGTAAAACTCCTCATGGATTGACGAATATTAATTTTTGAAGTTGGCCTTCAATTCTGTCATTATTGTTTTGCAGATTTGTGGAGTCTCACCAAAACATCCGTATCTTGGTGTAGGAGAACTCGAATGGAGATTGACTTGATTATATAGAAAATAGACTATTAAGTCTACAATATATCAAAAAATCAAAGCCAAAGTTCTCATGGATTTGACCAAAATTAATTTTTTTAAAGTTAGCAATCCAATTGACTTTGGACAACATTCGTGAGTTCACTTCTCTGCATCTTCGCCGAAGAGCCGCATATTGATTTCCGTATTGATTGAGAACTTTGTCATCATCTACATGGAGAGAGAACACAAAACTCTTAAGACAATAGGACCATATTCATCATGACGAGCGCAAGGGCACATGCCACAATTTTCATCATGCCGATTTGAAGCTTCGTGCAATTGGCACCGTGTGACACATCACTTTTTTTTTTGTAGATTTACGATGGACCGCAAACAGTCTCAATTAGACCAAAAAAAAGTGAGGGATAATCCATAATTGACGAGGAACTACTTGGTACATCTTCTTTTGCAAAAGCGATTTTGATGACGAACGATACATGATACATCTTCTTTTGCAGTTGCGGTTTTGACGACGAATCACATGTGGTGCATCTTCTTTCGCAGTTGCAATTTTGATGACGAACCACACATGATACATCTTCTTTTGTAGTTGCGGCTTTAACGACAAACTACATTTGGTGCATCTTCTTTTGTAGTTGCGGCTTTACCGACGAATTACACTTAGTGCATCTTCTTCCACAATTGCGGCTTTGGCGAGAACCATACTTAGTGTATCTTCCTCTAAATTGTGGCTTAGCGATGAATCACACTTTGTGCCTCTTCCTCTATAGTTTCGACCTTGGCGAGAAGGAGATTTTGGTGTAGTTGTCCTACTTTTGGAGAGCAACTACTTGTCACATGATCAACTCCACAAATCAGACTTCAAAATATACCCCCATGCCAAAGATAGAGGCTCGCTTTTGGCTCAAATTTGATATGCTTTGAAACTTGAAGGCTTTGCTCGAATTTGGGAGCTTCGTGACTTGAAAACTTAGCTTGAATTTGATGAGCTCCATGACATGCATTTTAGGCTTGTGCGTCGATGAGCATTTGGACTTGAAGATTTTTCTCGAATTTGATGAGATTTGAAACTTGAAGATTCTGCTCGAATTTGAGGAGCATCATGATTTGAAGACTTAACTTGAATTAGAAAAGTTTCATGACTTGAAGACTTAGTTCGAATTTGACGAGCTTTACGACATGAATATTTAGCTCGAATTTGATGAGCTTTATGACATGCATTTTAGGCTCATACGTCGAGGAGCATTTTGATTTGAAAACTTAGCTCAAATTTGAGGAGCTTCAGAACTTGAAAATATAGCTCAAATTTGATGAGCTTCATGACATGCATTTTAGGCTCGTGCGTCGATGAGCATTATGACTTGCAGTTTAGGCTCGTACGTTAAGGAGTATGTTGACTTACATAGACTCTTCAATTTCATATTCGGATGAAAACTTGTCCTCATCCTCAATGTCAATTACATTTTCTTCATAAGGTTCGAAGTTGAACAACTGTTGATCTCCATTTGAAGTCATACTCAATTCCATATCATGAGCACGAGTTGCTAGTTCTTCAAATGTTTTAGGTTTTATGCCTTGCAATATGTAACGAAGATCCCAATGCATACCTTGGATGCATATTTTGATCCCAGAAGTTTCACTAAAGCGATCTTTGCAGTTAAGACTCAAGTTCCTCCAACGATTTATGAAGTTAATGACTTGCTCATCATTCCTTTGACGGGCATTTGCAATCTCTATCATGCTCACAACACGCCTTGTGCTATAAAAACGTTTGAGGAATTGTTGCTCCATCTGGTCCCAACTATCGATGGAACTAGATTCAAGATCTGCGTACCATTCGAAAGCAATTCCGATAAGAGATCTAACAAACTGCTTAACAAGATAATCACCATATGTTCCAGCATTATTGCAAGTTTCGACAAAGTGTGCTACATGTTGTTTCGGATTTCCATTGCCGTCGAATTGCTGCAACTTAGGAGGTTGATAACCAGCATGATCTTTAGGTTATCAATTCTTTGAGAATATGGCTTTACATATGTGAGAGGAGACTTGGACGTGGACTCAGATTTATCATTGATAGCCTCTTTGATGAAGTCTTTTAATAGGTCAACGGGAATCAGACCTTCGGTAGACACTTGAAACTCTTTGATGATTGTTTCTTGTTTTGCGAAGGACTCTCTTTTCTCTTCCGTTTCATGAAGCTTTGAGCATAATTGAGTGGGTTCTCTTTCCTCCATATTCTCCATCATGTTTGTCAACTTGGTAATTTGGACGTCTCGACCTTTGATGTATTTTGAAAGGCCTTCAATTGCTTTTGTCAAATTTGCAAGTTGTTCTTCTATGGTGGAAGTTTCGATCACCATCGCTTGCATTACTATCGTAGATGATGGAGAATAACATTGATTTTCTAAAACATGAGATGCAAATATGTTATGCGGAGTAGATTCGGTGCTTAAGACATCATTGTCGGCTGAAGTGAAGGGCTTTTTGGACGTAGATAACCTTAATTGGGAAAGAACCCTCTCAACCATTTCGGCGATGTCTTCTTTTACAGCTTTTGTGGGAGACTTTACACCTTTTGGAGTTGAACCAAAGACAATAGCAGATTCGGACGACACTCATGAGGCTTGTTGTTCTAGGAATTTGGCTTGGTTCTTTGTGACAGGTCTCATACTTCTCACAGTAACATCAAGCATGTTTCCCACAGCAACGCAAAATTTGGATCCATCAGTTTTTGCGGATGCAGATGCGGATGTAGATTTCGAGTTGACCTTTTTGGAAGCCATGCAGTGTTCTTGAACTTTAATTTCTGAAGAGAAGAGATGAGAGGTAAAGATTGTCCCACTGGGCGTGCCAATTTGTATGCATCTAAAGTTTCGTTCCTGAAATACAACAATCAAGAAAGGAAAAGTAGCAAGCAAACAATAATATTTATATTTCAATTTGTGCGAAGGTTACAATCTTTATGAAATCTTTAAGAAAAAGGATATGTAATTCCCTGATTCTTCTCTTCACGATTGTTCTTGATTTGATGGAATACTTGCGGCTCAACACTTGGAGCGAAGACTTTGATTTGATGAAATACTTGCGGCTCAATACTTGGAGCGAAGACTTCTTGATATGTGGAAGATTTGCAAATCAACACTGAAGAGCAAGGATTCTCTATATATGTATTTCTCTCCTCTTTTTTTTCTTTGGTCTTATGAAGACCCCTTTATATAGTTGTGAGCTAGGTTTTTAGGGGTAATTTGGTTTTCAAGTAATTTTAGTGGATCTTGGGCTTAAAGAGCATGAATTGGGCTCTTCTTGTCAACTTAATGGATTGACCCAAATATAATTTGGACTTTATTTAAGTCATATATTTTGATTTAAATATTAATTCGACTTTATTAACCAATAATTTGACTTGGTCAATATATCATGAATTTATGGATTAATCCAAAGTTTAATATGGATTTATCAATAAAATTTCACTGTCTACACATGCCATTTAGTCCTATTTTATTTGGTATCACTTAAGACAAAGTACTTTCATAACAAGTTATGTATTTTTCAAAAAAATTCAAACTCGTGAAATAATTTTTTAAGTTAGTCCAAAAAATGAATAATTGGTTTTTTCAAATATTTTCAAAAGTTCCTTTTTCATTTAGTTAAAGTTCAATTTTTTTATGTGCGCACTTTATTCATCACACTCCATTTATTTTTGACTATATATCAATTTTGTACCCCCTTTATTTCATATTAAGTGAATTTGTGAGACCATGCACACTTATTAAGAAAAGCATTCAAAGACATAATTTAAAGTATATTTTTTATTTTTGCCCTTTGTGAAATCATAAGTATATCTTTATAAGTAGAGTAATTTATCTCTAGAAAATATTAAAATTCATTAAAGAAAAAGGTAAATATATATTTTTTTCAAATATTTATTTTAAGCTTTGAACAATAAAAATCGCATTAAAAATTCACTTGTATAGAATATAAAGAAAGTATTTAAATGAGACATATAAAATACGGCTGGAGTAATAAATATGGATCGGACCTAATTATAGGGGTGTAAAAAATGGAAAGCGGCATCACCTCTGCTTAATATGTGTTTGGCCAATTTCATATTCTGAAGTTTTCATAAAAAAAAAGAAGCACAAGTATTGAAATCATCGAGCAGTCAACAATATCATCATGTATAAGTTCGTCAGTTCTTCTTCAAAGTTCAAATTGATACCCCTTTTATCTTATTCAATTCTGTATAAATCATCATATTCATCCAATTGGATCTCAAGTTCAAGAAATGAAATTTCTAAATTTTTTCATAAGCCAAAAAATGGAAATGGAAATGGAAATTGGGTTTTAGGAGGTCAAAGTGGATTTAGGAGTTATAGTAGTGAATCAAATAGAGAATCAATGAATTATGATGTGGTGATTGTTGGAGCTGGACCAGCTGGGCTATCAGCAGCTATTAAGCTCAAACAATTGTGCCAACAAAAGGATGTTGATTTATCAGTTTGTGTTGTTGAGAAAGGAGCTGAAGTGGGTAGGGTTTCCTTTTTTCCTTTCCTATTTCTTAATGGTTATGGCCTGAAATTGTTGATTGTTTTGTATCTTCTGATTATTGATTTCATTATACAGGTGCTCATATCTTGTCAGGAAATGTATTTGAGACACGGGCACTCGATGAACTCGTTCCCCGTTGGAAAGAGGAAGAGGTACCACCCTTTTACAATAATAACATTTCTCCCAATCTCAGTTGTTATTAGCAAAGGTGTATCCAGGATTTCGAGAGAATGGGTGCACTATTATGAAAAGATGGAGCTAAAAAAAATTAGGCATTTCCAATGTGATAAACTTGAAAATTTTGAAAGATTAAAGCTATATATATATATAAAGTGCTACCAATAACTACAAAGAGAGGTGTTATCCAATTTTAGAAAGAACAATAAAACAAGATAGATATAAGATTCAAAAATTTTAAAATATAACACTACTATATATAATTTTGGGAGGGAAGCATGGGTTCACGTGAACCCGGTGACCCTCTCTTGCATACACCCCGGGTTATTAGTTGAAAATAATAGGTCTCCCTATACAACGTCAGCTGCCTTGTTTGACATAACTCTTACATTTTGGTATTATGTTTCTACCTGGTATACAGATGCTAATTAAATCAGAGATGTATAAAATTGTTTTTCTTTTGTGCTGAATTTGATTCAATTTATTTTAATTTCAGTTCTACTTACGTTTTCTTCACCTTGTTTTTACATGTCACACTGCTAGGAAAGGAACTTGGCAAGGGTTGGTTATTTAGGCAGCCATCTACTTGAAAAGGCTTTTTCCGGACATAGATAGTTCATGTGATTATTTATGCATAATAAATTGATTAATTCCGTTTTAAGACTGGTATTCAAACAGTTACTATTCAGAACTAAATGTAGTATTTTAACTTGGGCAAGTCTGAATTGTGATAAAGGGGTCTTTATTTACTCTTTTATTCTGAAAATGAAGTTGGAAATAAGAATTTGGTTTCTGTGGCTTTATTTATATCATGTGTAATACCATCATTTGCTAAAGCTCTGTTTCTGATTGCAGGCTCCCGTTGATGTCCCTGTTACTTCTGATAACTTTTGGCTGCTTACAAAAAATCGTGCCTTTTCACTTCCAAGCCCATTTGACAATAATGGAAACTATGTCATAAGGTACTTTTTGTATCTACTTTGAAACATGGATTCAAGTGAGCATGTAATGATATTACTCCTTTGCCTCAAATTGCTAGTCTTGGTTTCCTCTTTATTTATTATTATTATTCCCTTGGAAGAAGTTGGTACATCCATAATCAAGCTTCTTACTGCACAGCTAATGCAGTATCAGCCATTTAACGTCTTGTTTTGATCTCCAATACGTAGGATTTGGAAGAAATCAATCAGAAGTCTTATAGGATTCCGATTTACCAGATTGGGAATTTAGGCATGGCATTTTATGAGTTCATGTATCAGTCCGTGCTATGTGTCACCACATAGGTTTTTAACAACCATTAGGTTATGTTTTAGGTGTGATTTTGTGAATGCGATGCCATGACCTTGGTGCATTGATACACTCAAAATTTCACCTTAGGATGTTGCAACACGGTCGTATGCAAATATAGTAACCCAAACAAGGTTGGGGTCGAATCCCATAGGGAATAGGGAGAAACACCACATCTAAATACTAGATTGACAGTCTAATTTCTTTTCTATAAGAGTTGAAAAGAATTTGTTTAACTTAAGACTAAGAATTGCAATAATAACTTTGAGATGCAAAACTATATGATTAAAGCACTAAGGTTGTATTCCTAGAATGCACCGTTCTTCGGTTTTGATGATATTACAGATTATTAGGTTTTTAGATATGCACTCAGTCCCTAAACCATCACTCGATCTTTTCAAGAGTTAAATGATTTATCTCAATATGATGTTCCCACAACTATATGAGTTATTTAGTTAAGAACGATAGATTATCTCATGTAAATTCAACTTATCAGTAAACGAATCTATTAAACAAGTTAGTGCCTTGAGTTCATCATGCTTTTTCTACCAAACCTTAATTTGCTTTTCCAAGCAAAATTAAGATATTATGGTGCAGGTTTATGTTTGCAACTATCAACCAATAAAAGGAAGAAGAAGGTTGATTTCTTAATTTCCGAAAATCATGTGACACACAAAAACCTATGAACGCTACACCCTCATTTGGTTCACAACCTCAGTAGAGGATTTAGCTACTGATGATTGAAGATAAACTACAAGAATAATAATTGGATGAATTTGTAAAGCTTACTTTGAATATGAACGATGAAAGAAATAACGGTGTTCTTTGTTCTTCACAAGACTTGTAATCTAGAGGGAGTAAATATTGGAACTAGAACTCCAAAACTCCAAACTAGAAATTATGCGGAGTTCCCTTACAAAATAACCCTATGAAAACTATTTATAATGGTCCTTAAATTCGGAATCCTAACAACTTACAATTGCCTGCCGACATGATCCACGACCCAATCCACGGTCTATGGATTACCCTTAAGCTCGCTATCAATTGCTCTTTCCTCGTGTATTGAACTACTAAATGTATATTGATCCATGATCTGTAAGTCCAGCCGTAGGTCCTCCTACATGCTTGATCTGCTAGACATGTACGGGCCGTGAATGTGACATCCATTTCCGTACTTCTAGGGATGGCAATGGGGCAGTGCGAGGCGGATGCGGGGCAAACTCGCATAAACCCGCAAAGATTTTACCCCGCTCCGCTCTGCCCCGCATTGCATAATTTTTTGTTTTTGCCCCACTCCGCTCCGCCCTGCACGAACCCGCCCCACATAGACCTCCCAACATTTTTATGCTTCTAACAACATCACCTCTTCATGACAAACATACAACTGAAGATATAAATGTAAAATAAAAAAACTTTTGTTGCTGTTTTAATAGGTAAACGTGGTAGATTGGTTGAGATATGCAATAAAATAAACATTTTAATTACAGTAGCACTCTTGGTCAGAATCAATGATAACTTTGCCTGTATAATCAAATCATATTGAGATTCATTAATTATTATAAACAACAATTTGTTTTGAGGTTAATTTTTTTAAAGAAAAAACAGTAAAAAAGCATGAACAAGAATTTAGGCTTACAAATTCAATAACATAAAGTGTTACCAAACAAATTCACATTACAAAAAATAGAATTCAAATTGCAGAGCTCTACATTTGTTAAAATAGAATTCATTTAATGGGGAAATTAACTAAAGACGATTTAAGTTCTCAAAATCACTGTTAAAAACACTTCCTAGACAGTTGCTGGACGGGTTCTCTTGCAAAAACCCCAACCCCCATACCCGCCCCGCACAATTTTTTCCAAAAATCCGCATAAGGTAAAACCCGCCCTACCCTACATCCGCCCCGCCCCATTGCCATCCCTACGTACTTCCCATTGTACATTGGCCAATCATGCAAGGTACTTTTTACACCTTCTCTGACTCTTTCCACGAGTGGATCCACGGTTCATGAGTTGATCTACTACCGTGGAGGCCCCTTCTTTTGACATTTTTTAAATCTTTTCCTCCTTTTAGCCATTCCGGCTTCTAAAACCTACAAAACAACATTCTAACATTAAAACTCATAAAAACATAGATAAAAACATATGAAACTTCAAGTAAAATACATTGGATGTGCCCTCATTTCAAGGCACATCATGCGCGCAAGGTTGAGGTCGTGTTCTATTTTAGTACTGATATAATTAAAGGACATCAATGTAGCTTGTGGCTTGTGCATTGTTATTGATTATCAAGGGCGGAAAATGAAAAAAATACGAACATACACACCCGAAAAGAAAGTTAGAGAGATTAACATTAGTGAAAAAAAGGGGGACAAACCAAAAGAAGAGGAGCAAAGACAGCAATAAGGTCTTGGTAGTATTGAAGGGGCTCTACTAGTTGGTGAAGGAGAAGTTGGATGTGTTTGCAAATGGTTTAAGTATAGTTTGTAATTCAATTGGCCACAAGCCCCTTCCTATATCCCAACCTTGGTGGGTAGAGTAACCTAATACCTTTGCTAGTGAGAGGTAACATGTGTCCCATGGAATTAGTCAAGCTGCATGCAAGCTAGCCCGGATGTCACCACCACCAGCAACATACCCATTGTAATTCCACAAAGTGGGGTGTGGGGAGGGTAAAGTGTACGCAAACTTTACCTCTACCTTAGAGGTAAAAAGGCTGTTTCCGATAGACCCTTAACTTAAGGAAAAAAATAGTCCAAAGCAGTGTATAGAGAGAAATAATGGAGATCCAATCCTAAATAGTAGTCATAACAAGATAAAACGATAATTGAAGTACATAAACAATTGATAACAACCAAACTCAAAGAAAAAAAAAACTACAAGAGTAATACTATGCCTAATAGTACAACTAATACTCAAACGACAAGAAACAATGATCTAATCGAAGTACGGCTACGACTACAATTAACTATCCTACTAACCTTCTATCCTAATCCGTGTCCTGCATAACCTCCTATCTATGGTCATGTCCTCAGTAAGTTGAAGCTGCATTATGTTCTGTCTAAATTGTGTCTTCCATAACCTCCGATCACCTCCCCTAATATTTCTTCGGCCTACCTCGACCTCTCTTCAAACCATCCATAGCAAAGCTCTCACACCTCCACAGTTGGGGTATCCATACATCTTCTCTGCACATGCCCGAACCATCTCAACCTCGTTTCCCGCATCTTGTCCTCTATCGAAGCCACTCCTACCTTGTGCCAGATGTGTTCATTCCTAATATTTTTTCTCCTAGTATTGAAAAAAAAGATTGGCCACAAGTCCTTGATCAACTGATTTTCAGATATATCAGGGACAATTTTGAGATATGGAAATATGTATGGAATGGATTGCGGTGCTTTTGATAATTGAGAAGGAGCAAAGTATGACGTGGATGTGAATTTCCAACTCAGGACCCGTTTGGACATGAAATGGTTTTTTTTTTTTTTTAAAAAAACCAATTTGACTATGCGTTGTGTCAATTTTTCACTCCAAACTTGAAAAAAAGTTTTCAAGTAATTTTTTTCTTCACAAAACTTCAATATCTTTTCAAGCGAAATGCATGTCCAAGCACAACTTCAACTTCCAAATACCTTTTTTTCCATCTTAACTTCAAACACTACTTTTTTTGAAATATCTCACAATTCATGTCCAAACAACTACACTCCTGTGATGTTTTACTAACCATGAAGCTTCAACTATAGAGAATGATTGCTTGGCCAGAGCATATTCATGTACACATTGATTAAGTGGGGTAACAGTATTTAGAAAGGTAAGGTATTAGTCCAATGGTTAACATGGTCCGATTTGACCTTGATAGGTGCTTGATAGGTGTATCCTTGTATTTGACATTTGTTACGTGAGAAGGGAAGCGAGTTCAGTTTCCTTTGCAAATATGTAAGAGTTAAAGCACTAGATGGGGATCCCCACTTGCATAATTTGTGGTCCATACACCCTCCGATATCATCATATAGGCAGAAAAGTGCATGGTTTGCTTCTTTAAAGGAATGCGCATTTTTGCTGATATAGTTACGATTTTTCCGTGTATGTTAAATCTTTAGAATCATGGTAATGCAGTTTGAGTCAGTTGGTACGTTGGTTGGGGCAGAAAGCTGAAGAGCTAGGAGTTGAAATATACCCAGGTTTTGCTGCTAGTGAGGTATTAGCCTCCCTATTCTGGATTATTTCATTATTTTTTTAGTTTTTCCTTGCTAAGGTAGAAACGTTCCAGATTTTATGCAACGAACACAACGAGGTTACTGGTATTGCTACTAATGATATGGGAGTGGCTAAAGATGGTTCCAGAAAAGAGAACTACCAGCGTGGTGTTGCACTGAAGGGCAAGTTCTGTTACTCAATTTTTTCCTTGTTTATTTTCTGCAAAGAAGTTTTCCAAATTTACATTCTGTCCACAGTTACTGCAGTTTGTTAGATGACTATCAAATGGAAGTTACAAATTTTCCTTTAGTTTAACATTAACTATCCCCAGTAACAATTTTGATCTGTGATTTGACGCTATAATTCAAGTAAATTGAGTATAATTGTCAATGTTATTTGTGCCCTATAAAGATTCTAGAGGGAGTTAATCAAATATCTCAATACTTACATTACAACACCCCAATTCAGTTTAATTGTTCCAGAAGTTTCTGGTGAATATTTGTGTGTTATGGAAACTAATTACCAACAATCCAAACTGGAACATCAGTTCAATTAGTATCAGTTGGAACATGATGCTATTCATATGGAGCTTTATGGGGCAGAAAGGTAACTCGGATGGTAACAACAACAACAACAACACCATACCCAGTGTAGTCCACTAATGTAGGGTCTGTAGAGGGTAGAGTGTACTCAACAAGTTCCACATCATATGATATCATCCACACATATTATCCATTACTTAGAACATAATTAAGCATGTATTAAGGTTAAACAAATTAAAGTTTTTGTAGGGCGCTATATTTTCCCACTTAGGAACAGTCATCCTCAAATACTTTTGCTTTGGCATAGGTGAGGATATCTTGTTTTCATGTCCTTCTCTGCTTTCCTAGTTGACTCTTCATTGCAATGGTTCTTCCATAGCTGGCCGAAATAACCTCTTTTTTGATGAAGTAACGTGTTGTATTGCTGGCATCAAGAAGATGCAAAGATTACAAAAGTGATATTAGCTCCAAAGACAAAAAGTTCTATAAGCATTGGGAGCTAACCAAAAGCAAAAGTAGGCTGTTAAGCTAGGCTCACAGAGCCAATGAAATCTACAAAAGAAACAACATCATTTACAGGAGCATAATTACTGCAACTAAAAAGCTGTAGCAGACACCTAGCCTTAAATACTGAGTTAGGAGTTGAAACACCATCAAAACATCTTCTATTCCTTTCTGTCCACACACTCCAAAAATACAACTTGAGATCATTTGCTTGATTTTCTTGACGGCTTTGCTGACTTTCCAAAAGTTTCAACTTTCAACTGCTTCCTTGATAGTCTGGGGTTGTGTCCAATTGAGACCAAAAACTGATAGGAACATGTGCCAGAGGTCAGCAGCCACTGGAAAATGCAAAAAAAGATGGTTGATAGATTTCAAGCTTGACTGGCACACATAAAATCTATTCACAAGCTGAAATTTTCTTCTACATAGATTGGCTTGAGTCAGGATGGCCCATTTTAGTGCTGTCCAAGTGAAACAACTTACCTTTGGGGGTAATTTTGTTCTCCAAATTCCAGGCCATACATCAATAACTTCATTCCGTGAGCACATCTGGTGATAGCCTGCCTTTACACTGTATGTACCCTCCTTGGAACTGCCCCATCTCCTTCTGTCAGAGCTTTGGCTATCAACTGTACAACTGTTTGATCTTCCCAACAGATCAAATACATCATTTAGCTCCCAATCTTGCATATTCCTCCTAAATTGAACATCCCATGTGTTGCCTGATCTGTTTTGCTCTACTGTGGAATTGGGATTAGTGGCTAATAGAAAAAGAGATGGGTACATGACTTGCAAAGTGGAGTCACCAAGCCAACTCTCTTTCCAAAATTTCACCATCGAACCACTGCCAATCTTGAAGAAAATGTCTTGCTAGAAATAATCCTTTTAAGTTTTTAATGTGCTTCCAAGGACCCACTCCATGTGAGGCTCTAGTGCTCCCAGTGCTTCAATTGTCCTGATGGCCATACTTGGCTCTCACAACTGCCTTCCACAGGCTATTGCCCTCTTGCCCATACCTCCATAACCATTTCAGTAGCAGACATTTGTTGTGCTTAGCCAAGTCTCTTATCCCCAGTCCACCCTGCATTTTTTGTTGAATTACAGTAAGGCCATTTCACCAGGTGGAATTTGTGGCCTGTTTCCTTCCCAGAGGAAGGATCTTCTCGGTTTGTCAAGTTGTTGAAGGACTTTGCTCGGCATTGGAAAAAGAGACATAATGTAAGTAGGAATACTGTCAAGGACACTGTTGATCAGGGTCACTCTTCCCCCAGTGAAAGATATTGAATTTGGCAAGCAGCCAGTCTTTTCTCCACTTTTTCAATTACTCCACCACCCCATACTTCCTCTGACTAATATTTAGTTCGCAGAGGCAATCCTAGATATATTGTAGGGAACGTGCCAATGCCACAACACATTATGCTAGCTAATTCCTCCAGGTAGGCACCTCATTCACCGGCTATAACATGCTTTTTAGCATATTAATATGTGGACCTGAAATAGATTAAAAAATAAGAAGGGTTAGATTAAGATACTGCAGCTGCAACTTCTCTGCCCCACAGAATATTAGTGTCATCTGCATACAAAAGGCGGGACACTGATACAGAGGCTCCAATGCTGCTAGTGATGCTAAGCCAGCAACCTCTTGTGTTCTGAATTTGTGAACTTGCCTATCAAGTATGCCATAGGAAGTTTAGTTCTCAAAAAAATAAAAATTGAATGCCATAGGAACTTCTTCATATGATAGTTTCTCATCAAGTTCCACAGTCTAAGATCGAACAACACATGACGGATCACACACAGATTTTCATAGGATCGATATATGGAGGTTTGATTACAACTCTGGTGGCAAGGCAAGTTGATAGGTCATGTTTCAATCCTCTTGAAAATGCCATACGGCCCAATGAACCTCAAATCAACTTACCATTCTTACCAAACCTCGTTACCTTTTTCATCAGTGAAATCTTCAAGAAAACACATAGTTGCCAACCATGAACTCGACCTCTTGGTGCCTCTTGTCCAAATAGGACTTTTCACAACTTTCAGCTGTTCTAAGACTCTCTTAATTGTGTCTAACTTTCTCCAAGGATTCTTGTACAAGATTTTAGCCAAGAAGTTTGGCTTCTGACTGTTCAAAATATCCAACGGACGATCAATACAGACACCCATATAATACTTCGAATGGCGCCATTTTGATGCTCGCTTTATAGCTATTGTTATAAGCAAGCTCTATTAATCCAGAGATGCTCATCCTAATTGCTACCGAAGTCAATGGCACATGCCCGTACATATCCTCAAGTGGATGAGTAGGTCTTTCAGTTTTCCTGTCGGTCCAAGGGTGATAAACGTGCTCAAGTTCACTTGTGTTCCAAAATCCGCTTGAAAGGATTATTAAAGAAATTGATCTTGGGCCTAAGTCAATCCCAAAAGCTTGCTCATGAGAGGAGGATTGCCCAAGACCATTAAAGATACTCAGACAACACATCCCTTTAATAACCGATGTGGGACTCAACAAGGATAACGAGAAGAATGTGGTGAACTGAGCACCTCTGTATGATATAATCGACATTGGAGTACCAGTCATGCAACCTGATTATTTCCCTGAGATACAATTGTTCATATTGAGCAGTAGAGTCACACAGTTCTCTTTCACTGTCCTGCTTCGCCTTTTTGGGCCTTGGTTAGGATCACGTTTCACGTGTTACTTGCATTATATCATGAAACTGTCCAGGCCATAAATGACCTTCGTGCAATAGCTATACGATGTGCAAGTATGGTGTGAATTGCCTGAGAATGATTTTCATGTCAAAACTCTGAAATCTTCCCACTTTTTGCTACAATACCACTTCAATACATTCCAAATCATTCACAACACATGTATCTTTATCTCAACAACATTTTCAATAACATATGGTATCTTCCACATATATTATTCATCATTTAACATGTAACTAAGCATGTATTAAGCCCAAACAAACTAAAAATTTTGTGGGACGCTACACCATTTGGCTCATTATGCGAACTTCCTAATTTACTAACCCCTGTTTTCTGCGATGGTGTGTAGGGCGTGTTACTCTCCTTGCAGAAGGATGTAGAGGATCTTTATCAGAGGTATGCAGAAGGTTTATTCTTTTGTCTTTATCAACTATTTTTCTGGCCTATACATCATTTAAAGTTCAGTACTGACTTTGTTGACCCTTGTATTCCTGACAGAAATTAATCAAGAAGTACAACTTGAGAGAGAAAGGGCAGGGGCAACATCAAACCTATGCTTTAGGAATTAAAGAGGTAATTTTCTTCTGATATCTTTTTCTTTACTCCTTTTTGCCTCTTGATACAAAGAGACACAAACGTCTATTTAATTACTGATTCATCCTGGCAATCATAAAGCTCACCACGTGATCTCGGAAGTCTCCTGATCACAACAAAGGGGTGGGGGTGGGGGGATTTATGGGTATGCAGAGAATGCAACTTCACCAACATGCAAACTTACACCGGAGATAACCTTTACCCTGCAGGCATTGCGTCCCTCCTTTGCTTAGGCCTGGTACCTATATCCATTATTTAGCTGCTTAGAAATAAGTCCCATTTTGTGGACGAACATCTAGAAGAAGGAACTAGGAACACCATGACTTTGGTGAATTGTCGACTAACACATTTTTAATCACTTTTTCTTCTAACAGGTTAACCTCTTTATTTTCTGTACTCTTAGTCAATTTCTTGCTGTACTGTTGAACCCAGAAAATCATTGTCTAATTTTTTCCACATTGCTGCAAGAAACATTATTGAGCATACTGTGCTTTGGGACTTTCTTGGATATTTATATCAGCTTCTTCTAAAGATATCATGATTAAGAAGGAACTTTATACTGAAGTCCAACATTAAGCACCCAAAGGGTGTGGCCTAATGGTCATTTAAGTGAGTGAAAATTGTTGGGGAATTTGTCACGACCTGAGCCTAAACCCTAGACGTGGCCGGCACTCGAGAACCATTGTTGGTCCCCAAGCGAACCCTCATCTTAGCTGACTACAAGTGAAAGACTAACTCAAGCATACACAAGCATCAAACTGATAGAAATGCTAAATCAACAGTTTCTTTAAATCTCAAAACTCTCTAAATATACAAAGTATGAACATAGGTTTTAAATAAAACATCTGAAACTGAAAGACTCTCCAAAACTGTCTATCTATGAAGCCTCTACTGTATAAAGATGAGTGTCGGGAACAGACCCACGATTCCTAAAAAAAAAAAACTAATACTAATAACTTACAAAACTGGAGTCCTCTGGAAGCAAGTAGGCCTCACTCAAAAGTTGACAAGCGGATGAAGTGATCTCAACAGACTCTTGTTGAGGATCCTAAGTACATGTATCTGCATTATTAAAAGATGCAGGTCGAATGACGTCAGTACATTGAATGTACGAGTATGTAATATAGCTGAATGGATAAATAACTGGACTGATAGGGTTGAAAGAATACTTACCTCAACTCAACTCAATACAAAGCAATAACAAGAGATGAAAACATTTAAAGCTTCGTAAATAAAAGATGTTAACTCAAGGATGTATATAAAAATACAATAAAATACTTTTTACTCTTATTTGGGAGATTCCCTAACCGACAACCATCACTATGAGCTACGTGATGATACAGCGTCTCGCCCACGTTGCCAAAACTGTCCTATACCGTATCGGGGTGTAGAACCTCTCAACTAAGTGGATCCACTAAGCAATAAGGATTCATCTAAAAAGTATGATCCTATACCCAAGTTGGCAAGAAATGGTTTATGAGGATTTTGAGTTGTCTGAACTCATCCCCATATCGGTGCTTAATACTACTCCCAATAATATATATACTAATGCTCAAATGTATAAAACATACTCTTTCTCTGGTTTGAGATAATTGCTCAAACTATCCTCTTAAAAGAGGTAACTGCTGTGAAATATCTCTGAACTCATTGCTCATTTAGAAAACAAGGTTTCTCTTTGCTCAATGTAAAAATACTTTCTCTGGGTTGAGATAATTACTCAAAAGGGTCTCTTTAAGAGGTAATTGCTCTGTACTCAATCTTTTTGAAAACTCTTTTACTTTTCTCAAAATAATACTCTCTTTTTTCATGTAAAAATGAAACATTTGGGAAATACTTAGTTCCCTTATACTCTTGCTCAAATCTTGGTTAAAACTCTTTCTCAAACTTCTCTTTACTTTCTCAAAAACTCAGTTTAAAACAAAAATGTTGGCTTTAAAAGATTCTCAAAATTTATAACTCAAAATAGGGTTCATGCTGAAATATAGACACGAACAACTCAACTCAAGGATCTAAATAACAATATAGAAAAACTCAATACTCAGAACTCAAGAACTCGGAACTCAACGATACTACTCATCTCAAGAATACTCAATTGATAGGGTTCATGCTGAAATATAGACATGAACGAATCAACTCAAGAATCTCATGCATAACATATAGCAATTAAATAATTAGGAATAGAATTTCAAAAAGAATCAGGAACTCAGAACTCAACATCAACTCATCTCAAGAATACTCAAATCTAAGGATAGAACCCTAGATTACTATTTTACTAATTTGAAAGTAGATGTAGGGCGTGAGGATGAACTAGTCCAACACTATGATAGTCTTACATACCTGATTATGAAGTTATTAAACTGAAAACTTTTGTGGAGACTTTGATTTTATCTTCAGCTTGAGAAAGAACATTAGCTTTCTTGGAGGAAACCTTTGATCTTGGAATCTTGGTGCTTAATCTTGATAAAATAAACTCTTTTATGAAGTTTCTAGAGTGGAAGAACATGGGAAAACTTTGGGTGGAAGGATTCTCTTAGTATCTTGAATTTTTGACAAGGTTTTAGGGTTCTTGATGGAGAAGAGGAACCCTAGGTGAGTTTTAAGAGAATTTCTAGATACTTGAAGGTTTAGATTAATGATTTTGAGAGGAAAACTTGTTACTTGAATGATATACACTGTTAAAACACTTAAAAACGACTTAGAATAGGGTTAAAAAGCTTAGGAAAGGACCAAAATAACCCTAGAACGTGTGCAGGAAGTTGCTAAAAAAATATTACAGAAATCCTTCATGGAAAGGTCTACCGTTCGTCGAAATATCTTCTACGACTGCCTGACAGGGCATTACTAAAACGGTCATAACGTTTTACTCCGAACTCGAAATAAGGTAAACTTGGTGGCATTGGAAAGAGGACTCAAAGACCTTTAATTTGGCAGGTCATGGGCCACCTAATTCATTATGTGCTGAGAGATATGATTCTTTGAAGTTGACTCAAGTAGAATCTTATGTCAAAACTTAATTGGTAAGGAAACTTTCAACTCAACTTTGTGCTAGGGGGTTCTTGTGACCTTAATTCATATCCAAATCCATTCTCACACTAAAGAATTGACCTTTACACATATGAGCAATTTAAGAATCACCCGACATGACCTTATACGTAAATGAAGAATGGTTCGAGTCTTAACTTAGAAATTTTCAGGGTGTAACAGAATTGAAGAAAGAAAGGCAATGTATAAGAGAAGAAGACAATTGCAGAGAACTTCACGTTTTTCAGTCATGCTAATAAACCAAGTTACGTAGGACTCTTTAAATAGGAATTAAAAAACTCAACCAACTAGAGAAACTTACTGAATATATGACCCACTAAATTAACCACTAATAATCCACTAAGCTAAATATTAGTAACTAATTAAGATATGTTTTGACTCAACTAGGACTCCTAACAAACGTGTTACTCTGCCAACTAAATAGGAACCACTAATTATGTTTGAATCAATATTCAACACTCCCCCTTGATTAAAAATTGCAGACTCCAAGTTTCTGCCAGAAATGGTCATGCTTGGCTTGTGGGAGTGCCTTGATGAGAACATCTGCAATTTGATCCCTTGTACCGCAAAACTTCAACTCTATATCACCTTTTGCTGTGTGGTCACGAATGAAATGATATCAGATGTCTATGTGCTTTGTTCTGCTGGGAAAAGCTGGATTCTTTGTCATTGCAATTGTTGCCTTGTTATCGCAGAATATTTTTATCGCACCCTCTTGCCGATAGAAAACATCAACTAACAATCTTCGTAACCATAAGCCCTGACATGCTGCTGAAGTTACAGCAACATACTTTGCTTCCGATGATGATAATGCAACCACATCCTGCTTCTTTGAACTCCAAGAAATCGCTCCAGATCCTAAACTGAACATTTCCAGAAGTACTCTGTCTATTATCTATATTTCCTGCCCAATCACTATCACTGTATCCTGTCAAGCTGAAATCTGCATCTTTGGAGTACCAAATCCTGAAGTCAACGGTCCCAGCAACATAACGCAAAACTCTTTTGGCAGCACCAAGATGTTGCTTGGTAGGACTATGCATATACCTAGACAACATACTAACAGAAAACATAAGTGTTAGGTAGTTCAAGCCTCCAATCAAGCTTCTGTGGTGACAAGGATCGGCAAGATCTGTGCCATCTTCACGCTGAAAATTTTCATTTGCATTCATGGGTGTGGCAGCCACTTTACAATTATGCATACCAAACTTGAACTGGAGGTCTTTTGCATACTTCATTTGAGAAACAAAAATCCCATCTTCTACCTGTGTCACTTTAAGATCAAGAAAGTACTGCAAATACCTGAATCTGACATTTCAAACTCCTTCATCATGCAGGATTTAAATTCAGCAACTAAAGTTTCACATGATTCCATATAAATCATGTCATCCACATAGAGACAAACTACCAAAAAAATCACTTGTACCTTGTTTCTTTACATACAGTGTAGGCTCAGTCTCACTCGTTTCAAATCCATTCCTCAGGAAGTACGAGTCAATTTTGTTGTACCATGCCCGTGGCGCTTGTTTTAGCCCATAAAGTGCCTTCTTGAGCTTGTATACTTTGCTCTCATTGCAACTAATAACAAAACCCTCAGGTTGGGAAACATAAACTTCCTCTTCCAAATCCCCATTTAAGAATGCAGATTTAACATCAAATTGATAAACGGGCCAGCTCAGTTTAGCAGCCAAAGATAAGAGTATTCTCACTGTTTCAAAGCGAGCAACAGGTGAAAATATCTCATCATAATCAATACCTTGATGTTGTGCATATCCCTTAGCTGCGAGCCTTGCTTTGTATCTCTATATGCTCCCATCTGCATGACTCTTGATTTTGAACACCCATTTGAGTCCAATGGATTCCTTTTCTTCCGGTTGATTCACCAACTCCCATGTTTGATTCTGCTCAATTGCTAGCATCTCTTCTATCATTGCATTTTTTCATACTTGACTCTCTACAGCTTCCTTGAAACAACTGGGTTCTGCAACATACAAAGCAAAAGAACAATTTTCACAAATCTCCCTCAACAATCTGAATTTCGTTGGTGGAGTCTCACTGGAAGAGTCTATTGAAGAAGAACTGCTGCCACTTCTTTGGGGTGTTAAGCAGTGATCAGTTGCTCGGTTGCTGGAGCAGAGGTTCTTGATTGAGGAGTAGCAAGGCTGCTACTTGCTGGAGAAGAACTGGATGGGTTCCCTGGAATGGAAACCGCTGCAGGTTCTTGCTCAAAAACTTCATCAGTAGGCGACACTAACATTCCCAGAATCAAAGTTCCAGCTAGCATCTTCATTAAACATAACATTTCTACTGATCACAATTTTTCCACTCACTGTATTATATAGCTTATAAGCTTTGGATTGTGTGTTATTGTGACGTGCCGAGCCTACACCCTGGGCGTGGCCGGCACTCGAGAACCATTGCTGGTCCCCAAGCGAATCCTTGGCCTAGCTGACTACTTAGCGGAAGACTTACTCAAGTGATAAAAAGCTTAAAAACAGAATTTTTGAACATTTAAAGTCAAAGTAAAAACTCAACTCAAACTGTCTGTAAAATACTCAATAACATAAGTAATATAGTTTACAAAAACATCTCAAGAAAAAATAAATACTGAAAGACTCCTCAACTCTATTTATCTATGAAGCCTCTAATGTTTAAGATAGGTGTCGGGATAAGACCCACAACGCCTCAAAATAACTAAACTAAAAGTAAATGTGAAGTCCTCTGGAATGCAAGGAGGCACACCAAAACTATCTGAAGTGTAGAGTGATCTCAACAGAGCGCCTGTTGATGATCCCCTGAACACCTGTATCTGCATCATAAAAAGATGCAGATCGAATGACATCAGTACATTTGAATGTATGAGTATGTAATATGGCTGAGTAAAACAATTAACTGAACTGAATGACCGAAAGCACTCAAGTGAATCAATACATGAACATGAAGTGAAAACCATAAGCTTTACAATAAAATATGCAATAAAAGTAATATGAAAATAACATTCTTTACTTGTGGGGAGTTTCTCTAATCGACAACCATTACTATGAGCCTAGCAATGATACAACGTTTCGCCCACGTTGCAAGGGCCATCCTATACCTTGCCGGGGGTATAAGATGATACTGTAACTATGGATCCATCTAATAGGCCTTCTCAGAGGCAGTGAGGAGTCGCACGAAGATTCAGTGCTATCCTATCCTACGCTGGCTACGTAGTTTTATGGGACTTTTGAGTTTTAATAGACTCTAACCCAATTCGGTGCTCGATACTACTCCCAAAATAATCAATATACTTTATGCTCAATCACCTTTTACAAAGAAAGGGACTATTACTTTACTTACTTTTCACTTTGCTCAATCACCCTTTACAAAGAAAGGGACTATTACATTACTTTACCTTTCAAAAACATCAGTCATACTCTTTCTTTTTCTCAACTGTCAAATGGTACATATGAAAACATTTGATTCTCTTTTCAAGGTTTCTATTCAAAACTTACACCTTTAAAACGTATGCTCATGAACTTATCTTTCAAGCCCAAAATCAATATATGAGGAACTTTCATGCAATTTTCTTTGAAAACATCACTTTACTAAATAGGGTTCATGTGATACTAAGCATGAACAACATTATAAGATTCACATGTAAAATAGGAATCAAAACCTCAACTTGTTAAAGAACTAAATTCAAATATCAAGAACTATGAATTGATCAAGAACTAGGAATATATCCTTTAGATGTAACGATTTCTGACTGAATTGAGATGTAGGGCGTGAGGACGAACTGGTCCAACACTATGAATAGCCTTACATACATGGGAAGAACAAAGTTCTTGGCGGAATTGATGAAACTCGAAGAACGCTTGAACCCTAGTTTTTCTCCTCTTGGAACCTTGCTCTAATGTCTTGAAGTGTTAATGAACGTAAAAGAATTGATTAACACTTTCTAAGCCCTTAATTTGGTGTGAAGCAACGTAGTTTAGGCTTAGAATAGGGTTAAAACGACGTAGTTTGGGGTACCAAACACTTTGGGAAAAGACCACATTGACCCTAACTTAAAAAATGACGAGGTGCCTCACTGGAAAGGCTTCACGAGTCGTCTAAGGCTTCACTGGCCGTATAGCCAGTCATGAAGTTTCGCCTGGCAGTGCTTCACTAAAACGGGCATAACTTTTTACTCCAAACCTCAAATGGAGCAAACTTGGTGGCGTTGGAAAGAGGACTCAAAGATCTTTAATTTGATAGGTCATGGGCCACCTAATTCATTTTGTGCTTAGAGATCTGATCGTTTGAAGTTGACCCAAAACTTGAAAATCTGATGGGTGACTTGTACGGACCACTAAACGGACCGTACAAGTCACCACGGGCTGTTTAGTGGCTCGTCTAGGTGTCTCCTGCCCAGGCAGTCCCTGGAGGGTGGTTCACGACGCCCTTAACGGGCCGTGGACCCCTAAACGGCCCGTCTAGGGTGCCATGAAGGGTCCATGGTCCATTTTGGGTTCGTGGACTTGCCCGGTTGTCCTTTCTAGCCCTTTCTCGAAGTTCGAGGTGTTACACTTTCAACTCAACTTTGTGCTAGGGGATTCTAGTAGCCTTAATTGATATCCAAAATCATTCCCACACTAATGAATTGACCTTAGAATCTAAGAACAATTAAGAATCACTCGGTATGACCTTATACGCAATTCAAGAATGGTTTGGTCTTAACTTAGAAATTTTCCGGGGTGTTATAGCTATATATCCAACAAAGATACATTTTTTTGATTTTTCATCAAGCTTATATCTAGCTTGGGAATTCACCAAAGAATAAGTTATACATCCAAAGACACATAAATGGCTTACCTTGGGATTGTTACCTCTCCATGCTTCATATGGTGTTTGATTAAGAACAACCTTGGTGGGTGAAATGTTCAGCGTGTAGACAGCAGTAGCAACAACTTCAGCCTAGAAATACTTTGGTACACCTCTAGCTTGCATCATGCCTCTGCCCATTTCAACGACTGTCCGATTCTTTCGTTCGGCTATACCATTCTGCTCTGGTGTATATGGTGTTGTGAGCTCTCTGTGAATACCATTTTCCTCGCAAAAGGTGTTGAATTCATTTGATATAAATTCACCACCTCTATCTGTTCGAAGAGTCTTGATTCTACAACCACTTTGCCTCTCAATAAAAGACTTATATTTCTTGAAATTCTCAAATGTTTCAGATTTGAATTTCAAGAAATATACCCAACTCATTCAACTATAATCATCCGTATAAAGCAAAAAGTATCAACTTCCACCTAAGGTCTCAACACTCATAGGACCACATAGATCAACATGCACCAGTGCAAGACAAACAAAAGTTCTCCAAGAGTTGCCTACAGGAAATGAATTTCTGTTTGATTCCCATACACACATCCTTCACAAAATTTAAGAGCATCAATTCTAGGCAAACCAAGAACCATATTTCTACGACCTAATAATTGTAACCCCTTTACATTCAAATGACCATAACACAAATGCCACAAATTAGCTTCCTGGCCTTTGGTAATTAATGCAAAACTTTTAACATCAGAAACGTCAAGAGGAAACATTCTATTTTGAGTCATTTGAACGTCAACAATTTTGTGTCCTGAATTTTTATCTTGAATGCTACAGGAATTGTCATCAAACAAAATAGAGTATCCACAAGTCATCAGTTGCCCAACACTAAACAAATTATGTGCCAAACTAGGAACATACTGCACATCATGGAGATGTTTTACATTACCATGAGAAGTTTTTAGAGCAATTGTGTCTTTCTTGTCGACTTTCATTGCCTTGTCATTTCCAAGACAAACTTCTGACTTCTCCAATTCATCAAGTTCTTTTAATAGTGACCTTCTGCCAGACATGAGGTTGGAGCAACCACTATCAATGATCCATACATCATCTGAACCAGCATCTATTGATGAGCGAGCCATGAACAAATTACCCTCCTCTTGTTGTTGCTCAGTGAAATTGGCATGTTGCTGTTCATGCTTCTGTTTAGTCCAGTAGTCAGCTTCCTTGTGCCTCATTTTTCTGCAATAGCGGCACTGGATATTGCTCTTGAACTGCCAGTGCTCACCACCAAATTGAGTTCGTCCTCTGCCACGACCTCGTCCACAGAAACTACCTCTGCCTCCGAATCCTCTAGCATTTGAAACTTCTGATTTGCCTTTGAAAGAAGACTCCCCCTTGATCTGAAACGCCCTTTCTTCACCCTTTTCTTGAGAAGCATTCAGTCTATCCTCATGAGCTTGCAATGAACTCATCAATTCATCAAAACCATAATTAGATAAATCATGGGACTCCTAAATAGCATCTACGACATGATCAAATCTTTTATTAAGACTTCTCAAAACTTTAGATACTACAGTTTCATCAGTAATTTTGTCACTGTATGTCTACATATGATTAACAATTGCACTCACCCTAGATAAGTAGCCTTGCACAGATTCACTACTTTCATGGATGAATTTTCGATATCATGTCGGAGTGATTGGAGTTTGACGATCATTACCTTTGTTGAGCTGTGGAATTCTTTTTTCAAAATATCCCATGCCTGCTTTGAGGTTTCTGCAACAGCAATTCTGGAAAAGACTGAGTCATGCAGCACTTGCTGGATGTAAAACAGAGCCTTGGAGTCCTTTTTGTTCTCCCGCAACCTTTGTGCTTCATCTTCCTCAGCATAGTCATTCTCCACCAAATCCCATAATTCTTTAGACTTGAATAAAGTCTTCATCTTTATGCTCCAAAATTCATATTTATCCTCTTTAAAGATGGGAATTAGTTGTTGAGATGTGGTAGATACTCCATTGGTAGCCATTCTTTGCCCTCAATCTTGATTTTTTCCTCTTGCTCTTGCCTTACCTCCCAGTTTGACCTAAATTGGATAGAGAGAAAAATTAAGAAAGGACTACTGGTTTCACTCTCACGCACTGATACCAAATTTGTTGGGGAATTGAAGAAAGAAAGAGCAATGTATAAGAAGAAGAAGACAATTGCAGGGAACTTCACGTTTTTCATTCATGCTAATAAACCAAGTTACATAAGACTCTTTAAATAGGAATTAAAAAACTCAACCAACTAGAGAAACTTACTGAATATATGACCCACTAAATTAACCACGAATAATCCACTAAGCTAAATATTAGTAACTAATAAGGATATGCTTTGGCTCAACTAGGACTCCTAACAAATATGTTACTCTGTCAACTAAATAGGAACCACTAATTACGTTTGAATCAATATTCAACAAAAATTATGTGAGACCAGGTGTCAAATACTGATAGAGACAAAAAGTGCTAGGTGAGTTTTTCCCATTTTGCCTAAGCTTGGGTGGACGGAGTTACCGATATTTGTGTTGGTGGAAGATAGTAGGTACCTGGCGGAATAGTCTAGATGCACGCTAGTTGGCCCAAACATCACTGTTATCAAATAAGAAAAACTCCATTCCCATTAATAGAGTCACTGATAACTTGATATAGCAAGGTATAAAAAATTCTTTTCTACTAGTAATTATTTTCTTCTCATTAATTCAATTTTTTTTTCCAGTTATGGGGCCCCTGCATTGATTGGTTTTGACAGTCTAGTTAAATACTCTCTTAGGTTATGTTGAAGTCCCACATCGGTGGGTTAAAAGGGTACATGATCTCCTTATATGGTCTTGGTCTCCTCATAAACTAGCTTTTGGGGATGAATTAGGTTCAAGGTCCATATCATGGTATCAAAGCGAGGCCCACCCTTTTCATTGTTTTCGATGTTAAGCCTCTCATCTTATATTGTCTACACTCAAGATGTCCAGTCCTAGGCATGTGGGTGGAGTGGGTGTACGGGGGGCTTGGAGTCCCACATCGGTGGGTTAAAGGGTACGTGGTCTCCTTGTATGGTCTTAGACAATCCTCTCCTCATGATCTAGCTTTTGGGGTTGAGTTAGACTCAAGATCCATTTCTTTATCATGTTGAAGTGTGTGACTATCTCTTCTAAAAGTTTAAGCTGTTAGACAGAACAAACTTTTATTTACTTAATTATATTCTCAACACGCCTCCTCATGTGATTCTTTTTCATAAATCCAAGCACGTGAAAATTCTCTTAGATAATGGGTGACAGTGAGATTCGATCCCAAGACCTTTGCCTGCTCTGTTACCATGTTGAAAACATGTTGAAGTGTGTGCCAATCTCATCTAAAAGCTTAAGTTGTTAGAGAGAGCATACGTTTATTTACTTAATTATATTCTAAATAGGTTGTTCATCTAGGATCTCAAAAACTTATAAAGAGGAGTATTTTAATATATACATCACTCTTCACCTGAAACTTTAAATGTACTATGATCTTATATCAACTTTAGTGGATTCCTGAACTTGTTTCTATTTCAGGTCTGGGAGATTGATGCAGAAAAACATCAGCCTGGTTATGTGCTTCACACACTTGGTTGGCCTCTGGACCAGAAGACCTATGGAGGTTCCTTCTTGTATCATATGAAGGACAGACAAGTCGCTGTCGGCCTTGTGGTTGCTCTAGATTATCACAGCCCTTTCTTGAATCCATACGAGGAATATCAGGTAAATATGAGGATGCTATTGTTTGTATAGAGTTCTTTTACTGTTCTCTTTGGTACTCACTCAAAGAGTAAGCAATTTCAAGATTCCTTTTGTTTTAAGCATCTAGTTACTTACCCCACATATCCTAAATCTCAGAGGTTTAAACGTCATCCTGCTATTTGGCCACTTCTTGAGGGTGGAACTGTTCTCCAATATGGTGCTCGGTCTTTAAATGAAGGAGGTTTTCAGGTGTGATGGATATTACTTTTTCTTATTATTTTATGGAGTTCACATCTTGCTTGTCATATTTATAGCATCTCCTCAGCTTCAATAATGTGTTTCTGTAGAGCTGGTGCATTATGGACTTTGCCATATAGTAATATCTGCATCTATGATGTGGCTTATAAGGATAAGTCATGCCATTTTTCCAAACTCCAATGTGTTTAGTAGATTTCAGTAAAGAAATTTGTGAATATCAGTTCAATATGAGAACACGTCTGATATATTGAATGCACGTTAGCTCTCTTCCCATACTTATTTTGACATACTTTAGGCATGTTTTTTAAAAACTTATTCTTGGTCATACAAATACAAATGATTTGGTTAAATTCCAGTCTATTCCATATCCAGTTTTCCCTGGTGGAGCAATTATAGGATGCTCAGCTGGCTTCTTAAATGTGCCGAAGATTAAGGGAACTCATACAGCTATGAAATCAGGTACTACCTATTGTTCTTGTACTTGGTCTGACCTGGCAAATCAAAATAATAGCTTAATAGCTTACTAATTGAAAGTTTAAGTTACTTTATTGAAGACTCCACGATGTTCGGTTAATTTTAAATTGTTGCCCTGCAGATGGATAGTTTAAGCTAGTCGAGTGTAAAATTCATAATGAACATTGGATTGAAAAATTAAGTAGTTAAATCATCATTGGAATTTAATACCCCAAGTTTGGATTACAAAACTTGTTCCAATAGAAAATTGTTAGTCTCGTATGACTCAATATTCAAAGGTTCACATAGATTACATTTGAGCAACTTCCATAAAACACACTAGTATAGGTGCTAATTACTCAACACATGGATAGTTTCAGTAATTACATATCTTGTCCAAGTTACATCTAGATACATTATATTAGCTTCTGGATACATTGTATCTAGCGAATGTATCTCGCTTCTCTCATCCCTCTACTTCTTTATATCTGTGTTTCACAATGTATCTATATTTCACAATGTATCTGAGTTTCAAAATTTCATGTATCTCTGTATTCAAAATCAATTTCATCTGGTGTATCCGATATCAATTTCATCCAGTGTATCCGATATCAATTTCGTTAGTGTATCCGGTATCAAGTATCTAGTGTATCCATGCATAGATGCATGTATCTGGGATCAAAGATACAATATACATCCCAGATGCATGTATCTGATATAAAAAATTCATAATGTATTTGTATTTCACAATTTATCTGAGTTTCAGAATTTCATGTATTTGTGTATCCAATATCAATTTCATGTATCTGTGTATCGAAAATCAATTTCATCTAGTATCTGTGCTTAGATACATGTCCAAATAGGCTAAGGCCATTCTTCTGGATGGAACTTTTGTAATGCTTGCTTGGTTGAAAACTACATATTAACGAGTATTTGATTCTCCAACATTGCTTGTCATGCTAAAGCCTAAAGGACTTCGCGGCTTCATAGCTACTGATGCATCTGAAGACTCTTTATCGTAACATAGGGGCATAAGACAATATAAGCATGGGACTTTTCTGACTTTTATTCTCCTTATACTCAAGAAAATGAATGATACACCTGTTGACTCAAAAAGTCTGGCACAGGAATGCTAGCGGCAGAATCTGCATTCAGCATGCTCCAAGAAGGCTTGAAGATGGAAAATTATTGGGACAATTTACGAAGTTCATGGATATGGGAAGAACTATATACTGCAAGGAACTATCGCCCTGTAAGTGTTGTGTTTCGAAAACCTTTTAGGAGCATATTTGTTAGGTTAGCTAATCATGACATTGCATCTTCTCAAAATTATTGACATACCTTTGGAGCATAGTGCACAATATTTTGCTGGAGAGGATGCCCGTTAAGTCCTACAATTGCCTCTTATAGATTGAAGAAGCTACTATTTTTTCGTTAGATTAGCGACAGGATGCCCGTTAATAATTCTCGTTTTAATCTTCTATCCTTATGAATTTCTCTCTTGCAGGCATTTGAATATGGGCTGTATCCTGGTTTGGCTTTAAGTGCTGTAGAGCAGTAAGCTTTCACGTATTGCTTAGTCAAATTGTCTTTTCAACTCCTTTTTTTTTTTTTTTCCCAAACCAGTTTCTTAAGCTGTATGACTAATTGATCAGCTTAAATTTGGCAGTTACATACTCAAGGGAAGATCTCCAGTCACTCTTAATCATGGGAAACCTGATCATGAAGCAACAAGGGTAAGACACCTTTTTTTTTTATCATAAGAGTTCATTTGATGTAATCTAATACCAGATGTTTTATTTTCGTCACGCCCTAATGCTGGGGTGGACGTGATTGGCACCAGGCCCTCACTACCCGCCAAGCAAACCTTGGATCTTTCTGCTGTGATTATTCTGATCAGTGTATTAACTGAAAAGAAATGGCATAATTCAACCAATAACTGAATAGCTGATTCTATATTACGTACGAACTTAAACAGAGGTGGAGCTAGGATTTGAACCTTATGGGTTCTGGATTCTAGGAAATGGCCTCGACTGCTAGTAACTGGGTTTTGAATTTAAGTTCTGTACATATTTAGTAGTTCCTTTAACACATATACTGGGTTTCAATCAAAGCTACTGAGTTCTTCTGCTGGCAAACAATTAGCACCCGTAAGCTTGACGTAGCTAAATGTGGTGGATGCGGAGAAGTCAATTAATCAATTATTTAATTATATTTTAAAGTAGATTTATTTATTAGTTAATTATATTTTAGTAGCTCTCTTTATTATTCTAGAATAGGATTTATGTTTCATAGATTCATACGGATTAAGTTAAGCTATAGTTATTAGTTTGGAATAGGATTTAGGTTTCCTACTTTCATAAGAATAAGACTCCTATTTAAGGGGGTTTTTGATGAATAAATCGTTAAGTCATATTTCAGCAAAAAGCAAGAGATCAGAGTTCTCTCTTCCATTGAACTCTAAGGTTTCAGTTTCCCTTTAAAGAGCTGAAGAGATCAGAGTTCTCTCTTCCATTAAACTCTAAGGTTTCAGTTCCCTTTCATGAGCTGAATTTATATATCGCGCGGTGAATCGATCCTTCTCTAGAGACCATAACACTAACCCTGGTCTGTGTGGCTCTCATGGTCGGGGAGGTTGGCTACTTCTCCCAAAATGAATGTGATCACACTAGTAACTGAGTTTAAGTAAAGCATACAATCAATGCACATAACAATAACAAGTTAACATGGTCACATAAACATGGTTATGATTACTATAAACACAAATTATCTGAGTTCTGGACCAAGTAGTGCACAAGTCACATACGGCAATAGGTATAGCATGATTTATTGTTTTAAAGCAATTTATCAAATGCATAGAGGGCATAATCTTATCAACTAGTAAGTTGGGAAATTGCAACTTTAGCTTCTCCCAGCACTTCCTTCAAGCAATACTAATCACAAACTCACAATCTACATGATAACTGAGTTCAACTTACATTAATACATGCCTAAATATTTCAACTTTATTTTCTTTAACTTAGGAACAATAGCTTAAGTTCGCTAATTTGTGAGTTCTCTACCAATTTGTTGGAACTAAGTTTACCCACCATCTAATCCAATGGGTTGGAACCATAGTTAGTGATGTTCCCAATCACATATTCAACACCTAATGATAAAAATCGGGTTACTTGAATATAAACAAGAAAATATGTGGAAGTAAAATACGAAGATTAAAATAAGAATTTAAAGATATGTGAAATTCGAGAATAAAATCCCCAAAATTCAAATTAAGTGCGAAGAACCCTAATTGATTTAGTATTAAAATATAACAAATTAAAGCTAATTATGATACTAATAGAGTTAATTCAAGAACTTAGATGACAAAGTGATCTAAATCCCTATTTCGAAGAAATTAGAGTCAATATTTAGTGCACGACTTATTACTTTCTTTAATTTATAAGTAAGAACCAAAGATATCAAGTTAAAGGATTAATCTCACCTCTTAGAAGAATTGTTCTTCTAAGGTTGTAAGATAAAATCCCAAGTAACCCACACGCTAAGGTGTAAAGAAGAGAAACTCTCAAATAACATTAGTAATGGTGTAATGAAAAATGTGAAGCGGAAGAGAAAATTTGTGAAAACTCGGTTTGATTATTCCCTCAAGCTATTGGGGTTTAAATAACTATGTTTACTTGTCCTAAAAAAGAGAGAAAATTGAAACCTAATTACAAAAGTAAAGTAAAAGCTACCTTTACACATTCTAGAATATAACAATAAAATAAGGATTCTAGAACTCACCCTCAAGTTGATGTACTAAATTATATGTTCCAAGCTTGCTACATATGCAACTTATTTTGGGACTTGCTAGGGACTTGGTGAGTATGTTTGCAAGCTGATCATATTTTATTGTGATGATGTCTCTCGAGAGTACCTACTCTCTCACATAATGACGATCAATATTTATGTGTTTGGTCTTCTCGTGAAACACGGGATTTGATGCAATGTGAATTGCAACTTCATTATCACAGACAAGTTCCATATTTTTGATCTCTCCAAATTTCAACTCCTTCAGTTTTGCTTGATCCATATTAGTTCACATGTTGCCACTACCATAGCTCGATATCTGCTTTTGCATTAGACCTTGCAATCACATGTTGTTTCTTACTTTTCCAAGACATCAAATTTCCCCCCAACTATAACACAATATGCAGAAGTGGATCATTTGTCAAAGGGTGAGGGTGATCCTGCCCTGCACGACTATTGAGACTATGTGGAAAAGTAGTTTAGGTGTGTTTTCCCGATTGACGTGATTCATAGTCTATGTTGCGTGGACTTTTCATTTTTGTTGTCGAACACGTCTCGACGCGACACTGGTGCGGGTGCGGGTGCAGGTGCAGGTGTGGGGTGCGTGTCAGATTCGGTCAATCCCAACGGATACTTTGACCATAGTCGAGAACAAATTTGGTAGGAAAATTGAGAATTTGATTTCTTATAATTAAAATTAAACAAAAACTTACGACAATATTATAGGCCTTACCTTTGTCTCCTTTTAGCTTTTCCTCTTGATATATGTTTGTTGCTTCATGTTTCAGGCCAAAATAGAGGCAAATTTAGATTTTGTCGAATCCCTGCACCTGTATCCATACTTGAATTCGTACCCTGAATCTTAAAATTTAGATTTTGTCGAATTTGACTCTCGGATCTGCACCCGTCTGGGATACCCACACCCAAGTCCAAGCAACATAGCTCACAGTTTAACTTAGACAATTTTGACAAGCTAGATACCATCTTTTAAAGGTTAGATAAAATAAGGTGTCCCAATCATAATGGAGCTGGGAGAGTTGAGATATTAAAGTTCATCAGACTCATGCCCTTCACCTATCATCCTTTTCGTATTGAAGTCTTGAATAACAAAGAAGCATTAAAGAATGAGATAAAACACTTCAGCCAAATGACTAATTGACATAAGGCTAATAGGACAACCAAGGACAAAGAATATTATTTAAAGCCAAGGAAGGTAAAGGATTGACTTGACCGACTCGAGTCACCATGGTGTAAGAATTATTAGCTAATATAACACTGTGAAGACACCAAGAATAAGTAATATTAGACAATAAGGATTTGTTACCAGAGATGTGGTTAGAAGCACTTGAGTCCATGATCCAAAGACCAAGTGTAGTAGACTGTGAGATACAAGCAACATGATTACCAGTCTGAGGATCGAAACCTATTGATGGGGATGTTTTCTTACTCGCCTAATACGAAAGGAAGTCATTGTGTTCTACCAAATATAAAGAGAGTAGTTGGTTGGTTGGATTACCCATGGAGAGCAGCATGAGCATTCTTTGGTTTACGATGTAGAGTGTAGCACACAGGTATAAACCCATACTTTCTCTCACAAATCCCTTTTCAAGCAATTCCCCTACTTACCTTTGTAGTTCTCTTGTTTCATCGGAATTGCTTCTATAAGCGAGCCAATTCAGAAGTTGAAATCGAGAAACAAATGCAGTTTGATGTTCTATTCCTGTGAAGGGAGGTAACTCCTAAGGGATATCCTCAGGAAAGACATCACCAAAATCCTGCAGAAGTTTTTGAAATAACACTAGGAAACGTGAAAGCGTTAGTTCTAATCATCACTTCCCTATAAGTAAGCAAGACAATAGGCAAGCCTTTTTTTCGCAAGTAAAACTCTTTGGCTTTGCAAGACTCGCTATTTTTTCACCCTTAGCCACTTTCCTCTCGCCAATTCTTTCATTTTTATCACTCTTTCCCACCTTTTCTTTTCTCTCGCTGCTGCCCTCTCACTCCTTAGGCCTCACTTGATTTTTTTCCTTTATCTTTTTGATCCCTCACCATATTTTTCCATTGTTTCTTTCGATCGTTGTTGGTCTTCATACACTTGGAAATGATATAAGGGTGCAAGAGTATACTTTTTCCCCTTGTGTTCAAGAGAGTATTTATTTCTCCTCCCATCATGAAAAGCATATCTATCATATTGTCAGGGTCGGCCCAACAAAATATGACAAACTTGCATTGATACAACACCATAAAGAACTTCATCAAAATAATCTCCTAATAGAAAAATAAATCATGCGTTGTTTACTCACCTTGAGCTCTCCACATTCATTTAACCATTGGAGCTTGTAATTGGCATTACATTTACTACATGAAATCCCCAATTTCTCCACTAGTACTCACCACATTAGCACAACTACCATTGTCAATAATCATAGAACAAATTATACACTTTATCCCACATCGTGTATGAAAAAAAATTCTCTATGTACCTCATCAAGCTCCTCCAGATTAATGTTCATAAGACACATAACTACCCCCATCATGAGGAGCCATCTCTCTCTAATCCTCAGTTCCAACACCCCCGTCTTCTTCTTCTCCCTCAATTTTATCACTCATATTCCCCATTTTCTTTAATTAAGAGAGTTCTTCTACTTGGACATTCAAACCCCTTATGTACCCTCTGTTGACACTTGTGACATTGTATATCACTAGAAGGTGTAGAATCAGTAGAAGTTTTTGTGTCAAAAGTTTTACCACCATCTTTGGCCTCCCATTTACCTTTGCCCTTATCATCTTGTGATTTAGACGTAGTTTTCTCCTCATGTGTTGACCATGGGTTCCTTGGAGTTGTAATGGATCGATTTTTCCTTGAGCTAGCTTGTTGCTTCCTTTTATTATGTTTTTCTTCTTTTACGGTCAACTTTACTAACTCATCTAAATTTACATATTCTTGCAATTCTACTACATCACCTAATTCTCTATTTAAACCATTAATAAACCTAGCCATTGTGTCCTCTTTCTCAAATTCTCTTGGATCATAGTCATATCCATAGCCTTAAAATACTCATATACAAGCATAGAATCTTGCTTAAGAGTTTGAAGGTGTTGTCACAGATCTCTTTGGAAGTGTGATGGCACAAAACGCTTCCTCATTACCCTTTTCATCTCATCTCATGTCGAAACGAGAGTTCTCCATTGTTTAGTCTATCTCTGTTAAATTTCTTCCACCAACTAGTAGCATAGTTAGAAAATTCAACCACAACAAGTATTACCTTCTTATATTCAAAGTAGTTGTGACAATCAAAGATGGCATCTACCTTCCTCTCCTAATCAAGGTGCAAGTTTGGATTTCTTGTCCCCTTGAAAGTTGGGATCTCTATCTTAATGCTATTAAGATTGTCATCCTCAGTCCTAGCTCGTGGGGCCCTCTTTTTGTTCCTCCTTTGGTAAGCTTCCTCAAATTTGTCCACATCGTCTCCAAATCGATCCTCACCTTGTTGGACTTGAGGGGCTCAAACAACGTGTCTCCTAACTTGAGGAATCGGGTGTTGATGGATTCTTCTCACATCGGTCATGTTCATCGGGATAGGTGGATTTAGGGAGATTTCTATCACATTAAGTCGGACAGTAATCATTCTGAGCACCTCGGCTAAGTTGTTGTTTTGAGTCCAAACATCGGTCTCCTTTCCTATTAGAGACATCTCTGAAAAAATATCAAAGAACCGAATATCTCTCTCTCTCTCTCTTGCCTTTATCCACTCAAATTGCTACCTTTGGTTGGTTTGTTTAGAACTTATATCTAAACCCTACTAGTAATAACCCTTTAGAAGTAAGATATAGTAAGAAAAAAGATTCATCAACCCCTAGACGATTGGGTCTTGTGAGACAAGATAAAAACCAATTTGCATAAAAAGAATATTTCCAAATTTCTCCTCTTCTAGGTTTTCCTTCTTGATGTTGGAAAACAAGAAGCACAATAAATCTGGAGTTCTAAAATTTGCAACCAACTGATTTTTTTTTGTTTTTTTGGTTGCTAGATAGCTTTACCTTTTAGCTACTAAAACAAAAATTCATTTGTTTTGCTTTTGTTTTTGCGACGGAATTCCCAAGATTATCAGTAACGGAACCTTGAAAATTGATAACTTGATAGTTGATAAGAATCAAGTAACTTCAATAAAAACAAGAAACTATTGTGGAAGCAAAAATATGAAAATAAAAAATAGGAATTTAAAGATATGTGAAATTCGAGAATAAAATTCTCAAATTTCAAAAGTAAATGCCAAAAACTCTAATTTTCTTAGTATTAAACATTTAGCGGATTAAAGTATACTTATAATACTAATAGAGTCAATTCTCAAAAGTTTAGATAACAAAGTGATCTAGACCACTATTTCGAAGAAATTAGAGACAATAATTAGTAGAAGACTAATTACTTTCTTTAATTAATGAATAATAACTAAAGATATCAAGCTAAAGAATTAACATTACCTCTTAGAATAATTGTTCAACATGCAAAGGTGTAAAGAGAATAAAATCTCAAATAATCTTAATAATAATGTAATGATCAATAACAAAATCCACCCCTATATATAGGGGAACCTATCCCAAAAGATAAACTCTCAAATAATATTAATAATATTGTAATGATCAATAACAAAATCCACCTCTATATATAGGGGAAACCTATCCCAAATAGCATGGGACTTGAATCCTACTTTTATGGAAATAATAAATACTAATACCTAACTAGAAAACTTATAAACGAGGTTACTTTAAACTAGGAAAGCATGCAAAATAATGTCAAACTTCTTCCTTTAACAAAATAAGGAGAAAGTTGTCAAACTACGCACCAAAATTCCGCCTAAACAAGGCAAACAGTGCAACTTTCAGCCCATATTTGGACTTGAAGTGAAGCCACTAAACAGCCCATTTTTGGGCTTGAATTGCTGCCTCATGGACGTGAGTTGCAGCCAATTTTTGGGCAGAAATTCAGCACATTTGTGGGCTTGATTTTCAGCATTTTAGGCTCCATGTGGGGCCCAATCTTCCTTCTCTTGGGCTTGAACTTGAACCATGAAATATGTGTAGCATTTAGCCCATTCTTCTTTACAATTCTTGGACTCATTCTTGGGCTCTTCTTCCATGATAAGCATCTTCTTGATTTCCCATTTAAGCCCAACAACCTTCGCTTGCAACTCCTTAGCTTGAGACTTTGACAACGTTCTTCTTAGGGCTACTAGAAACATCATCCTTTCCCATGGAGCTATCACCTAATCAAATATTTCATCTTTGTCCTCCAAGTTCTTAACAAACCCATCAATGGAATTCTAGAATTTGTTCAATCCCATTTTGAATTACCACCTTTACTCAACCGTGATTAACAATCATAATCTGACTAGTGATGTTTTAGGTGTAGAATTACCTGAATGTGATAAAACCTTGAAAATTCTTAATTGGATGTTTCTAATCAAGGTTTGACATGCTGTTTTTTTTAAATGTAAATCTATGTAAGACTGTTTAATGAAGTGAAATAATCTTTAAAATGTTCATAACACTCTCCTTTTACTTACCTTGAAGTGTCTAGGTCGAAACCCTTCTCAGAAGATCTCAACAAAGTTCCAAAATAATGTGTTTTCTCTCCCACCAAAACCCCCCGTCGTATATACTGATAGCCCTTATGTCATGGCCATGCGTTGCATGGATCTATCTTGGGAAGACCGGGGACCTTCCCTGCGATGCATGTCACAGTGTGGGGAGTGCTGAAATTATTCTGTCAACTACCACGCGATGGTCATGCAGCTCATGGCCTCTGCATTTCCTGGGACAACATTTTTTCTCCCCATTTTTTGTTCTTTTGTCCATTCCTACCACTCCAACTAAGTCCTAGACCATATCGTACGTCCATTAACATGTCCCTAACACACCGTTATCCCCAAGTAAGTCCTAAACACTTTGGCCTCGCATTAACTACTACCATTAAGCCCTTAAATTAGTCCAAGCTAGTTCTAGAGCATTACGAGGCTTTACAATTTCCCTGGGTAAAGCATAGATATTTGTATGCTCTGGTTGTGGACTAGGAAGGACATCTAAAAGCGGTTATCCTTCACAAACCTTAAAAAAATCATCTATACGAGTTGGTATGTCATGTGAGTTCCAAGAAATTTACAAAAGCATAAAAACATTCAGTTTGAGTCAATTTTATTTTCCCCTTGAAGAGCCCTTCTGCTGCATTCTTTCAGAATGTCTCCAGATTGGATGCTGTACTTCAGACCATGCTGGCAATTGTACTTATTTTAGCTTTCCAGCAGATTCTGCATGGATTCAGGCATTACCCTGAAGGACTTTTATCATCACTCATCAGCAATATGAAATTCAGATATTGTTTTCCATTTCTTTTGGGGAAACTCTCCATAGTGATTCATTCTTTTGAAGTCACTGGATCACCGATGTAGCTTAGAGGTGTGGAACACTTTTATTTGCTTATTGTGGAAGAAGTGCGCTCTCGTTGACCTGTCGTTGTCTCTGTGATTTATGAAATTTAATGGCACTGGCCTACGAATGTTCATGGTGAAGATAGAAACCAAAGCAGATTGGTCAATGCTACACAGAGGACTCATTTGCTAATGGGCAATTGGCATATTGACTCACTTTCCTGTTCATACAGCACAGGAATTATTTTGTTGTTTAGATGGAAAAATGAAAAGTAGGAGAGAAATCACTGTACCACATTTTGTTATCCCCAGGTCTGGTTTCTTGTGGTTGCAAATCAAAGACGTTCATTTATTGATTGGCATCTTTGGAGAAACCAAAATATACTCGTGTTTATTCTCTTCAAAACTAAAAGAGACTATGTTTCTCATTTATCAAATGAACCATAAACCGTAGTTTCTTGCATACCAAACCGACTCAACTTTTCCGTGTTTATTTGTATCACAATATCCAGCTGAGGTTAAGTGTGCTCTTTTTAGAGAATTTGGCTATTTTCTTAAAATCCAGAGTATAGCTCACAGATCAACTATGGTAATTACATGAATTTGGTCTTTTATCTGCAGGAAGCACAATTGTTCTCACCAATTGAGTACCCAAAGCCAGATGGTGTTGTATCTTTTGATGTACCGACCTCTCTGTACAGGTAGACAGTCTGTTTGTCACTAACACTTTCTGAGTCTTTAATTTGTCTGTAGGTGATTAATTTGTTTGTTATCCCTCAAGTTATATTATAGCTATATTTCCCCTATAAAAAAATGAATTTATATGGCAAGTAAAATAGAATAGTTTGGTCAAAGACGATGCAATATGATTAAATGTATTTATCTGTTGATGCACAGTTTCACATAAAATCTTTTTTTGAATGGAATGGTGAAGCAGTAATTGTGATCTCTCAAATAAACAACAAATTTCTTGAGAGCTAATCAGGAATTATTTAGCCAACTGAATTCTTATTTAAGTTTTGTCATCATGTGAGAATTCTAGACTATGGTCTGTAAATCCTGGTTAATTTTCCTTTTTAATAGAGGTTGCCATCACGGTTGAACATATCACATCACTGTGCCAAATAAAATTATTTATATATGTGAGGTAAGACCCGTTGTGTTGAGGAAGGACTAAAAGATCTTTCCTTTTTAACCCCACCTCGAGTGGTCAGATCTTCTTTCATAACAGAACTGCTGATTTTCCTTTCTAATTTCCTCCTTCCTGTAGGAGCAACACAAATCATGATCATGACCAACCATCTCATCTTCATCTGAAAGATCCTACCGTTCCAGAAAATGTCAACTTGCCCAAGTATGCTGGACCTGAGGCACGATATTGTCCTGCACGAGTTTATGAGTAATATTCTCATCTGGAAAATAATTTTTCATTTCCATTTCATGTGCTACACATTTGTTCAATTTGTCCTCTTCAAAATGATAGGTACATACCAGATGAGACCGGTGACTTAAAGTTACAGATCAATGCTCAAAACTGCTTGCACTGCAAGGTAATTCTGTCTTGTGTCCCTGGTTCAATCTTGAGTTAAATCTGTTACATCTTAAAGCCAGCCATAAAAATTGTGTCAGATACCTGTGTAATTCTCTAAGCTGCAATAATCCATAAAAGAAACTGTGCATCCAGCGAGCTGCCACGGTTCTTGCTGATAGTGCTTTGGCAATTCAATGAGTCTATTGTTCACGTGCCTAGCTTATGCTCATATGCAACTTGATGATGTTTCATATTGACATCCAGATTACAGTAAAAAAAATTGTGTTCTTTCAGGCCTGCAGTATTAAAGATCCGAAACAGAATATCGAATGGACAGTCCCAGAAGGTGGAGGCGGCCCTGGTTACACAATCATGTGATGACCTTCAGCCCTCATGAACTGCTAAAAATGGATTCTCCCTAACCCTGTGAACAGAAAAGTTCAAAAATGAAGCTCTTTGCGCTCGTACCTTATCTTGGATCCTAAACATTGTTTGATTGTAAATAGATTCAAGAATGAGGAAATTATGAAGGGATAGGTTCAGATATATATACAATAAATGTAGTCATGTTTTTATTTACATACAAAATAGCCATGAGGAAATTAAGAAGGGATAGGTTCAGATATATATACAATAAATGTAATGTTTTTATTTACATATAAAATAGCCAAAAGTCATAGAAAGTATACACCGGTTATACAATATTTATATATGAGTTATACACTATATATAATAATACACTCAAAAAAAACTGAATATAGCTTAATTATATATGAATTATACACTAATAATTCAATTCCAACCAATTCAAAATCACTCCTCAATAGTTTGAAATCTTAGATATGAAATTATCTCGATGTTTCAAGTCTTTTGATATATAATTGGCTCAAAACGATTCACGTTTGCAATACGTTGAATTTTAAAGAAAAATATTGATTGAACTGTTTGCCCTTCATTAAAGATTCTACAATAGATAAAACTGTCATACTAAATTTTTTTCTTCAAATTATTAATTAATTATCTCCATCTCATCGACGAAATTTGATGTTGTGGTCGTTTAAAACTATCTTACGTAATTAAGCTTGGCTTATTTACATAGACTAGTTCTCGAACACGTGCGTTGCACGTGTATTTCAAGCTTAATAGTATAAATATTTTAAAAGTTAAAAGTATTTGAATTAAATTTTTTAGATATCATATGAATATGTGAAGAAACACAACTACATTTTATTTTTTAGAACTCTTTTTATGTACATTAATTTTTTATTTTATAAGGTATACAATTGATGATGTACTTATTGTTGGTTCTCATATTTGACTTCTTGAACTGACTCATGAGAAGTTTAACAATTTTTGAAAATGATATTCAGAAGCATATATTTGCATCATAGGAGAAATTTTTAACAAAAATAAATAAATTTAGACTACTTCATGTTAGCTTCATATATTGGAACATTACCATTACATACTACTATATATATTAAGCAAAAAAATAAAAATGATTAATGTATCACAAAAAATTATTTCCCTCAAGTACTCGAGGTTCTAGAATATATCATCTTAGGATAGAATGATTTACTTCATCAGAATAGTTGTACCTAAAATTCCACTGACCTTCAAACTCACTCAACAACAATAAATTACACGAAAATTTTAAAGTGTAAGAAGAAGAAGAGTAGAAGATTAGAAAATTTTTGTTGTTGAAACATGAGAGGAAATCCCTCTATTTATAGCCAACAAAGGGTAGTATGAATAAATGCTTATTGTGTCTTATCTGAAAAGGCATGACCCTTCGAAAAAGTGACAATCCTTTGGAAAAGTCACAACTTATCGAAAAAGTTACAACTCTTTCGAAAAGTCACAATTCATCTGAAAGTCACAATCTTTTCTAAAAGTCACAATTTATCAGGAAAGTCACAACCTTTTGAAAAAGTCACAACCCTTTAAAAAAGTCACAACTCATCAGAAAAGTCACAACCCTTCGAAAAAGTCACAATTCATCAGAAAAGTCATAACCTTTCAAGAGAACATATGCTATTCAAATATATATAGATGGGTGTTTTAAGTAGGGGTGTTATAGTAATTTAACTTTCAAGTTAGGAAGTTCATGATTTTAAGGTAGTATAGATAGATAGATAGATAATGTATTATATATCCTTATTTACGAGCTATAGCATATTTTTTACTCTTACACAAATTAGCTTTATTTTTCTTACCAGAAATAACTAAATACGTATATAATAGTCTCACGCTCTATTCTTGTTACCAGAAATAGCTAAATACATATTTAATAGTCTCTCTCTCTCTCTTCTTCTCTTTTTTTTGGTGCGTCTTTCTCTCTCCCTCCTTTCTTCTCTTTTCTTTTTTCTTCTGTCTCCCTCTTCTTCTCTTTCTGTTTCACCCTCTCTTTTTTTAAAAAAAAAATCAATTATTTTAATTTAAGACTTGATTTTGAATTGGTATTATTATAAATAATTAAAAAAAAAATTGGAACTTATATCTTATTATTTAAAGATGTTTGGTGAAGACTAAAATTTATTTATTTTGAAGATATTAAAATATGAAGATTTTTTTGACGTCATTAATAAAATAAATAAATAAAAATTATACTTGTAATACATTTTGAATTCAACACATTATACGTATTATAGACATTTTTCAATGCACATGGTGAATATATAATTAATGTATTTTTAATACAATACTTATACATTTTAACATTGTTAATAAGAGAAAAAGAATAAAAATAATTATAGCACATTTTGAATTTAATATATAGTACATGTTATAGGCATGTTTCAATGCATGTGGTGAATATATAACTAAAGCATTTTTAATACAATAAGATATTTTAGTACTGTTAATAAGAGAAAAAATAAACAACAATTATAATACATTTTGAATTCAATATATTATACATATTATAGACATGTTTCAATGCATGTGGTGAATATATAACTAAAAAAATTTAATACAAATATATTATAAGAATTATATGTGAATTTCAAACATTTCGGTACTATTTAAATTAGTTTACATTGTTAGAAATGTATTATATTTGTTCTGGAATAATAACTATCGAATTTATAGTAATGTATAATATCGAATTCGAATTGTACTATAACTATAGTGTATATTTATACAATTTTAATACAACTTTAATATAGATTTTTCGGAGCTTCACCTCCTCTTTTTCAGTAAATCACCACTATCAGATCACCCATTGTTTATATTTAATACAGTTTTGATACAACTTTAATACAATTTTTCAGAACTTTACCTAATATATAACTAAAATATTTTTAATAAAAATATATTATAAGTGTTATATGTGAATTTCAAATATTCCGGTACTATTTAAATTAGTTTACATTGTTAGAAATGTATTATATTTGTTCTGGAATAATAACTATCGAATTCATACTAATGTATAATATCGAATTCGAATTGTATTATAACTATCGTTCATATTTATGCAATTTTAATACAACTTTTATATAGATTTTCAGAGCTTCACCTCTTCTTTTTCGTAATCACCACCACCAGACCACCGATTGTTTATATTTAATACAGTTTTGATACAACTTTAATACAATTTTTCAGAACTTCACCTAATATACAATTTTAATACAACTTTAATACAACTTTAATACATATTTATATCAAATGGTTATTAAAGCTAAAATTATGTCATATATGGTAATAAAATAAAGTAACACTTAAAAGCGTAATTAATCAAATAAAATATATTATTTATGTAAAAAATCCATTAAACTTATAAGATTTTATGATTGTCACAATTGAAAGAGGGTAAATCCAAGTTCTAAGTCTTATAAGTTGAAAATACATGGCCTTTGTGATTGTTAGCTTCTTGGAGATTTAGATTGGGTATTGATAGAAATGGTGACACATGGATTTGGTGCTGAGGATGGGTATATGGAGGAAGATTCTTGGTTGCTTGTTTCTTGATGGAGGTTGTTGTACTACCTATACTAGTGATGATTCTTGGTTGCTTGGATGTATTTTGTGTAGGGTGCAAACTTGCAAATTCTAAAAGGATTTTAGTGGCTGGCGATTTAGAGATTACGAGCTAAAATATTCAAAATTTCGACTACTATTAGTGTTATTTTATAGATACGCTTGTTAGAAAGTTTTAAATAATCCATTCAAGATTATAAGTAAATCATTGAACATAATTAGTTTATAAGAATAATAGGAATACTAACCTTTATCTATGACAATACTTGATTGAAGAAGACAAGATCTTTTAAACTTGAAGATAGTTCTTTGTGGTATTTTTTATCTGAGATGGAGAGAAATGAAAAAATGTTGTCTTCTGGTTTAAGGATCATGTTTATTTAAAGATTTTGAAGTGTCTTTTCATGTTGAAAAGGTACATTGTCAATAAGTCTATAACAGACTTAAGATAAAGTCCATGGGTTTTCATGTTATCTAAAATAAATTTAGAGCAACTTACAAAAATGACTATAGTTTTAGAGTTATTAAATTAAAATAGCTATAAGTATGACATTTATCAAAACTGACTATAGTTTATGACTAAATCTCGTTGTATCCAAAGTATATGTAATTATTTTTTTTTTAAAATTACAATGATTATAGTTTAAATTATATTGCACTAAATAAGGTGATTTTTGTTATTATAATTGTCTGCCCTTTAATTACACCCCTTAAACTCTCAACTTCCCATTATTACATTAACAAGAAATAATGACCTATTCACATCATTAACTAGTGTATTAAAGTATAAGTATCCAATGTCACACCCCTTTTTCGACTGCGAAAAGAGTTTTTCCAATTTAAGTGACGATATTGATTAGGAATTATTTAATTTTTCGGAGTCGCCACTTGGAATTGAGTTGTGGTGTTCCAAGTCACCTTTTTGAATCCCTAATTAAAAGGAAATGACTCTTTAATTTTTGTTCTGCGAAAACAAAAGACCGGGTAAGTTCAAAGACGAGCATAATTTAAACTAAACAAAAAAAGAATAATAATAAAAATGGTTTCAATTAAAAATGTGGTTACACATCTTTTTTTGAAATACTTAAAGAAGATTCAAGGATGCGGTGCCGCACCCTGGCCAAATAGTCGTATTAATTATTTTTTGTTAAACTAAAAATTGTAGACTAAGAATATTAAGATGATGCAATTGAGAGAAGAAATCAGTTATGCTTATAAGCAATTATAAGTCCAAAATCGAGAATTTAGTTATGCATCCGATTTAAGATTAATAAATTTCAACAATAAAAATACAAGTGAACTAGGGTCATAGACACAATTTATCCAAAAAATAATTTAAAGTAAGTATAAGTTGATAAAAGCGATCGTGCTAGAACCACAGGACTCGAGAGATGCCTAACACCTTCCCCTCGGTCAACAGAAAAGATGTGGTATCACATTCTTTATCGAAAATCATTTTATTTTTATTATTAAAAAAAAAAATTATACTTATCTAATGTTTGAGACATTTATTCATCTCTTGTGAATTTAAGATTATTATCTTTTCTATATTCTCTTTCCAATTTTTTTTGGCCACGAATTTGGGATTAATTTGCAACTCATCCTACTCCCTTATTATAGTTTAAAGGCAAATTAATTAATTTAAGGCTATAAACTCTAGCCAAGTAATTTATGAAGCAAAGACAAAATTATTCTTTCACTATGTATTTAAACCACCCACTCATCACTAATACAAGCTCAAAAAGTAAATAAAAATCACCTAAAGATATATATCATTCCAAAGTTGTTACTTTTCCACATTAATGGCCGTTCTAATCTTAAGTGTTTATTACCAACAAAATGCACCAATCACTTATCCAAATTTTCAACCGATCAATTATAAGAAAATCCAAAAGTCACAATTTGTTTTCAAATCAACTCTTAGCTACTGAAAAAAGGAGGGTGATCATTTTTCTTCTCTTTAATATCATATTGCTATTCCCTAAAGAATATTTACAACCCAATATATGTCATTCTAATTTCTATTTACAAATCATAAACACAAGCACAAAAATAAAAATACAAATAAAACAATGAATAAATAAACGAATTCAAAGTCAGGTATAAAGAGAAAATTCAACACACTATTTCAACATGGAATTATAAATAAAGACCGAAATAATAATAATAACAACCACAAATTCATCTTGAATGATCCATGACCGAACAAACTTCATCTTGAATGATCCATGACCGAATAAACTTGACTTACATAACATAAAAAAAATAGTAACCGGAGAAACGAACCTTCAAAGCTTTGAGGTACCCAAACTAGCAATCCTAAACAAGATCTCAATTCCAACTTTCTTCACAATTGATTTTTCTCTGTGTACGTTGGTTTTTATATATGGTTTTGGGTGTTAGTCTGGTGCTAATTAAAGGGAACGTGAGGGAGTGGGGAATGTGATTTAGTTGAAGATTTTAAAGGTATTTGGTTGAGATTTTCTAGGGGCAGAAAAATAGAAAAGAAAAGAAGTAAAACCAGTTTAAAAAAAAAGAAAAAGACGTTGCGAGGTGGGGTGTGGAGACTTATGTGAAACACAAAAGGGGAAGAAAAATAAATAAATGAGAAGAGGATTTTTAGGAGGAAAAAGTTATGGGAGTTTGAGGGTAATTAGGATAAAGGGTGAGGTAATTTGAAAATTTTAGGATTCTTTTTCTCTTCTTTATATACTATTATTTTTAGACTAGGTAAAAGTTGAAGGATTAATTAAAATTAAAATACAACTAACAAATACCTTAAATTTATAAGCTTATTTATTAAACATAAAGAGACCATATAATTTGTTGTGATTTTCAATTTTTTTAATAAATAAATAAACCTACCAAAATAATGATACTTAAGTATTAAAAATTGTGTAGAATCTTAAGTTCGGTCAAAAATCACGTGTCTACAGTTTGCCCCTCTTTGATTGAAAACATGAAGAATTTGCAAACAAAGAAGTAGACAATGTGACAAGTATTGACCGAACTCTTATTAGAATGGAAGAAATATGCGACCAAATCCTGGTTATGGACATCCTACATATCCCGGGTTATAAGGGAATCAGGTCACATGTAGTTCAATGAGATGAAATGATGAGTTGGAAGTCAGGTGAGATCCCATCTAGGTTCCAGTTTATGGCCCCTAGTTTACATGCATGTGAAAGACAAAACTAAAAATGAAATTACAAGATCCTATCTATGTAGCTTTTCTTGAATCTTGACTTGGGTCTTCATGCCTTCTCAAGTGGTGAGATATTCATTTTCATCTCAAGCGAACTTGAAAGTTAACTTGTTCTCCATGTAGGCTTCTGATACCCGAGATTGGAAATCGAACTTGTTCTTAAGTGAGCTCCTACTACTTCAATTGAAAATGATCTTGAAAGTTGACTCCTTTTCAGACAAGATCCTGAGCTTGAAATGTGGATTGACCATATTCTACAAGCGGATCACTAAAATTAAAACAAACAGAAACAATAACACAAAATTTTCACCCCAATTTACACTAAAGAAAATTTTGTGAGAGAAGATAGTGCTTAGCTTTGAATCAAGACTCTAAATAACTCGAGCTTTGTTGTGATGTATTCTTCAGATGACTTCTGAATGTTTAAAGAAATTCCATCCCTCAAGATGATCCAATTAAATTAAATTATGTTAGTCTAGTCCCATTATCCAGGAGGATCTTGCTAGTATCCCATTATCCAGGAGGGCCCTGCTTTACTACTTTACATTATTCAGGAGGGTCCTGCTAGTCCCATTATCCAGGAGGGTCTTGCTAGTGTCCCATTATCCAGGAGAGCCTTCTATACTAAGTCCCATTATTCAGGAGGGTCATGCTAGTCCCATTATTCAGGAGGGTCCTGCTAGTGTCCCATTAACCAGGAGGGCCCTGCTATACTACTTCCCATTATCCAGGAGGGTCCTGCTAGTGTCCCATTATCCAGGAGGGCCCTGCTATACTACGTCCCATTATTCAGGAGGGTCCTGCTAGTCACATTATCCAGGAGGGTCCTGCAAGTGTCCTATTATCGAGGAGGGCCCTACTATACTACTTCCCATTATTCAGGAGGGTCCTGCTAGTCCCATTATCCAGGAGGATCCTGCTAGTGTCCCATTATCCAAGAGGAGGGTCCTGCTATACTTCTTCCCATTATCCAAGAGGGTCCTGCTAGTGTCCCATTATCCAGAAGGGCCCTGCTATACTACTTCCCATTATCCAAGAGGGTCCTGCTAGTCCCATTATCTAGGAGGGTCCTGCTAGTGTCCCATTATCCAGGAGGGCCCTGCTATACTACTTCCCATTATCCAGGAGGGTCCTTCTAGTCCCATTATCCAGGAGGGTCCTCCTAGTGTCCCATTATCCAGGAGGCCCCTGCTATACTACTTCCCCTTATCCAAGAGGGTCCTGCTAGTCCCATTATCCAGGAGGGTCCTGCTAGTGTCCCATTTTCCAGGAGGGCCCTGCTATACTATGTATCATAGACCAAATAATATGGGCTAAAAATTTTTCCCCAGTATGAACTAGGTTTTTGTGAGTGTTATCAAAATCATAAATTATTTGCGGAACATTCAAAAATAGAAGATTCCATCTCTCAGGTAATTGCTATCATTAATATTTTTCAAAACTTCATCAATTTCATTATGATTTAGTCTCGCAAACCTTTATTGCAATATTGCCATTTTGCACCTCGTAGACTAGGATTTTGGATCTTTAATCCGGAAACAACTTGTATCCTTGCTTCAACAAAGAAAATGTGTGAGTTTAAAAATGTGGTGGTTGGTTTGTGGTTTTTCCCTTTGACGAGGATTGCTTAGGTACTTGTCATGATTCACTTATTTTCAAACGGTCAGTGCTCGTCGTTGATTGATTGTATTTTTGACCCCACTTTTGATTACTTTGAGTGACTTAAACCCAATATCTTCCTTTATTTCACGATACTCATTATTTAGCCTTCATTAAACCATTGATTTCTTATGAATCTAAAACTTGTCAATAGACGATAACTCATTGGCCTAATGCTTCACTTTGTACAATCGAAAAAGTTGATGCTGAGTCTTGAAATCCTTTCTCACTTTTTGACACAGACTCGACTCAAGGACACATGAAAACAAAGTGATGAAAAATAGAAAAAAAATAAACAATACACAAAACAGAAGAACAAGAATCAATGAGAAAAATCCCTTTTTAGAGAGAGGAAGAAAAGAAAAACTTATCTGAGTGCAGTGGCCGACTCTACTGATCATGACATGCACTTTGAATTAATTACCACAATTTGTCCATTCAAACTATTCACCAACCTTTGTTGATCATCTAATTTTGACATGGAGTTCTAACATTTTAACAAAGTCATAATCAAGTTCAAACCTTTCTTTGCCTTGTGACGCTCGTGAGGGTTATCACCCCTAAGACTCACTCATTTTTATTTCTCTCAACTCACCTTCGCCTTATGGTGCCCATTAGGGTTTTCACCAATAAGACTCTCTCGGTTTTGTTTCTCTCAACTCTCTTTCGCCCCATTGTGCCCATTTAGGATTTTCACCAATAAGACTCTCTCGTTTTTGTTTCTCACAACTCACTTTCGCCTCACGATGCCCATTTAGGTTTTTCACCAATAAGACTCTCTCGTTTTTGTTTCGCACAACTCACTTTCGCCTCACAGTGCCCATTTAGGGTTTTCACCAATAAGACTCTCATTTTGTTTTCTCGCAACTCACTTTCGCTTTACGGTGCCCATTTATGATTTTCACCAATAAGCCTCTCTTATTTTTTTTCTCGCAACTCACTTTCGCCTTACGGTGCCCATTTAGGATTTTCACCAATAAGACTCTCATTTTTGTTTCTTCGTGAAAAAGAGTATCTCTCTTGGTGTCATCATTTTGTACCCTTAACATGCTTACTCTTTACATTTCAAAGGTTGATCCAAAGATCTTTCTTTGATTGAAACATGACTTTTCGACAAGATTAAAAAAAAGGACAGCATGAAAGCTCAAATACGACTTTAAACGATGGGGTTGACTTTCAACTTTGGGATAGATAAAAAAAAAGACTTTTGCCCCAGTTTTTCGCAATATGGAATTTTGGATTTTTGATTTGGTTGGACCGAACCCAGTAATAGGGCTGCCTACGTATCTTGCCAAAACAAGAATCGGGTCAAACGTAGTTCAGGAAAATGATTTTTTTTTTTTGGTTTTTTTTGTTTTTTTTTTTTTGGTTTTTTGGTTATGTTTTTTTTTCATAGGAGGAGTAAAGGGAATAAACTAAATTTTGACAAGGGTAGACACAGAATAAAGAGCTTTTATCATATCAACCTTCAAAACGTCAAGTGTGACATGAGAACTTTAATACCAAAAAATTGAATCATATAAAATGTCTCTTCACGGCATCGGTATTGACGGCCATTTCTGTCATTTTGCCTTCTATATTTGCTAAGTACAGAGCACCATTGGATAATACCTTCTTTACAATGAATGGTCCTTTCCAAATTGGAGAAAATTTATCTTTGACTTCGGCCTGGTGTGGCAGAATGCGTCTCAATACTAATTGACCCTCTTCGAAACATTTGGTGCGCACCTTTTTGTTGTATGCTCGTGCCATTCTTTTTTGGTTCAATTGACCATGACATACTAATGTCAATCGTTTCTCATCAATCAAGCTTAGTTGCTCCAACCGTGTTTTGATCCATTCATCATCATCGATTTCAGCCTCAATGATAATCCGTAGGGATGGAATCTCAACCTCTGCAGGTATAACCGCTTCAGTCCCATATACCAACAAATAAGGAGTGGCACCTATTGACGTACGAACTGTAGTGAGATAACCCAACAAAGCAAAAGGTAATTTTTCATGCCATTGTCAAGAACCCTGCACCATTTTACGAAGTATCTTTTTTATATTTTTGGTAGAAGCTTCTACAGCCCCATTTGCTTTTGGGCGGTACGGAGTCTAATTTTGATGTTCAATCTTAAATTGATGACATACCTCTTGCATTAAACGACTGTTGAGATTTGCAGCATTATCAATAATAATTACCTTTGGAATATCGAATTGACAAATGATATTGAAATGAATGAAATCCACCACGGCCTTTTTGGTCACTGACTTCAAAGTTACTGCTTCCACCTACTTTGTAAAATAATCAATGGCCACTAGGATGAACCTATGACCATTCAATGCTTTTGGTTCAATTGGTCCAATCACATCCATCCCCCATGCCACAAAAGGCCATGGGGCAGATATTGCATGCAACTCTGAGGGAGGAGAATGTATCAAATCACTATGTATTTGACATTCATGACACTTACGAACAAACTGTATGGAATCTCACTCCACGGTGAGCCAATAATAACCTGCTCGAAGTATTTTCTTTGCTAAAACATACCCATTCATGTGCGGTTCACAAACTCCAGAATGTATTTCAATCATGATTGTTGAAGCCTCTCTAGCATTTACACACCTTAGAAGACCCAAGTCAGGTGTCTTCTTGTACAAGATTCCTCCGCTTAAGAAAAAACTACTAGCTAGTCGCCGAATAGTTCTTTTTTGATTACTCGTTGCATCCATTAGACATTATCCAGACTGAAGGTATGTTTTAATATCATGGCACCAAGGTTTACCATCAAATTCTTCCTCAACCATGTTGCAATAAGCATACTGATCACGAATCTGTATGTACAAAGGGTCGATATGAGCTTCATCAGGATGTTGGAGCATCGAAGATAAAGTGGCCAATGCATCAGCAATTTCATTATGAACTCAAGAATGAGTCTAAACTTTGTTGACACAAACCGTCGACAAAGATTTTGTAAACAATGTTGATATGGTATGAGCTTTGGGTCTCGAGTTTCCCATTCTCCTTGAATTTGATGGACTAGCAAGTCTGAGTCTCGAAACACTAACAATTCTTGGATGCCCATGTCAGTAGCTAATCTCAAACCCAAGATACAAGCTTCATACTCTGACATATTGTTGGTACAATAGAATCTAAGTTGGGTTGTTACAGGGTAATATTCTCTTGATTCGTACATAAGAACAGCTCCTATCCCAACTCCTTTTTTAGTAGAGGCCCTGTCAAAGAACAACTTCCATCCTTGATTGTTGTCGACGATAGCTTCCTCTACACATGATACCTCTTTGTCAGGAAAATAGGTCTTAATTGGTTCATATTCTTCATCAATAGGGTTCTCTGCCAATGCTTGAGCTTTCATTGCGGTCTGTGTCACATAGATAATGTCAAACTCTGTGAGTAATATTTACCACTTCGCAAGCCTGCCTGTGGGCATGGGCTTTTGAAAAATGTATTTTAACGGATCCATACGAGAAATGAGGTAAGTAATATAAGATGAAAGGTAATGCTTCAACTTTTGTGCTACCCAAGTTAGGGCATGACACGTTCTTTCAAGAAGAGTGTACTTAGATTCATAAGTGGTAAATTTGTTACTAAGGTAATCGATGGCCTGCTCTTTCTTACCGGTGACATCATGCTGACCCGATATGCAGTCAAAAGAATTATCCAACGCTGACATATACAATATCAACAGTCTACCCGGCTCGGGAGGAACCAACACAGGGGGATTCAACAAGTACCTTTTGATTCTGTCAAATGCCACTTGACATTCTCTAGTTCATTCGACAGTAGTGTTCTTTTTTAATAACTTAAAAATGGGCTCGCAAGTTGTCGTGAGTTGAGCAATGAATCTACTAATGTAGTTTAGCCTTCCTAGAAGGCTCATCAGCTCGGTTTTGTTCTTTGGCGGTTGCAATTCCTGAATAGCTTTTATCTTTGAGGTATCTAACTCAATACCTTGTCGACTAACTATAAACCCCAAAAGCTTTCTTGATGGTACTCCAAATACACATTTTGCAGGATTAAACTTGAGATTATACATGCGAAGCCTTTCAAAGAATTTTCTTAGGTCTTTCGCATGATTTGACTGCTTTTTTGATTTAATGATCACATCATCCACATAAACTTCTATTTCTTTATGCATCATATCATGAACCATGGTTGTCATTGCCCTCATATAAGTTGCTCCCGCATTTTTTAACCCAAATGGCATGACTCGATAACAGTACGTAACCCATGCCGTGATAAAAGATGTTTTTTCTGCATCTTCATCGTCCATAATAATCTGGTGGTATCCCGCATAACAATCCACAAAAGATGCAATTTCATGCTTAGCACAATTATCCAACAAAACATGGATGTTGGGCAATGGAAAGTCATCTTTTGGACTTGCTTTGTTCAAATCACGATAATCAACACACACTCAAACTTTGCCGTCTTTCTTTGGGACAGGCACGATATTGGCTAACCAAGTAGGATATTGAGAGACTCGAATGACTTTGGCTTCAAGTTGCTTTGTGATTTCCTCTTTAATTATTACACTCATATGAGTTTTAAGCTTTCTCAGCTTTTGCTTAACCGGTAGAAACTTAGGGTCAATCGGCAACTTGTGAACCACTATGTCAGTGTTTAATCCAAGCATGTCATCATAAGATGACGCAAAAACATCTTTGTAATCAAACAGAGCCTGGATTATATCCTCTTTTTGTTCTCGAGCATGTACACTTATCTTAGTCTCCCTAATATTTTCAAGATCTCCTAAATTGATTGTCTCAGTCTCACTCATGTTTGGGTTTGATTTATTCTCAAAATGTTTGAAATCCTTGCTTACTTCCTCAAATACTTCATCTTCATCATACTCGACTGCTTGATTTAGTATTTTGGGATTAAGCCGAAGATTATATTGGATTTTAAGATCTGGCGAAAAATTCTGCATGCATGTCATATCACTAGAATAGGCACAAAAAGAACCGTATAAAAGAAAACAAATAAATATATATTAGACTGAGATAGAAAAGTTATTACATCTCACCGAAAGGAAAGATAGAAAGGTTTTAATAACAAAACAAACAAGACAAAACCCGAATTACAATCCTTGAGTAAATTGGATAACAGAAAGGAAAACAAGACAAACTACCAAGACTCCTTCTTAATTGGGAGAGGAGTGATCTCCCAATTGTACAGCTGGACATCAGGACCAATGAATTGTACATCTCTGTTACTAGAGCCTTCTCCAGTTTCCACCATATCGGCCTCGACGAACAAGTTCTGAAAATAGTCGATCAATTCTCTGTTAACCTCCAACACTGGCTTTAGAAGTGGTGACCCGGAAGATTTTTTGCTGTGTAGGTTTTGATGAAGGATTTGTATATGGGTGGTATTGTCTTGGTAAGTGACCATGCATCTCTTCTCCGCTTCTTGACCTTTATTTTTCCTAGAATGTGGGCATGTATCCCAAGCCAAAAGTACTAGGGCTCTTTTATGGACTTACTGGATAAGCTCTCCCTTGCAAAAAGATCCCCAAGCCTTTACCTGGTTCAAACCCATGCTTCAACATTTCATTCACCATCATCACGGATGTCGCGGGTAATTGTGGTTTTGAAATGAGATTCCCCTCAAGGATATGCTCAACAACCACTACCTCGAGAGCTTGATAAACCAGTGCCTCAATCGCATTATTTGCCTTGATAAAAGGGATGGAAGAGTCTTTGTAGATTGATAGGTCCCCCTCACCGTGAACAATTACTTCTTGTCGGTCATATTCAAACTTGATCATTTGATGGAATGTAGAAGGGACTGCTCCAGCCCTATGCACCCATGGTCTCCCTAATAATAGATTGTAAGATGCATTGATACTCAACACTTGAAAGTCTACAGTAAAATCGACGGGCCCTATTGTTAGTACGAGCTCTATCTCACTAATGGCATTGGTTTTTGACCCATCAAAAGCTCTAACAGATACATTATTAGGTCGTACCCTTTCAGCACTAATATTTAATATTTGAAGAGTTGACAAAGGACAAATATTCGCCCCATATCCTCCATCAATTAGAACTCGAGTGACATAGGAAAGCTCACACTTTACAGTGATATGGAGGCCTTGGTTATGTCCAGTGCTTTCCACCGGTAGTTCATCATCTGAAAAGGTGATTCTGTTTACCTCAAAGATTCTCCCAGTGATCTTCTCTAACTAACTTATTGTAACTTCATTAGGAACATGTGCTTCATTCAAGATCTTCATTATAGCTTTACGAATTTCATCTGAATGTATCAACAAAGACAACAAAGAGATTTGGGCTGGAGTTTTCTTCAGTTGTTCCACAATTGAATAGTCTGACAATTGCATCTTTCTTAAGAACTCCTCCGCTTCCTCTTCAGTGACCAGACTCTTAACTGACATTTGGTCATTTTTAGTTTTTCTTAATTCTGTCAGGGCATAGCATCTTCCTGAACGGGTCATCCCTCCTACTTCATCTACTTCTTCATTGACTTATTTCCCCTTGTATGTCACAACGGTGGGCTCATAATTCCAAGGGACAGCCTTGGGGTTAGTCATTGGAAGTTGGAGCACTGGCTTAATGATCACAGGTGGAACGTAGGCTCCTTGCATGGTTAAGATAGGCTTGTTTGGCCCTTTTGGAACAAATAATTTTGCATCTCTTTGACTTGCCCAAACATCTTCAAATGCTCCTTTCACAGTTAAGATGGGTATGTTCGACAGGCTCAACTTTTTCAACATCTTTTCTTCCTCTAAAGGCACCATTTTTGTCAAGTCAACAACATTCGCTGAATTTTCTATAATAGTTCCAACCTTAAAGACAGGCTTGTATGGGACTACAAATTCTTTGCGGCCATGTATCATCTCTAACATATTTGTTTCAGTATGCCTCGGTAATGGATTTTGATTGATGTTTGGTCCATTCAGGCTTTCAACTATAATTCGACGAGTATCGATCAAATCTTGAATTACCCTTTTCAAGTACCAGCATCTCTCTATGTTGTGCCCTGGGGCATCAGAACAATACGCGCATTGTTGGGAATAATCTAGATTTCTCAAAGGAGGATTTGACATCCTTCTTTCAATAGGACTTAAAACATTCAACGCCCTTAATTTTTGGAACAAGCTAGTATATGATTCTCCAATAGGGGTGAACTCATTCTTAGCTTCATTTCCCTTCTTGTATTCTGGTCTAGGGTGAAAAGGGATTCTAGTAGTATTTTGGTGAACCTGTGGGGGTGGTGGATGATTTTGAGGAGTTGGTGCATGCCATTATGGGTAAGAAGGGCGTTGAGCAATTGGTTGTTTGGTAAAAATGGGATATTGAGAGTATGGAACGGGATATTGTGGAATTTGGGAAGGAAAATAGTGTTGTGGGTGATTATCTTGGACATAGGTCCGAGGCCCCGATACAATAGTAGCTACATCTTCCCTTCTTTTCTTCCCTCCAAGATTTTTGGAGCCATTTTGGAGCACCTGCATTGTGGCTTTTAAGGCAGCTTGGCTTACAATCTTCCCAGACTTGATGCCACTTTCCACCATTTCCCCAACTTTAATAACCTCGGCAAATATTTTTCCGACGGTAGAAAGCAAGAAATAAAAGTAGTCAGGTTCCTGCGCTTGAAGAAAGACATCAATCATCTCTGGCTCTTTCATTGGTGGCTTAACCCTAGCAGCTTGCTCCCTACACCTAACAACATATTCACAAAAAATTTCGTTAATTTTTTCCTCATGTTGGCAAGCGAGGAGCGGTCTGGCACGATGTTAATATTATATAGCAATTGTTGCACAAAACATCGAGCCAAATCATCCCATGTATGCCAGTTGGCAATATCTTGATCTATGAACCATTCAGATGTAATTCCCACCAGGCTCTCCCCAAAATAGGCCATGAGCAACTCTTCTTTGCCCTCAGCACCCCTCAATTGATTGCAATATCTCTTCAAATGAGCTATAGGATCTCCATGACCATCATATTTCTCAAACTTTGGGGTTTTAAAACCGGCAGGCAAATGGACGTAGGGAAACATGCACAAATCACTAAATGAGATGCCTTTGTGGCCTCCTAGTCCCTTCATATCTCTTATACTCTATTCCAAGCTCTTCATTTTTCTAGCCATTTCTTCATGCTCCTCATTCTTAACAGTTTTCTCAACTTCAACAGGGGAACTATATTGATAAGCATGGTATAAGAGCTTGAAATTTTAAGAACCTTTTCACGGGTGTAGCCATGATCATGATGAACTTTGGATGGAGGATCATTGTTGAATTTTGGCACCATTGTTGGCTGCGGGACTGTATTAGTTGGCGCAGTTGGCATGAGAGTGGATTACTCACCATAGATGTACTCAAAGGGCGTACCATAGAAGTTCTAGTGACGTTGGATGTGTTAGCATAGGGGCCAAATTCACGTGGGTAAATCGGATCACTTGTCCACACTTGGATAGGGGATGGCATATTCGTATTTAGATAGTCGTGGATTGAAGATGGTGGAGCTTGTCCATTCATCCAAGCTTCGTACATTTCTTCCATTTGCTGTCTTACCATCCTTACTTCTTCTACCGACGCTGATTCTTGTGAAATCATATGATTTTGGACCTCATCATTGTCCGACTCTGTTCCGTCTTTGCAGGTCATTTTATTTTTCCCTTTTGACCTTGTATAGTATTGATGAGATGTCAGCTTAACCATAAACCAACCACCTCTAAGCTAATATGTCTCTCTTTCTTTCTTTCTGAGCGGAGTAGCACACATGTTAGTGTTAAGAAACTTTGCATATTGCATCCACATATATATTTCTAATATGGAAGGCACTTTTCTCCTCTTTAGTTATTTTGTTGAAAGTGTTTCGATCGAACCCATTGGGTTGCCTACGTATCACGTTGGTACATGAATTAGATCTTTGCATAGTTCAGGAATGTTTTTATTTATCTTTTTTTTTAGTTTAGTTTTTTTTAGTAAACATATAGATATATACATCACTATTTATATATTTATTTATTTATGTTAATGGGAAAAAAATGAAACCATAAATAAGAATAACTTAAAATATCATTCAATATTTGAAACATAAGTGCGAAAGCGAAGAAAATATCACCAAACAAATGTCAGAAACTAAGACTTAAACAGACACGACTCAAACAAAGTGTAGAAACATAGACGAAAGAAAACAGGACTTAAGCTAAAAATGACACAAATAAAGCAAAGGTCTGTATCATTTCTCATATCCCAAAGATCTAGTGGCCATGCTCACACCCCAATCTGCTTACTCACAGAGATCGCGGTCTTAAACGACCTCCTACATTCTGATATATCTCTTGCAATGAAGTCGTAAGATACTAAGCAAATTTGGGTACTTTTACCAAAAATTGTTCGTGATTCATCTCTTGGTAATCTATACCCATTCGGGCAGTGCGATCAGCCAAAGGATGGACCTTCGATCGAAGTGCATTGCAAGTCTGATTCCATCCTCGTATCTGTTGATCACGGGAGACCACCATTTCTCTAGCGCATCTTTCTTGACTCAAGACTGACTCTATTTTCTCTCTTAGCCTTCTCCTTTCACGTATCCATTGGGCTCTCTCTTGGTCAAAATTTGTCTGACTTTTTTTATCACATGCCCTCAGTTGATGTTGTCGAGACGCCACAAGTTCCGCAATTTGTGCTCCCCTAATTGTTGCTAGATTAACTTGTCCTTGGAGTGTGGTTTCTCTCTGAGTTTCCTTGCTCTTTCCTCTTCGAGTTCTTCTTGTTGTTGGGCTAGAGCGGCTCTAACGAGCTCGAAATTTGCTCTTAATGCATCATTTTACGCAAGGTAATCGCGCACAGCCAGCGCGACCCTTATTTTATCTCAACCTCATGGTCTATTGGTTCTTTTACAGATCTCTCCGACCTAACTTGGTTGTCTTTCAAGCCATTCGGAGTATCCCGGGTGAGTTTCTCCTTTGTGTCGCTCTTTAACCATCATTTTAATTACCATGACTATAAAACCATCCCAAATCCTTTGGGCTAATCCTTCGGGAGGGGGATAGTCGGTCCCACTTCAGACACAAAATCTTTCATATCTTCAGTGATAGGTAGAATTTGATGCCTGCCTAACTGACGTAGAACCTGCAACGGTACGTATGGCTGCATATCCCTAATACCCATTAACAATAAAAACAGACGGACATATGACATATGTATGACTTCTTCCCAAGGGAACCAAGGATAATTCAAAGTGATCTTATCTGCCGTTAGCGAGTGAAAACGTTCAACCCAATCATTAACTCCTTCCGGACACTTGTATTTCTTTACCCTTTCGGCATGACTTGTATTGTAATCACTTCGATCATGAATAAACCTTGCCACGGTAGGAGGCTGGTAAAGATGTTCTACTATCCATAGTTGCAGCAATATGTTACATCCTTCGAAGAAACGCTTTTCCTTCTGGCAAACAGTTAAAGCGCGGTAGATATCAGCTAAAATCATTGGGACAATAGTGTAGTTCTTTTTCTCAATTAAGATATTCACTCCTCCAGCTAAACGAATGTTGATGATCTTCCCGCTTCTTCTTGGAAAAACCATTGTTTCCAAAAAAGCTACCATAAAAGCAAAACGTCTGTGTTCTTTCCATGTTTCAAAATTTCCCTTATTGCTGAGTTGTCTTCCAAACTTCTCGAATCCTTCTTTTTTTTCGTATCTATCGTACAAAAATTGTAACGAGATCCAACCTTTGTCTAATGATTCCTTCTTGACTTTGCAAATGTTCAAGTGTTGAAATAACTTGTTGATGGAGATGCCCCTTGGGGCTACAAGCTTCTGACGGTGCAACTTCACTCCAAACCCGGTAAAATCGGCTAATTCCTCCAAGGTTGGAGAAAGGAAAGACGTTGTTTGTTGGATCCCAAAAGGGTATTAGTTCTTCGATCACATCCCTCATAGGGTCCACTTCCATGATTCTAGTCAAGAAACCCAAATATTTGAATATTATTCCTTGCTCTAACAATCTCATGGTTTTCCACCATGCCCAAAGCTGCCAAGGAGTGAAATCTACAACCTGGAGTGGTACATTCACATCCCTTTTCCTCTTCTGACACTTTCCTCTACCATATTGAACCATGTTGTACCTATGGAAAAATATGTAGGGTCAAAAAATGCACACACCTATGACACCTAATTTATGGACCAATCAAAATCTGACTCAAAGGTACGAAAATTATATGAAAAACGACACAAAATATTTTCTCCAGAAATAGGACTTTGAGAAGAGAAAAAATAAAAAAATAAAAAAAATATAAGTACTTATATTTATAAAGTAAATTTATATTTTGAATGTTTGTTACTTGAACAATCAGACTTAGAGCACATTTGGCCAAGAGATTAAAATGGCTTGCTCTATAAGTGTTACAATAGCCTCTTTTTTTATTTTATATAAATAACTAATTTATTTGAAAATTTCCCTTTATGAAATAAATAGCTATATAAAATGATTAATTTTAGGCTGAACATGCCCTAAACCTATTTATTCCAAATAGACATGAGAATTTATCAAGTCATAAAGATTTTTAGGTCCAAATAGACTACTTTTGATAGAAAAGAAACTAGATTTGTAGAATATTTTTAGGCCTAAATTGACTACTTCAGATAGAAAAGAAACTAGGTTATTGGTGAGTATTTGTTATAGGCCCAAATCGAATAAAAATATAATTAGCATACTTGAAAAAGTTTTCTATTATTTTTTATAAATGACGCAAATCCATCGAGAGATTTTTTTAAATATATATATGTGTATATATATATATATACACATTTTTTTTCCTTTTAGAGGAATAATAATAATCATAATCATAATAATAATAATAATAATAATAATAATAATAATAATAATAATAATAATAATAATAATAATAATATTAATAATAATAATAGTAGTAGTAGTAGTGGTAGTAATAATATATATAAAAAAAGGTATACATAATAAATAATTTATCTTAGAGAGAACCAAAAGCCGGTCAACAATCAAGGCGTTCCGAATGATATTTACAACTAACACATAAAAATGCACATGTTGGTCAAAAAGAGGTATTCCTGTCCTAGATGGCCCTGACCCCTGTGTCGAGCCCTACTAAGTCAAATTCAAATGATGCAAAATAAGCAGAACCTAATAGGGATAAGTATGTCTATGTTTTAGTTTTACTAGGTTTAAACCTGAAAGATATGGGTGTCTAGACTGGATTACTCGAGTGGACAACTCGAGTCAGGGAGAGGTAACTTATCGGTAGCAGTGTTATTGCGACTTAATTTCTTGTCCAACCCCGCTAACGTTTGTGACTAAAATCCTTCACTGGGTGTCAAGACACTCTAGCTTTATCTCAACAGAAAATGGGATGTATAATTGCATTCCCTACTACCCTATTTTCAGAGACTCAAATATGATGCGTGATAGAAGACAATTTATAATACAGTTCAACAATATCAAAGCGACAAATAAGGAACAAATAAAACATTAGGCCATAATACAAAAATATATCCAAAAAACATAATAAAATCAAGCACAAGTTCATATATCAAAGCTCGAATTCTGATTAGTTATTCCTCAGCAGAGTCGCCAGAGATGTCACACCATCTTTGCCTTCTGTCCATTGCCTCCACCCATGGCTTGGTTTGTTCTTTGATCCATCCTGTACAAATTGAAAAAAAAAAAGAAATTGGATTTTGTAAGCCAAAAGGCAAAAAACCTCACTTTGCCAAGCATAACAAAATATTATCAATAGATCAGGAGCTACAATAACTGTATTTTTCAGAATCTAGCATCTCTGTATGTAGTGTTATCTCTTCGATATGCAGATCATTTGAAGAAACTCCACGAACCGAAGCATAACAAAAAAAACAGAGTCTTATGCTGAAGCGCAATCAGATGAGGCGATTGAACAATATAAGTTGGTTCAACAAGAAGAAAACCAATTGAATTTTCAGCTAGTGGAATTAGCGGCAGAACCAATAGTAGTAACAAAGTTAGAGTTTATGTCTGCACTTGATTCTGATGAAGAGACTCAACCAAAACTTCTGAAGTTGGATTTGCTTCTTCAATGGAGTCTGTTGCTGATATAATGAAGGCAAAGGACCACGAGGAGAAAGAGGACTACCCGTGGATGAACATGTACTTGGACAACACATTTGATTCACTCCCAGTGTCCGACTTCTCTCTTGACAAACAATTCGACTTGATGGATCTTTTCAACGAGACCAGCTTTGATAACAACATTGAATTTAATTGCCATGAGCAATCAAGTGAGAATGAGTTCAACCTGAATGTATTCTCCAACAGCATGATCATTGATGAGATTGAAGCTGATAATGAGGAAGTAAGGAAGAACCCGTCAAATTCACCTATCTTATCATCATCCATGTCAAGAACGATATCCATTTCTAACAACATGAAAGATGATGGAGGTTTGGCATCTTCGATGATGTAAGATGTTTGGACTAAGAAGTCAGCTTGGTGTTTAGTATATTATAAGTTTGATAGGAAACCTTCCTCTTAGTTTTAGTTGCTTTTTAATATTTCCTAGATATTATAGAGACACAAGCAGAAGGGCTTGTACCTCCTTTTTAATTAGTTTCGCCAAATATGAACTCCTGCATTTTAGCTGAAATGTTGCTTAGCAAACGTATTTGGTTTCATTTTGCCTGTTGATATCTCAGACCAGCCACACTTGCTTTTTCGCTATACTGCTTGACTCTTTTAAAAAATGTTGCTATATCCGTATTGAATTCTTTATTTTATTGGTTTTTTTGGAGAACATGACTACAAATTTTTTTTAGGTTCCCGAGCAAATCAAGAATCTAAAAGAACTATCGTGGGTGTCTCTCAAATATGGAACTAAGAGAAACATACAAAATATACACTATTTATCTCCTTAGTTTAAGATCATTTGTTCTTTATTTTATAAAAATCTGTTCAAAATAAACTAAGACAAACAAGTTAGAACGCAACGAATAGTAAGTAAATCTCAAATACAATTTTTAGAACAAATGTGGAAATTAATTGACTCTATCTATCATGAGTAATTCTACATCCATTGCCAATATATTGGAGTTGAAGCATGGATTGAAAAGATTAAAGGATTGAGAGGAAAATCTTAAGAGGATTGAATAGAGCTAGAGAAATAGAGGATGTCCGTAGAGGAGAGCATTTTCGCAGAATTAGAAGAAGGGGGAATAGAGCCCAGGTGATGAGAGAATTGATTTCCAAATTCAATATTTTCTTATATATATATATAAGAGTTAGCTGTCAGTTATAACTCACATCGTACTCAAAATATATTTTGAATTTTTTTTACTTTCTTACTTTTTGCTTTATATTCAGTGTCGAGTATTAGCATAGTGGCCAACTTATTGAGATTTGAGCTCTCAAGCTCGAACTCGAGACTTCGGGTTACAAAAAAAAATATAAGTACTCATATTTATAAAGTGAATATATTTTGAATGTTTTTTACTTGAACAGTCAGACTTAGAACACATTTGGCCAACAGATTAAAATGACTTGTTCTATAAGGGGTCGTTTGGTGTGATGGATAAGGGAGTTAATCCCAGAATAAATTTTAAGTAGCCTCTAATCCCTTGTTTGGTTGCAAGGTTTGGGATAACTTATCCCAGGATTAATAAATAGTACTGGATAAGTTATCCCTCCCCTTGGTTGGTATAGTAATCCCGGGATAACTTATCCCAGGATAAAATACATAAATGACAAATATATCCCTTTATATTCTATTTATACCTCACTTTTCACATTTATGTATACCTGTTTTTGAAAGTCTTCAACCACCTTAATCTTAAATAATTCTTTTACCAAAAAAAACTTCTTATTATAGATTTGTTTTTCATTAAACAAAAATATTAGCACATGTCCTCCCTATTCCCGCCCCCCTCCCTATATTATTTTTAACACCATGTATAATAATATTACTACTCTTTATTTTTATGATAATTCTTCATATATTTCTATTAAAAAATTACACTATATAAATATAATTTTTATATATGAATTTATTTGACTAATTCTTATGTTTATTTGTATTTTGATTTCTCATAAATCCTCTTTTAATTTACTTTAACAAATTTTAGATGAAAATTCTATTTTTAAGCTAAATTAGGAAAAAGTTTGATTTTTAAATACATACAGTACCATCGTGGCAATGCACACACAGAAATATTTAAGTCAAATAAAATGAATTTTTTTTTTTTAAATTGAATAATTAAAGCATGCAATGAAAATATAAAAAAACTATATAAAGTGAAGGGTAATTTTGTAAACAAACAACTTGTTCTTAAAATTTATGCAATGTATATTATTTTGAATACAACAAACCAAACACTCAATAAGAAATAATCTCAGCATAACTTATCTCATCATAACTAATCCCAGCATAACTTATCATATCATAACTAATCACATCACAACTTATTTTCAAACCAAACGACCCCTAAGTGTTACAATAGCCCCTTTTTTATTTTATATAAATAGCTAATTTATTTGAAATATGCCCTTTATTAAATAAATAGCTATATAAAATGATTAATTTTAGGCTGAACAAGCCCTAAATCTATTTATTTCATATGGACATGGGAATTTATCAAGTCATAAAGATTTTTAGGCCCAAATTGACTACTTTGGATAGAAAAGAAACTAGATTGGTAGAATATTTTTAGGCATAAATTGACTAATTCAGATAGAAAAGAAACTAGGTTATTGGTGAGTATTTGTTATAAGCCCAAATCGACTAAAAATATAATTAGCATGCTTGCAAAAAGTTTTCTATTATTTTTTATAAATGACGCAAATCGGGGTCGAGAGATTTTTTTTTTCTTAATACAAATATATATATATGCACGTTTTTTTTTTATCCTTTAAGGAGGAAAAATAATAATCATAATAATAATAATAGTAATGATAATAGTGGTAATAATACACATATAAAAAAGGTATAAATATTAAAGAATTTATTTTAGAGAGAACCAAAAGCCGGTCAACAATCAAGGCCTTCCAAATGATATTTACAACTAACACATAAAAATGTACATGTTGGTCAAAAAGAGGGATTCCCATCCTAGATGGCCTCGACCCCTGTGTCGAGCCCCACTAAGTCAAATGCAAATTATGCAAATAAGCAGAACCTAATAGGGATAAGTATATCTGTGTTTTAGTTTTACTAGGTTTAAACCTGAAGGATATGGGTGTCTAGATGGACAACTCGAGCCAGGGAAGGGCAACTTATCGGTAGTAGCGTTATTCCGACTTAATTGCTTGTCCAACCCCGCCTAACATGGGTGACTAAAATCCTTCACTAGGTGTCAACGCACTCTAGCTTTATCTCAATAGAAAGTGGGATGCATAACTGTATTCACTGCTACCCTATTTTCAGAGACTCGGATGGGATGCGCGAGAGAAGACAGTTTATAATACAGTTCAACAATATCAAAGCGACAAATAAGAAACAAATAGCACATTAGGCCATCATACACAAATATATCCAAAAAACACAATAAAATCAAGCACAAGCTCATATATCAAAGCTCGAATTCTGATTAGTTATTCCCCAGTAGAGTCGCCAGATATGTCACACATTCTTTGCCTTCTGTCCATTGCCTCCACCCATGGCTTGGTTTGTTCTTTGATCCATCCTATACAAATTGAAAAAAAAGAAATCGAATTTTGTAAGCCAAAAGGCAAAAAATCTCACTTTGCCAAACATAACAAAATATTAACAATAGATCAAGAGCTACAATAACTGTATTTTTCAGAATCTAGCATCTCTGTATGTGATGTTATCTCTTCGATATGCAGACCATTTGAAGAAACTCCGCGAACCGGAGCTGTTAACAAAAGAGGAAAACACTATCTTATGCTGAAGTGCAATTAGATGAGGTGATTGAACAATATCAGCTGGTTCAATAAGAAGAAAACCAATTGAATTTTCAGCTAGCGGAATTAGTTGTAAAACCAATAGTAGTACCAAAGTTAGAGTTTACGCCTGCACTTGATTCTGATGAAGAGACTTAACCAAAACTTCAGAAGTTGGAGTTTGCTACTTCAGAAGTTGGAGTTTGCTCCTTCAATGGAGTCTGTTGCTGATATAATGAAGGCAAAGGACCACGAGGAGAAAGAGGACTACCCGTGGATGAACATGTACTTGGACAACACATTTGATTCACTCCCAGTGTCCGACTTCTCTCTTGACAAACAATTCGACTTGATGGATCTTTTCAACGAGACCAGCTTTGATAACAACATTGAATTTAATTGCCATGAGCAATCAAGTGAGAATGAGTTCAACCTGAACGTATTCTCCAACAGCATGATCATTGATGAGATTGAAGCTGATAATGGGAAGTAAGGAAGAACCCGTAAAATTCACCTATCTTATCATCATCCATGTCAAGAACGATATCCATTTCTAACAACATGAAAGATGATGGAGGTTTGGCATCTTCGATGATGTAAGATGTTTGGACTAAGAACTCAGCTTGTTGTTTAGTATATTATAAGTTTGATAGGAAACCTTCCTCCTAGTTTTAGTTGCTTTTTAATCTTTTCTAGATAATATAGAGACAGAAGCAGAAGGCCTAATATGAACTCCTGCAGTTTAGCTAAAATGTTGCTTAGCAAACTTATTTGGTTTCATTTTGCCTATTTATATCTCAGACTAGCCACACTTGCTTTTCCGCTATATTGCTCAGCTCTTTCCAAAAATGTTGCTATATCCGTATTGAATTCTTCATTTTATTGTTTTTTTGGGAGAACGGGAATACAATACTTTTTTAGGTTCTCGAGCAAATCAAGAGTCTAAAAGAACTATCGTGGGTGTCTCTCAAATATGGAACTAAGACAAACATACAAAACATACACTATTTATCTCCTTAGTTTAAGATCACAAGTTGTTTATTTTATAAAATTATGTACCAAATTAAACTAAGACAAACAAATTAAAACGCATCGAGTAGTAAGTAATCTCAAATACAATTTAAGGAACAAATGTGGAAATTAATTGACTCTATCTGTCATGAGTAATTCTACATCCATTGCCAATATATTGGAGTTGAAGCATGGATTGAGAAGATTAAAGGATTGAGAGGAAAATCTTAAGAGGAATGAATATAGCTAGAGAAATAGAGGTTGTGCGTAGAGGAGAGCATTTTCGCAGAATTAGAAGAAGGGGGAATAGAGCCCAGGTAATGAGAGAATTGATTTCCAAATTCAATATTTTCTTATATATATATAAGAGTTAGCTGTCAGTTATAACTCACATCGATCTCAAAATATATTTTGGATTTTTTTCATTTTCTTACTTTTTGCTTTATATTCGGTGTCGAGTATAAGCATAGTGACCAACTTATTTAGATTCGAGCTCTCAAGCTCGAACTCGAGACTTCGGGTTAGAAAATAAATAAATAAATATAAGTACTCATATTTATAAAGTGAATATATTTTGAATGTTTGTTATTTGAACAATAAGACTTAGAGGACATTTGGCCAAGAGATTAAAATGACTTGTTCTATAAGTGTTACAATAGCCCTTTTTTATTTTATATAAATAGCTAATTTATTTGAAAATTTTCCTTTATGAAATAAATAGCTATATAAAATGATTAATTTTAGGCTGAACATGCCCTAAACCTATTTATTCCATACGGACATGAGAATTTTTCAAGTCATTAAGATTTTTAGGCCCAAATTGACTACTTTGGATAGAAAAGAAACTAGGCAATTGGTGAGTATTTGTTATAGGACCAAATCGAATAAAAATATAATTAGCATACTTGCAAAAAGTTTTCTATTATTTTTTATAAATGACGCATATCGGTCGAGTGATTTTTTTTTAATATATATATATACAGGTTTTATTTTTATTTTTCCTTTAAGGAGGAATAATAATAATAATAATAATAATGGTGGTAATAATATTTATAAAAAAAGATATAAATTTTACATCAACCGTCTACTCAATATCCTTGTACGAGTCCACAATGACTACACGAGATGAACCTTGGTTTGGTGAATTGAAGTTGGCCTTAGGTGTAATAGGACTCCCAGTTACTTCGGCAAAATGACCCCGTAACTTCGGGAGAAGGGGTGCTCTCCTATCTTTTGATTAGGAAAGCGGCACATACCAGGGGGTAGCGACTGAAGGTGTATATCACACTCAATGGCCAACGGTCCGTTGCCGATTTGAAATCAAAAGAGAAGAAAAGTTCACAGAAGGTTGGGAAATAGTACGCCCGGTTCACCAGGTTCTACCACTGCAGGGCCCAATCATACTCAAAAGAAGGAAGCAGTAGCACTCCCTCCCGATGTTTTGCCAGAAGCGAAGCTCGTTTTCCGACATACCTACGGCTGATTTAAGGATATATCACAGAGAACTACTTTCATTTAATTAAGGGGTCCTACTCGAGTGCAGTCATTCATAGGTGCAAGGGAATATGTGCTTACTAAGCCTGTGTTTGAGCTCTATGCAAAGCCTTAGCGTGTCTTGGATGCTCTTCCCGTAGTGCCCCCCTCTTCTTCCTTGTCTCTTTCTCTGCTTCCTTAATTCATCAATTCCCATCTATGAAAGGGATACGAATTCATGTTGTCAACGAGGATCTTAGCCCCTTTCCTTGTTGTTTTCCCGTAAAATGAACAAAAAAAGGAATGCCTTTGAGTGGGATCAAAGAAACTAGCGGGCTGATCACTAAATAGATACAAATGGGTGCAAAATGCACATGTTGGTCAAAAAGAGGGATTCCTTTCCTAGATGGCCCCGACCCTTGTGTCGAGTTCCACTAAGTCAAATGCAAATGATGCAAATAAGCAGAACCTAATAGGGATAAGTATGTCTATGTTTTAGCTTTACTAGGTTTAAACTGAAGGATATGGGTGTCTAGACTGGCTTATCCGAGTGGACAACTCAAGCCAGGGAGGGGCAACTTATCGGTAACAACGTTATTCTGAATTATTTTCTTCTCCAACCACACCTAACATGTGTGACTAAAATCCTTCACTGGGTGTCAAGACACTTCAGCTTTATTTCAACAAAAAGTGGGATGCATAACTGCATTCCCTGCTACCCTATGTTCAGAGACTCAGATGGGATGCGCGAGAGAAGACAATTTATAATACAGTTCAACAATATCAAAGCGATAAATAAGCAACAAATAGCACATTAGGCCATCATACACAAATATATCCAAAAAAAATATAATAAAATCAAGAACAAGTTCATATATCAAAGCTCGAATTGTAATTAGTTATTCCCCAGCGGAGTCGCTAGAGATGTCACCCCATCTTTGCCTTCTGTCCATTGCCTCCACCCATGGCTTGGTTTGTTCTTTGATCCATTCTGTACAAATTGGAAAAAAGAAATTGGATTTTTTTAAGCCAAAAGACAAAAAATCTCACTTTGCCAAGCATAGCAAAATATTATCCATAGATCAAGAGCTACAGTAACTGCATTTTTCAGAATCTAGCATCTCTGTATGAGATGTTATCTCTTTGATATGCAGACCATTTGAAGAAACTCCGCAAACCGAAGTTGTTAACAAAGGAGGAAAACACAGAGTCTTATGTTGAAGTGCAATTAGATGAGGTGATTGAACAATATCAGCTGGTTCAACAAGAAAAACCCAATTGAATTTTCAGTTAGCGGAATTAGCTACAGAACCAATAGCAGTACCAAAGTTAGAGTTTACGCCTGCACTTGATTCTGATGAAAAGACTCAACCAAAACTTCTGAAGTTGGAGTTTGCTCCTTCAATGGAGTTTGTTGCAGATATAATGAAGGCGAATGACCACGAGGAGGAAGAGGACTACCCGTGGATGAACATGTACTTGGACAACACATTTGATTTGCTCCCAGTTTTCGATTTCTCTCTTGACAAACAATCCGACTTGATGAATGTTTTCAACGATACCAGCTTTGATAACAACATTGAATTTAATTTCCATGAGCAATCAAGTGAGAATGAGTTCAACCCGAACGTATTCTCCAACAACATGATCATTGATGAGATTGAAGCTGATAATGAGGAAGTAAGGAAGAACTCGTCAAATTCACCTATCGTATCATCATCCATGTCAAGAACGACATCCATTTCTAACAACATGAAAGATGATGGAGGTTTGACATCTTCGACGATGTAAGATGTTTCGACTAAGAACTCAGTTTGGTGTTTAGTATATCATAAGTTTGATAGGAAACCTTCCTCCTAGTTTTAGTTGCTTTTTAATCTTTCCTAGATAATATAGAGACACAAGCAGAAGGCCTTGTGCCTCCTTTTTAATTAGCTTCGCCAAATATGAACTCCTGCAGTTTAGCTGAAATGTTGCTTAGAAAACTTTTTTGGTTTCATTTTGCCTGTTGATATCTCAGACCAGCCACACTTTCTTTTCCGTTATATTGCTCGGCTTTTTTCAAAAATGTTGCTATATCCATATTGAATTATTCATTTTATTGGTTTTTTTTTTTTGGAGAACAAGACTACAATACTTTTTTTAGGTTCCCGAGCAAATCAAGAGTCTAAAAGAACTAACGCAAGTGTCTCTCAAATTATGGAACTAAGAGAAACATACAAAACATACACTATTTATCTCCTAAGTTTAAGATCACAAGTTCTTTATTTTATAAAATCTGTACCAAATTAAACTAAGACAAACAAATTAAAACGCAGCGAGTAGTAAGTAAATCTCAAATACAATTTAAAGAACAAATGTGAAAATTAATTGACACTATCTGTCATGCGTAATTCTACATCCATTGCCAATATATTGGAGTTGAAGCATGGTTTGAGAAGATTAAAGGATTGAGAGGAAAATCTTAAGAGGAATGAATAGAGCTAGAGAAATAGAGGATGTGCGTAGAGGAGAGCATTTTCGCAGAATTAGAAGAGGGGGAATAGAGCCCAGGTAATGAGAGAATTGATTTCCAAATTCAATATTTTCTTATATATATATAAGAGTTAGCTGTCAGTTATAACTCACATCGAACTCAAAATATATTTTGGATTTTTTTCACTTTTTTACTTTTTGCTTTATATTCGGTGTCGAGTATTAGCATAATGGCCAACTTATTCAGATTCGAGCTCTCAAGCTCGAACTCAAGACTTCGGGTTACTTATCCAACTACAACCTTTGCAAGTATATATTTTGGACCAATGACAAACATCAATACATACAAGAAAAGAAATCACAGTAGCACCTGATGTTTACTTAGAAAAATTCACAAAAGAAACAATGGAGGAAACTGACCCCAAGTTTATCAGTGACAGTTTAATGTAAGGCATCAAATTGACAGTTTAATGTAAGGCATCAAATTGACAGACACATTGGGACTAATATCTGACTTTTTCACAAAATTCTTATTTAGAAATGCTCTAAAGAACAATACACATATGTCTAACAATACAAAATTATATTTAAAAAATCTATAAATACACTAAACCACCATCAATTATTAAGTAGAAGACAATACCATGAGCCTCAATATAAATAGTGATTTTTTTATAACACTACTGACCTTAGTACCAAATAAACTTTGTCTTTGACATCACTTCCTTCCACAATCCTCTTCCGTCGAATAGAAATTGATCATTTTACTGTTAGAAATATAAAGGTAATGAATGAAAAAAAATCTACACCTTTTCAAGAAAGAATAATTATTCATGTAGTATGTTAAAGTCTTATTTTACCTATCAATATAATGCAATAGCACTTACATCAATTATGAAACTTCACAATAATTTGCTGCAAAATAAGATGCTGACAATCTTAAACACAAGCAAACTAACATTCTAAGTTTTTAGCAATAAAAAAAGACTACATGCAAGCACAAAAATATCATTTGATTTGAGATTTAAAAAATATTAAAACATCATCAAATATCTTACAAAATAAGACTTGGACACATGATTAATCAATAAGAATTGTATTACACAAAGTAGTTCATAATTTTAATTTTACATTGCTACATGTACAGAAAGCATCAGGGCATCCACCGCCAAACAACATCTGATTCAAACATGGGCAATGCCAAAGTTGTTTTGCAACTCTGTATAGAGCAATGTAGTTCATGGTCTTATTATTTTATTTTTTTTGGTTGTAAGTTTAAGCATGATTATAGTATCACCCACGTGCCTAGTGAAAGAGCAATGACGCTATTATCATTTTTAATTTAATGCCCAACTCCTTGGTCATATTTCTACTGAAATCATTATCTCGTTAACTGATAGAAGCTGAATTCTTATGGTGACATGAAGATAACTAAAATGTATGATATTTTATCGTTAATGAAAATATATACAGGGAATCAATTTGAACAATCATGCTTAAAATTATGAATTTGAAAAGCATACAAAATGCTGAAGTCGAGTCGGCTTTATACTATACCTTAGGTGATAGAAATGTATTAAAATTTCTCATTGTCTTTGGTTGCACTTAAGATAACTTAAATTGTTCTGCATACTCAAGATAACTTTAAGATTCTATTTCACTAGTGAAGTAATTTTAATAGTATCAAGAACACCGGAGAGGCTGTGATTTTATATAAATATGAACAACATTAAATGTAAATAGACTCTTTTCTCTTATCAGCCAAAGGTGTATTTTATTTTTTCCACTCAAACACAAGATGTAATGAGGGGTTGGAAACCTAACAAAAGTAAAATAAATGTATAAATTAGGAGGTCTAGAACTATTGGGCATAAATTCACTACAACAAAAGCACATTTTAGCGGCAATAAATATACACAATAACAAAGAAGGCTAAAGTCTTTACTGGCATTAGTTAATTGCCATTGAATCCAATGTCGCTAAAGGCTTTAGGCACATTTACAAAGAGTGCTAATTGCTGCTAAAAATATATTTTTAGTGGCAATTAGGCTATTGCCATTAATTAATTGCCGCTAAAAATTATTTTTGGTGTAGTGATTCAAGAATTATAATGCTAATTACAGGCCTACGATTAAGGAAAGCAATTCATAGAGATTCTCTTTATATGAATTGATGGGAGAAAATCAAATAGACAATGGTCCACAGTCATGTTCTTAAACACATATGTGGCCTTAAGGACTACAATTTTTGTTACTTGTTATCAATGAAAAAGAAGGAAGAATATCAGGACAATAATTAAGATAAAAACTTACCAAAAATTGCAAAATCCGAATGAGAAGACGAAGAGCTTAGTAGTGAGCAATCTTATTCTAAAGACAAGAATGAGTCGACGTCTCTCTATTTATTTTGTTGGAGCAGAAGAGACCTGATTCTTCTAGAATATTAAGACAAGTGATAGAGTCAGCTTTGAAAGAACCGTATAAGAAAGATTCTTTTATTGAGTTGTTGTGGCTGTTGTGTTTGTGTTTTCCTTTGTGAAGAGATGATCAGAGCATTCTAGAGTGTTCATCTTAACTGATGACATAATTACCTAAAATGAAGCAAGAATTTCAAGAATGCCATTGGTCATCCTCTCTTCACCTTTCTATATAATAGAAATATATTCTACTGTATAAAACTTTGAAAGTGTACTTACATTAACTACTCAACATTTTAAACTCTTGTTAATAATTCAATACAAGTGACAATGACGCCTAATACAATAGAAGTATCCAAGTGTATAAGTATTCAACTGTATAAAAGTTTGAAAAGTGTAAACCTCAATTTCTTCCTCATGTTCAAATTATATAATATTTATATGAATACAACAATTGACTACCATACATTGAATACAATAAACTCAGATATTTGTTTGAACAATATTACGTATTAATGTATAAGGTACAACACATCAATATGGCAATCGAAACCCTATAAAAATATTTGAGTATGACAGTCCAGCAACCGAAACCCTATAAAAATAGATGAAACGTGTATATGTATATAACTATAACATTCGATGAAAAAGAGAGAAATTTTTTTATAAGATACTTGATGAATATGAATCACAATATAGCTCTTGAAATCATGCAAAGGATTGTTAATTGTAAGGAAATATGGGGGGGGGGGGGGGGGGGGGGATTTGGGATAGATTGAAACAGAGAACTTTGAGGGTGAGAACTAGGGAACAGTGAAGCGTAAAAAGTGGTTGAAAATATTTGATTACGCGTGTAGTATTGTATTTGCTATTTAATGATTAAATATATCCATAAAAATAAATAAAGTACACTATAGCTATATGCCTTAAATATGTATTGTAGTTTGCCATATTCCGTAGTTTTTAGTAATAGATATTTACTTTCAAGGCCCAAAATTCTAATACTTTATTAGATCATACAATGAGCTCCTTTAATGATAGCATATCTATGTATAATCATCATATCATATATACCATCATATCATGTATTATTAAAAGTGAAAAGTTTCAAAGTCCAAAATTGATCTGGTTGTGACTTTTGAAGGGTGTAATTATTTCAGTTTTAAACACTCTAGGGGGGTCATAGGACCCCCGTGAAGTTGGAGTGTGTAGTTGGGATTTCGGGTATAGATTAGGGGGGTTTTAGGCTATTTTCTCTTCATCTTTCAAAATTAATATTCATATTTGATCTTTTTGTCTTTAATTTTTTGTAATACTTGACCTTTCAACTTTATAAGTGAATCTTCATATTCCAAAGCTATAATTCTTTTCCTACAAATATAAATCTTTCAATTGTATTTCCATAGAAAGATTTCTGTGTGATACAATTTTTGTGTGTGGAAGACTAAAGAAGCTTTAATCCAGTGAAGAAAATTTCAAGACAAAAGGATTTATGTCAAAATTATAAGGTCTATTGATGTGATTATAGAGATAGATAACACTTCAATTACTAGACTATTAGATCTTGATGTATTTGTTTTTTTTACTTATTTACAGAGATTGGAACGATGATGAGACCCCTCCATTTATGTAGTTGAATGTCACTTTTGTTACCTCGTCTTTAATAATTTTATCTCTTTTTTTATGGTCAAAGATTGAGTGCTTATTCCTATAGCTTTGTTTCAATTTGTATTATCAAGACAAAGAAGGGAAAAAATTGTCTTAGAATTTTTCTATTTTCGTTGGTAGCCTTGTGTCAATGAGCTTGCTCCTAAGATATTTTTTTCCTTTGTATTGTAATTTCACATTTTAAGAATGTATTTGGTTGAAGAGTGCATTTTTTCCTATAGAAAATAAAACAAATAGAATCATATTAATGGCATATTAGGCATGTATAAACAGATAATTAATGCCTACAAGATATTCTAATTCCAAATTATGAATAATTACACTTTTTGCACCTTAATTTTAAATATTTGTAAGGACTTATTTTTACATGTGCTTGTGGATAAAATCTATATTTTTGGACAGTTTTTATTAAAATTATCATGAAAAAGTCAAAAAAAATTGGTACACCAAAATGCTTAAGAAGTTAGAAGATTTTTTAACCTCCTACCAAATATTACTCCTATTATATTTTTGATACAAAATGTAAAATAAATTTTAATCATAGGGCACTGTGCCTCTGTGCTTGTTTTTGCTACTTTATTTTGTCTTTTAAAACAAACTAGTATAATACCCCGCGCGATACGCGGACATATTACTTTAAATTATAATTGTGAATTTATTTATTTGAACGTGTTAGATACCTTTAAAAGAACAAATTAAATGCCTAACTATTGCCTTATTTTGCAATACAATATACCCAATATTAAAAAATAAATAATTAAAGAAAATTATCAAATAACTTTTCGATATACTCCAAATAACATAATTAGATACAATCATTTCGAAAGTATAAATGATTAAAAAATAAAGATACTATAATTTAGAGAATATTTGAAAATCTCTCAAAATAAGCTCTTCTATATTATCTTAATATTTGCTTCTTCTTTTCATGACTTCAATATTTCTTTTTTTAGAAGAAAATGTGCTTTTTATTTTTAACTAAGAAAAAAAAATTTAGTGGGAATATTTTTTTTGTTGTGTTTAAGGTTTATCATAAACAAAAATTTTATTCTACAAAGATAGATAGAGATAAGGTTTTAGTACATCTTACCTTACTCAAATCCTATCTCTGTGAGATAATAATGACTATGTTATTATTATTACAAAAATATAAAGTGTAATTGATAATTAATTTATTTTTACAACTTAACTTTTGAATTTTAGCTTCAATTGTCTTACATTGTCTTACATAAGATTTATATTATATTTTAAAATTTTAATTATTTCAATACATTCTCAAATTTTATATCAAATATTTGAAGTGATTTTTCTCTTTCCATTCTTTCCATATCATTGTTACATGCTCTAATATTTAAAATTTTCTATTATACTCTTTATTTTTTTATCTTATTGGTCAAATTAATTTAATGAATAAACAACTTCGCATTATATCTTTTATTCTTTTATAGATCAATTTCTCTATAATGATATCTTAGTTAAACTTTTTCATTTTATGTACCAATGACCTAAATAATATCATAGTTTATTCTAAACTACAAATTTTGAATAAGTCAAAAATTTTAAATAGAAAAGTCCTTTGACTAACTTTGTTATAAAATTTGTTATTTGTTCTTGAGATAAGTATTGAAAACACCCTAAAATTTGGCGTGAATTATTACTTTAGTCCCCCAACTATTGACAGTCTTAAAAACACCTCTCTACTTGATTAAATGAATTTAAAAACACCCATCTTATGCCACATGTGCATATATGTGGAATTTTCTGCTGACGTGGCGTACACATAGATATATGTAATAGAAAAATATTTAAAAATATTTAAATAATTAAATGCTAAGAATTTAGCAATTTAAGAAGATAAAGGATTTTTTTTTCTTTTTAAAAATTTAATTTTTCTCATCACCCCATCCTCTACCCAGTACCCCAACCTCACACTTCACTACCCATCCACTCCCAAAAAAAATTCTTTTAAACTTTTTTTTTGCGAGGAGTGGGAAAGGTAGTGGTGGAATAAAAAATATTTTATTTTAAAAGGTAATTTTTTTTTGGGGGGGGGGGAGGAGGGGTGCACGGTGGTGTTGGATAAAAAGTTTTAAAAACTTTTTAAAAAATTTGGGGGGTGAGGGGGTGAGGTGGGTGGTGGGGTTGGGGTACCTGGGTAGGGAATGGGTGAGGAAAGAAAAACATTATTTTTTTTTAAAAAATAATTCTTCATTACTAAATTTTAGCATTTAATTATTTGAATGTTTTTTTTTTTTACTATATATTTATATATGTGTGTGTGTGTGTACGCCACATCAGCAGAAAATTCTACATATACGCATAGGTGGACGCCATGTGGCATAAGATGGGTGTTTTTAAATTACTTAACCAAGTAGAGGGGTGTTTTTAAGGTTGTCAATAGTTGGAGGACTAAAGTAATAATTCAGGCTAAGTATAGGGGTGTTTTCAATACTTATCTCTTTGTTCTTATTAGTGAATACCAATATTTTAACATATGCAAAATAATTCTTTTGAATATGATGCATCACATGTTATAAAAATTACATATTGAATATGATTTTTTGTGATATTTATTGTGTGTGATAATGCACCTGAAAAATGAGGAATGAAGAGGTTAATGATACGTGGGTGAGAATTTGGAGTTAGTTTAGATTAGTTAATTTTTTGGGATGTTTTCTTTTAGTATATAATTAAGATAAAGTGGAGAAGTTATAACCATCTTTAAAATTGTAAGTATTGAATTAAAATTTTAAATCTTTATGTTGATGTTTTGTTACAATAACAACTCTTTTTAGAAATGTATCTTTGAATTTAAAAATTCCTACTACTTCGACAAAGTAAAAAGAAATCGCAAATAAAAAGTTGTTATGTAAACTTCTACTATTAACAAATGAATTGTTTGAGATATATTTTATTTTTCTGATTTTATCCTTTTCCTTTTTGTTTTTCTTTATAAAATAAAAAGTGTGCTCATCAAATTAAAATGGTTACTAAAAATTTTTGTAAACCACTTTTTTATTTATTAAAACCTAAAAATCTAAGGAAATATATTTTCTTTTCTTTTAATAAATGTAATAAAACTTATCTCATAAAAGTTTATTAGTTCTGCAATTTGAATTTTGTGCAATTATCTCTTAGGAGTATTTTGAAGAAATATGATTTCAAAAAAATAGTGTTTGTAACTAATTTGTGTTCAAGCACATGTGTTTTAAATATAGGTAACTTCATAATCCCCAAATTTTAGTAGCATTATTTAAACACACAACTATCTTCTAGGAGTGTTTTGTGAAATAGTTTCACAAAAATAGGTCTTGAAACTAATTTGTGCACATGTGTTTTTGATTTATATAAGTTATAAATAACTAAATGTTGGCACAATTATCTTGGACACTTATCTTAAATAAATATTCATTTTTTCTGTAAAATATTGAAATTGATTTTACTTATATATATTGATTTTACTAAAGTAATTATAAGAATTTGTTCTTTTTCTCTAATATAATTTTTAATTATTAAATTTTTAAGTAATAACCAAAATCTGAGTATTATAATCAGTTAATGAAATTTGACAATAAAAATCCATTAACAATTTTTGAGATATATAAATCAATATAATACAACTATATGCACATCACAAATATTTGGACCATTTAAACACCAAATTATAAATATGACATTTAAATTTAAGAAATTATGTTAAAATGATATTTATTTTACTCAAAAATAGTTTATTTTATTTTTATTATCTAGTGATCTAATAATTAAGTAATCTATTCTAATATTTATCAAAATTGAAAAATCAAATATATTCAATAATATATCCAATTATTATCAAATTAAGATATTTTCAAACAACCAAAAAAGGCAAACGGAAGCCAATACAGAGTTAATTATAACAAAAACTCAAAATCAATAAAAAAGTTATAAAAAAAAATTCACAAACTAAATTATAATTAAAACTCCTAAGATAAAATTTAGATCACTTAAAAAACCTCTAAAGAACTGCTTAATATATTGACAAAGAAGCAAACTTTAGAAGCCACAATATCCAAACTTTGATAAAAAAAAACAAAATTTTCAAAATAAACTAAACGGAAGGTGTGTGTGTATATATATTTATTTATTTATCAAATCTTATCATTTTGAATGTTATGTCAGCCTCGGACTGGAGCTAGCCACCTCGAACCAAATAAAGCCACCACCAACCAACTCAATACAAGACTAGACAACGCGGGATGCCGCCCCCACAAGGATATCCACGGAAGGCTCCCAGCCTAGCACAACCCAACCTTCAATCGGCACAATAGCAAAATCTTCGGGTAGCACCCAGAACCGTAGAGATAGGGAGAGAAAGGATAGAAGATCTGAAAAGCCACGAGCTTGCCTAAACTAAGGGCCATACTATCAGACCCAAGTCTGCTATGTAGTCTACAAGGATCTAGTCCATCCGAATCGACGTCGAATACATACTAAAGTCAACCAGGTGCATGGGACTAAGGCAATACTACGCTAACCTATTCGAAGGCCGAAAAGCACAAGCAACCAGCATAACGAAAGAAAACAACCCGAACCCACGCATGCAACAACAGATAACCACCCAAACAGATAACCCACAAACAAATCATTAACACCCCAAGGTCAACAACCCATACTAAAGCATGATACTAGCCCCGAACAATCCAAAAATCAACTCTAAACGATGAAATCGGAGAAGAAGAACAGAAATACAAGATACCCACCCTAGATTCACACGAATCAACAAGCATTTGCCCAATCAAGCTCAATCTAGGAAGAAGGCAAGCCATAACCTACCAGAAGGCCGATCACGAGCGCTCCAAGTCACTCTGCCGGAGCTTTTCCCTTTCGAACGGCCTCAGACTGCTCCCACACTGTCAAAAATAAAGTCACAGCGTCAATACAGTTGTTTAGACACTAAAAACATCAAAATCGGAGACAAACCAATTTTGGAGTAAAAATCAGGAAACGTGGGATCCGCTCTGGATTTTCTAGAATTGACTCCGTGAAGAGGTCCCAAATCCTCCCCCGAGCTTGTATTCCAAAACGGAACACCTATCGGGGCTCGGATCAGCTCCAAACAACCAACAACAAGAAATGCAAAACTTTACAAAATAGGCCTAGGATAGCAACTTACGCCTCAAATTCACGGATATCGAGGTCCACCCAACGTAATCTCACAACAAACACACAAAGCCAACGAGAATCTGAATGCCTGGGACTTCGAATCACTGAAAACCAATAAAAGATGAGGGAGATATGAATTTTACAAGTTTCATCCCAAAAAAGCTCGACCTCAACTTATATAAAGTGCCAGGCACACATACCTCCGGGAACGCGCCAACTCACCCGCAAACGCGGAGGGAAAGTAAGCAACACTCTGCAAATAAAGCCAGGGCCCGCGAACGTAGAGGCAAAGGGTTCACACCTCCGCAAATGTGGAGCCCTTTCCGCGAACGTGGAGAGGAATACTTCCCCAAACTCCGAGACCTCCGCGAATGCGGGGCCCTATCCGCGAACGCGGAGATGGAGTTCTCAAACCTCCGTGAACGCGGCCTCTGGCCCGCAAATGTGGAGTAGACACACTCACACCTCTGCGAACGCAGAGCCTATTCCGCGAACGCGGAGAAGAAATGTGTTTGCAGATTTCAGATGTGCACCAGCTATGTTTTGGACAACTCCAAAACTCTGATTCGTTCGGAACCCCGTGCACGCAAACGAGATATGCTACCCCCTCAAATTCGACATTTCGGACTCAATGACACAGTCGAAATTCCCATATGAGGTCATTTCGACATTATGTGGGTCCCACACCCAATGGGTCATTTTAGCCAAATTCTACTGGGGGCCTTGAAATTTGATCGGAAGCTCCCGGAAGTTCTCGAAGGGTCATTCTAGATTAAACTCGGCATTCTGGAACTAACCGCGCTGATGGAATTCTCATCCGAGTGTGTTTACCAAAGTTAACTTTAAGCCAAATTTCGAAGGCTAGAGCGCTAATTGGCCCCAAAATCACACCGGAAGCCCCGAGACTCGGGCCAACCATGCTACTAACCTAATTTGGCCTCTCCTGAGCTGATGGAACTGTCAGAATTCCCATCTGAGGTCGTTTACATGAAGTTAGGACCTAAATTCACTTTTCAATGTTCAAAAGCTCCAAAATAGAAAAACAGGCATAAAAACCAAACGAACGACCAGACAACCGAACCTACAGTGCCAGCAAGTCAAAAACGACTTGGGGTCGCTACCGGATCGCTCTAAACGATAGAAAAGAGGCACAAACACACAAATGACCTGAAGGGTCATTACAAAAAAATTCATCAGATTGGCGTGGGACTTGTCTTCCTCTTCCATGTGTCTGTTATTTTAACTAACAAAGCAAAGAAGAATGATGATTTATGATACAATTTGTAAAGTGATCGACATATGATATTGATTCGAAAATGTTTAAAATATGATTCTTCAAGATACTAAATAATGGGATTATTAAATATTTACCTGACAGTAACCAACACAAATAAATAATTTAGCAGGACAATGATGGTGTGTTGTATTTAATCAAAACTAACAGTTAACAACAAAGAAAGAAGATTACTTTATTGACAAATAAGTACGAAAAAAATTATATGGAAGCACAGTGTCAAAAAAGAAGAAGATTACTTTATTGACAAAAGCCTCTACAAAGTATCAACATTCAAAGATGGTGAATCCATGAAGAAAAATCGAGAACGTAAGAAGAAAATAGAGCAGAGTAAAAGTAGATTGTATTTGATGAAATCAATAAAGAAAATTGTGTAGATAACCAGTTAAAATAGTTTGGTTCTCATCTCATAACCGCGCATAGAACATGGGTATTGTAGAATTCTGACAACCAGTTAATCAGTTTTTTTTTTTAAAAAGAAGAGTTTTATTAACTTAGGTAACTTTCTAATTTTAAAAAGAATACCTTTAAAAAATATAGAGCCTTTCTAACATTTTAAATTTTAAATTAACAATTACTAACTAATACAGATTAAAATTATCTTGAAACTGTTGTCGAATTTTTAATTGTAAAAAGTTTTTTATTTACTTATATTATGATTGTTTGAACTGTAAAAAGTTTTGTATTTACTTATTTAATTTTATTGTTTGTGCGTTAGTGGGGATGTGGGGGTTAAGGGAACGTGCCTAGTTTAATTTTTTTTTTCTTTCTTTGTCTTCTCGTCTTTTTTTTCTTTTTTAAAAATTAACTAAGTATTTTAACCTTTCTTTCTCTTCTTTTTTTCTTTTTCTTTTTTAAAAAATTAATATAAATTTATCCTTTATGTTTTAACCTAAATGTATACTTAATCTAGATATGTACTTTATATTTTAATTTAAATTAAATCCTATTACATTGACGACTAATTAAATACCATTGTTAGGTTTTATGAAATGTGAATGAGATTTAAATATTATCTATATTAATTTTCTTTCATTTAAAAAATCATTTAATAATATCCTTGAAATTAATAGAATTTAAATTTTAGAAACAAACTGTAAATAATCTTTTTTCATGGCTGATTTTTTTTTCTTAAAAATATAGTAATAATATTTTAAAATTAAATCAAATTAAAAAAATCATTACTATGATTACAAAACAGTGACAATTTGTATTTAAAATCTGTAAAAATTAAAATTAAAATAATTATAAAAACGTTTTTTTTTAATAAAATAATTTTCAAAATTAAAATTTATAAAACAAAAGTTGTATAAGTTTAAAAGGTAGCTAATTATTAACTAAGTTAACTAATAATTAGCTAAATTGTCCTAAAAATAACAAATGTGTTGATCCTATGATGCCACTTGGCATGATCCTAGGCTAGATTTTCTTCCTTTTAATTATATATATAGATATAAATTTAACTTTTCTTTCTCTTCTTTTTTTCTTTTTCTTTTTTAAAAATTAATAAATTTATCCTTTATGTTTTAACCTAAATGTATACTTAATCTAGATATGTACTTTATATTTTAATTTTAAATTAAAGCCTATTACATTGACGACTAATTAAATACCATTGTTAGGTTTTATGAAATATGAATGAAATTTAAATATTATCTATATTAAGTTTCTTTCTTTTAAAAAATCATTTAATAATATCCTTGAAATTAATAGAATTTAAATTTTAGAAACAAACTGTAAATAATCTTTTTTCATGGCTGATTGTTTTCTTAAAAATATAGTAATAATATTTTAAAATTAAATCAAATTAAAAAAATCATTACTATAATTACAAAATTGTCACAATTTGTATTTAAAAAATCTGTAAAAATTAAAATTAAAATAATTATAAAAACATTTTTTAAAAAATAAAATAATTTTCAAAATTAAAATTTATAAAAAAAAAGTTGTATAAGTTTAAAAGGTAGTTAATTATTAACTAAGATAACTAATAATTAACTAAATTGTCCTAAAAATAACACATGTGTTGATCCTATGATGCCACTTGGCATGATCCTAGGCTAGACTTTCTTCCTTTTAATTATATATAGATATAAAACTTATATATCGAAATTATATTAAGGGTAGGACTAAATACAAAACAGTTACTCCCTTTGAGTTAACTATACGCTATCAACATTTATCATCTTACTTTTCATATTTTATCGTAACTCAAATATAATTTTTTTAAAATTATATTATTTTTTAATAGTTCGTACTCATCGTTATGGAGTACATGTGCAATGCACGTGCTCAGATACTAGTATATTAATATATGAATCCACAAAATAGAAATTATCAACAATCTTTGACTTGGACCACATATTTTCTGAACAATCATACATAGATAAAATTTTATTGTGCACAAACTTTTGCTATCTTAATTAAAATATATATCTCAAACAATATGGTTCATCAATACTACTAATATAGGATTAGGGGTGGCAGAATAGGTAATTTATATGGGTACCTATTCAAATTTATCTATCTTAAATGGGTTGGGTACCCAAAAAAGTGAATAAAACTCATATAACCCATTTAAAAGTGGGTAGTTAAATAAGTAAAATGGATGAAAGAGGTTCATTCATAAAAGAAAGAAAAGCGGCATTAATATTTTTTTTGGTGTAGGTGGTCGGGGTAGAGGTGAGGGTGGGTGTAACACCTCGGAGTTTGAAAAGAAAGAAAATTCCTAAATTTCAGCATGAAGTCCTATCGGCGAGGCTAGGCCTAATCGCCGAACGACTGGATAGTACGCCGAGTGGTGCCTTCTCGCCCTTTTTAACTTGAAATCTTTATCTAGCGTTCTGTTAAATTAGGCGAGCTGGATCAAGCTCGCCGTTCTATTCGGCGAGTCACCAAATCGCCCATTCTATCGCCGAGTTGCATTAGTCCTAGAGACAACCCACTGGAACTTTCAGCGGGCTGGACTCGCCGAGTGGCTTCGGCGAGCTACAACGTTTCCAGCTTCTTCGCTTGGCAGTTATTTTAAAAGGGGTCTTTGGTCTTTTCCCTAATTGTTTAATGTCTAATCTAAGTTGGTTACCCTTTAATTCTAGACCATATATAAACCTTTTTAGCCTAATTTCAACCCTTTTCTAATCACTTTTCAAAGTTCCCCAAATCCCTCCAAGTTTCCCCAAATATTTCTCTCTCTAGAAGAAGAGGAAGAAGCTAGGGTTTGAAGGCCAAGTCTCCTAATCCTCCATTGATTTGAAGCTTTTGACATTGAGGTATGATAGCTTTCACCTACAGAGTCCTTTCCTCCATAGGCTTCCTAAATTCCCCAATTTTCAAAGTAAGAATTCTCAATTGAATTTAGGGTTTTCTTCTATCATGTGGGTTCTTTCAAATTATGATTTAATTGATTGAATTATGTTCAATTATGCATGAAATTGAGTTGAATTGCATGTTTTAATTTGAATCCTCATGAACCCATATGAATTTCATGATTTCTAAACTATGATCATAATATGATGATTTGAACTATGAAAGATGAATTGGGGAAATTGAATGATTTCGAGATAAAGATACATGAGCCCATGCATGATTTATGTCTTCTAAGCTATGAATTTCTTGATGAAGTTATGAATGATCAAAAGATGGATTTTATGAATAAATGCATGTTCAATTATGAAATTCATGATGATTTAAGACTTGCTTTGAGATTGAAGCATAATTGATGTTGTTGTTGAGTTGTGAAATTGTTTCTCACATAAAAGATTCATAACATGTTGAAAGGTTTTCTCAACTAAACTTGAATCAAAATTAAGGAGCTATTCTAAACTAAGGGACAAGAAGCGACTACCCATGTCCCCTAGTGAGGGGCAAGAGATGACTACCCATGTTCCCTAATGATAGACAAGAGGCGATTAACCATGTCTACTAAAGATAAGCTATAGTTAATGACTATTCCGTGGGAATTAGGCTTAGCACCGAGTGTACAAGTGGCGATCACCCGTGTCCCATAACTATGTGCCACCATAGGTTGTCTAAATAGACATTAGCTAGTGGATCCACTTATGCTTGAAATTTAGGGTCCTACCTTGGCAAGTAGGATGGCCCTACCGGTGTAGGGAGGACATCGGATTCCATGTTTATAGCTCACATGGTCTTAAATGTCGGTTAAAGGTAATTTTCCACAATAATGAACTAAAGTTACTTTCAAAGTGACTCATAAGTGTTTTAAGCATGTTTAGCTTGCATTGACCATGATTTTATGACTTATATTTCTAACCTCTTTTATCTCATGTTTTAGCTTGGTCTTTGCATGTCACGTACATGTTCCCTTTTATCATGATCTTATGGTCTTATGCATAGTTATCATACTTGGTACATGTTTGTACTAACGCATACTCTTGCCTACATTGAGTTATTGATGTAGGGCGTGACGACTCCTCCCAATCCACTCGTGGCTAGAGTTTGTAGTAGAAGAGCCTTGAAGACTTGGTGAGTCCTCATATGTTCGAGGACATTGCCTTATTATTCTTTTATGTTTCTTTACTTTTGGACTTGTATTGGGTTACGTCCCAACGTTCTTTCAATTCTTTTGATAGATGGCTTTGAGACTATATGTAGACTTCCGCTATGCTGTGTAAACTCTTGTGATAATAAATTGTCTTTTGAACTCTTAAATTGCTATTATCTTGTATGATGCATGCTAAGTGACTTGTATGAGGCCTTTCGGGGTCTTGTACGCCAATGTCTAGGGGTAATTTAGGTCGCCACAAACTTGGTATCAGGGATAGGTTTTAGAAAGGTCCTAGGAAGTCTCATAAGCCACGTCGAGTAGAGTCTTGTTCATGAGTGTGAAGCGTGCCACATTTATGAATGAGAGGCTACAAGATGTTTAGGAAACTCCACTTCTTTCATTACTTTTAAAGTCGTGCGATAGAGTTTAACTCTATATATCTCTCTCCTAATCCCCATCCGATGCTTTTCAGGAATGGCCACTCGAAGGGCATACACGAGGAGAAATGTGAGAGAGAATGTGGATCAAGAAGATCCTCCTCAAGCTCCTCCAATTCCGACCGATCCTTTGGCCGAGCAAGTGACTAATGATGAGTTTCGACCAGCATTTCACGCATTGGCCCAAGCTATGATGGCTCAAGCAAATAGAGAGGTTGTGGCTCCCGTGAACCCAAGGGTGGGTATGGTGGCAACAAGAGTGAGGAACTTTGTTAGGATGTATCCCTCAGAATTTCATGGGTCTAAAGTTGAAGAAGATCCTCAAGAGTTCTGAAACACCCCAAGATTCTAAGGGATTTTAAAATGCAGAACTCACCTGAAGACAGTGACCTACGGAGGCCACTTACAGGCCGTAGATGGATTGACGGGCCGTAGGTGGAGACCGTCAATGGCACTGTGAAATTTGAGGATTTCCAAGTTTCTGAACTTTGACCTACGGAATAGCAGGACGGTTCGTAGTTCAGTTGACGGGCCGTAGATGGGTTCCGTAGATGCCTTCCAGACTTAGCCAAATTTTCAGCCCAAAATAAACTTTCTAAATCAATTGATGGAAGAACAGGACGGTCCGTCAATTGATGTATGAACTGTAGATCCTGTCCGTCGATTGGCCCCGACAGTTTTTAATTAAGGGCTTTTTGGTCTTTTCCCTAATTGTTTACCTATTAAGCTAAATCGGTTATACCCTTAATCTAAGACCTATAAATACTTTCTATGCCGAATTCCTTTCATTCTAATACATTCCAAAACTCTCCTCTCTCAAGTATTTCTCTTTCTAAAAAGAAACTCTCTCTCAACTCTCAAGGAAGAAGAAGAAGCTTGAATCCCCCATTGAAGACCTTCAATCTTCTCCAATTTCTTGTTGATTGCTTTTAGGTATGATAGTGTTCACCATTAGGAGTCTTTTCCTCCAATGGGCCCTTCCTCTTCTTCATGATTTTCAAAGGTTTATTCTAATCTAATTGAATTAGGGTTTGTGATCAATCATTGTGGGTTCTTCAATTATGATTCCAATTATTGATTTTATGATTCCTAATGCACGATTTAGCGTCATAAAGTAACTTAGTACACGAATTAGCGTGAATTACATGATTTGACGTAAAGATTGCATGAATCCCGTGATCCCAAGATAATTCTCCCCAATTTGATAATCTATGCTTTGATTGTTGGGTTGAGTTATGATTTGATGAAGTTTATGAATTCTCTATGAAGTCAAGCACGCATTATGAATGAATTGAGGATAATCTTATGAATTTAGCATGATCAAGTCAAAAGCATGATTTTCCTCTATTATGTGAGTTTCTTCAAGTATGAGTAAATTGTCCTAATTATGGCTTTCTAAGCACGAGCTTGCATTGAATTGCATGATATGAGTTGAACTTGCATGAACCCATATGAACTATGAAATATGAGCATGATGAATTAAGGGTGCTTTGAGAGTAAAGTACCAAAGTTATGATAAGATGATGCTATGGTTGAGTTGTGAAAGGTTCTCTCACATGATACTCCCTATATGACTTAAAAGAACAAAGAGGCGATTACCCATGTTCTTAAGGAGCTATTCTAGTGATGTAAGCTTGGACAAGGTCCATGGAAGATGAAACGTCTATAAGCATGATTTTAGCTTGAATTGGTAACCCTAGTTGTACCTTTTCATGTTTAATGATATAAATATGTTAATGACTAATCCGTGGGAATTATGCTTAGCACCGAGTTGATATTGAGATGGAAGCCCTCCCGCTAGTAGAGGCCGGGTCTTCTAGTGAAAGCTCTCCCGTTAGTAGAGGCCAGGTCTTCCAGTGAAAGCTCTCCCGTTAGTTGAGGCCGAGTCTCCTAAAGCAATCTCTATCCCATAAACTATGTTGCCACCATAGGATGTTGTCTTTAAGTAGACATTAGCTAGTGGATCCACATAAACTAAGAAGTTCATGGTCTTACCTTGGCAAGTAGGACACCTCTTTTCAGCGTGGGGTAGACACCGAACTCCATGTTGATAGCTCACATGGTCTTACATGTCAGTTAAGGCTTTTCCCCACAAGTTAAAGAACAAGTGTTCTCATAATGAAGTAAAGAAAAGAAGGAAAGATGATTTAGCTTTCTTTGGCCTTGATATATGCTTTATGTTTCATGTTTATCATGTTTTTAGCTTGGCCATCGCATGTCATGATTATGTCTCTCTCTCTAGCATGATTTATGTGTTTATGTGCATTGCTATCATACTTAGTATTTAATTGTGCTAACGCATACTCTTGCCTACATTAACTTCTTTGGTGTAGGACGTGGTGATTCACCTTCCACTCGTGGCTAGAGCATTGACTTAGAGTTGAGTAGAAGACTTGGTGAGTCCTCATCCATCCGAGGACATAGCCTTGTTGAATTTTACATTTTATGTCTTTCCTTATGTTGGATATTGTATTGGGCTGCGTCCCTATCACTTTTATTCGTATTCTATGATATTAGAAGGCTTTGAGACATGAGTTGTAGACTTCCACTGATTCTTTTAAAAGCTTTGATATGAAATTTTCTTTTGAACTTCTATTCTCTATTATCTTGTATGTAATGTATGCTAAGGGCTTATATGAGGCCTCTCGGGGTCTTGTACGCCATGTCACATCTAGGGGGTACCTTTGGTCATGACAAACTTGGTATTCAGAGTGCAAGGTTTTAGAAAGATCCTAGGATGTCTCATAAGCCGCGTCAAGTAGAGTCTTATTCATGAGTGTGAAGCGTGCCACATTTATGAATGAGAGGCTATAAGACGTTTAAGAAATTCCACTTATTTCATTACTCTTAAGTCATGCCATAGAGTTTAACTCTATATATCTCTCTCCTAATCCCTATCCTACGCGTTTCAGGATATGGCAACCCGAAGAGCTTACGCTAGAAGAAACATGGGAGAGAATGTGGAACAAGAAGCTCCTCAAGTTCCAGCCGACCCTTTGGCGAAATAAGTGACTAATACGGAGTTTAGGGTTGCTTTCCAAGTGTTGGCTCAAGCCGTGACGGCTCAAGCCAATAGAGAGGTGGTGGCTCCCGTGAACCCAAATGTGGGTACGGTGGCATCAAGAGTGAGGGACTTTACGAGGATGAATCCTCTGAAATTCCATGGCTCTAAGGTTGAGGAAGATCCTCAAGAATTCATTGATGAAGTGTACAAGGTGTTGATAATCATGGTTATGACGTCGGAAGAAAAGGCGGAGTTGGCCGCTTATCAACTCAAGGGTGTTTCCCAAATTTGGTTCAATCAATGGAAGAGTGAGAAGGTGGTTAATGAGGGTCCTCTTGATTGGGAGAAATTCAAGGTTGCTTTCCTTGATAGGTTCTTCCCTCTTGAGAAGAGAGAGTCTAAGGTGCTTGAGTTTATCAACCTTCGACAAGGAAATATGAGTGTGAAAGAGTATGCATTGAAGTTCACACAATTGGCTAGATATGCTCCGTCCATAGTTGCCGACCCAAGGGTAAGAATGAGCAAATTTGTGTCGGGAGTGTCTGATATGTTGGTGAAAGAGTGCCGCACCTCCATGCTTGTGCATGACATGGATATTTCTCACCTCATGGTTTATGTCGAACAAATTGAAGAAGAAAAGCTTAAGGAAAGGTCTAGGGAGACCAAGAGGGCTAGGACCGGAGATGGTAACTCTTCGCATGCAAGGTCCGATGGACATGGTCCTCCTAGATTTTGGCAACGGTTCTCCGGGCAAGGCTCAACCAATGCTCCTCAGAAGTTCAACAATGATGGGGTGTCTAACCCTAAGTCTCAGGGAGGGAAAAATGGTGGTTCTTTATTGGCTCCTTGTGCCAAGTGTGGGGAAAAGCATGAGGGTAGATGTCTAGCCGGTACGGATGGTTGTTTTAATTGTGGAAAGAGTGGTCACAAGATGAGGGATTGTCCATCTCCCACGGCCAAGGGAAGAGAGAATAAGCAAGCTCCTCCTAGAGGATCGGGTTCGAATGCTCATAAGCAAAACCAATTTTATGCACTTCAGGCTTGTCATGAGAAAGAGAGCTCTCCCGATATGGTTACCGGTATGTTAAGAGTTTTCCATTTTGATGTTTATGCTTTGCTTGATCCCAGTGCTACCTTGTATTTTGTGAGGCCATATGTGGCTATGAGGTTTGATGTTGTTCCGGATGTGTTGCTAGATCCTTTTCGTGTTTCCACTCTGATTGGAGAATCTATCATGGCTAAGAGAGTTTATAGAGATTGTCCCGTCTCCTTATCCCATAGAATCACTCTTGTTGATCTTGTAGAGCTTGATATGCTAGACTTTGATGTTATTCTTGGGATGGATTGGTTGCATGCTTGTTATGCCTCTATTGATTGTAGGACTCGAATGGTCAAGTTTTAGTTTCCAAATGAGCCCATCCTAGAGTGGAAGGGAGGAAATTCTATGTTTCAAGGTCAATTTGTTTCTTATCTAAAAGCTAGAAAGATGATCTTAAAGGGTTGCATTTACCATCTTGTTAAGGTGAGAGATATAGATTCCGAGACCCCTACTCTTGAGTCGGTTCCCGTTGTTAATGAGTTTCCGGAAGTGCTTCCCGATGATTTGCTCGGTATTCCTCCTGAAAGGGAAATAGACTTCAGTATTGACCTTCTCCCCGATACGCAACCTATTTCTATTCCTCCTTATAGAATGGCTCCGGAGGAATTTAAGGAACTAAAAGCGCAGTTGAAAGACTTGTTGGATAAGGGTTTCATTCGGCCAAGTATTTCTCCATGGGGTGCTCCGATCTTGTTTGTAAGGAAGAAAGATGGTTCACTCCGTATGTGTATCGACTATCACCAATTGAACAAGGTTACCATAAAGAATAAGTATCCTCTACCAAGGATAGATGACTTGTTTGATCAAATTCAAGGGGCTAGTTATTTCTCTAAGATCGACCTTCATTCGGGCTATCACCAATTAAGGATGAAAGAAGATGATATTCTAAAAATGGCTTTTCAGACTAGGTATGGTCACTACGAGTTCTTGGTAATGTCGTTTGGGTTGACAAATGCTCCGGCCGCATATGGACTTGATGAATAGAGTGTTTAAGCAATACCTTGACATGTTTGTGATTGTGTTTATTGACGACATTTTGATCTACTCAAAGAGTGAGGGTGAACATGTTAATCATTTGAGGATTGTGTTGCAAGTCCTCAAGGACCAACAACTCTTTGCGAAGTTTAGTAAATTTGAGTTTTGGTTAAGGTCCGTGGCTTTTGTTGGTCACATTGTTTCCAGTAAGGGCATTGAGGTAGATCCTAAGAAGACGGAAGCGGTTAAGAATTGGCCTAGACTTTTATCACCTTCGGATATCCATAGTTTCTTGGGCTTAACCGATTATTATAGGAGGTTTGTTGAAGGGTTTTCATCCATTGCTTCTCCGTTGACGGCTTTGACTCAAAAGAAGGTTAAATTCACATTGTCCGAGGCATGTGAGAAGAGTTTTCAAGAATTGAAGGATCGACTTACTTCGGCTCCAATATTGACTCTACCGGAAGGATTCGATGGTTTTGTGGTTTATTGTGATGCCTCGAGAATTCGGCTAGGATGTGTTCTTATGCAAAACTGGAAAGTCATTGCTTATGCTTCAAGACAACTTAAGGTACACGAAAAGAACTATCCTACTCATGACTTGGAATTAGAGGCAGTTGTGTTTACTTTGAAAATATGGCGACATTATTTGTATCGGGTGCATGTAGATGTCTTCACCGACCATAAGAGTTTGCAATATGTGTTTAAATAGAAAGATTTGAATCTCCGCCAAAGAAGGTGGCTTGAGATGTTAAAAGACTATGATATGAGTGTTCACTATCACCCCGGTAAGGCTAACGTGGTGGCGGATGCCCTTACTTGATTATCTATGGGTAGTGTTGCTCCTGTTGAGGATGGTAAGAAAGAGTTGGTTCGCGATATCCATAGATTGGCCCGATTGGGTGTTAGATTGGTTGGTTCTACTAAAGGTGGTGTTACGGTTCACAAGGGTTCTAAATCCTCTTTTGTGCATGATGTAAAGGCTAAGCAAGGTCTTGATCCTAAGTTGGTTGAACAAAAGGAAGCGGTACTCAAGAAGTCCATAGAGGTTTTCTCTCAAGGGGGAGATGGTGTGCTTCGATATCAAGGTCGTTTGTGTGTTCCCAATGTATAGGGCTTAAGAGAACAAATTTTATCGGAAGCCCATAGTTCTCGATATAACATCCACCCAGGAGCTACCAAAATGTATCGTGATTTGCGGGAAATTTATTGATGGAACGGAATGAAGAAAGATATTGCGAAATTTGTGGCTAAGTGTCCTAATTGCCCACAAGTGAAAGTTGAGCATCAAAGGCCGGGAGGTTTGACCCAAGATATTAGTATTCCTACTTGGAAGTGGGAGGATGTAAATATGGATTTTATTGTGGGTTTGCCTCGTACGAGGCTACACTAAGATTCGATTTGGGTTGTGGTGGATAGAATGAAAAAGTCAACCCATTTCATTCCCGTCAAGACTTCTTATTCGGCGGAGGATTATCCTAAGTTGTATTTGAGGGAGATGGTTAGGCTGCATGGAGTGCCTTTATCCATCATCTCCGATCGTGGTGCACAATTTACTTCTCAATTTTGGAAGTCGTTCCAAAAAGGCCTTGGTACTCGTGTTAAGCATAGTACTGCCTTTCATCCCCAAACCGATGGGCAAGCGGAGCGTACTATTCAAACTTTGGAAGATATGTTGAGAGCTTGTGCAATTGATTTCAAGGGTACTTGGGATGATCACTTGCCTTTGATTGAGTTTGCTTATAACAATAGCTACCATTCTAGCATTTGTATAGCTCCATTTGAGGCTCTCTATGGTAGGAGGTGTAGATCTCCTATAGGTTGGTTTGAAGTTGATGAAGTTGCTTTGATAGGCCCAGAATTGGTGCATGAGGCTATGGAGAAAGTTTGACTTATTAGGGAGAGGTTGAAAACGGCTCAAAGTCGACAAAAGTCCTATCCCGATGTTAGAAGAAGAGAATTAGAATTCGATGTGGATGATTGGGTTTACTTGAAAATCTCACCCATGAAGGGTGTAATGAGATTTGGGAAGAAAGGGAAGCTTAGTCCCTGCTATGTAGGCCCATATCAGATTTAGAGACGTGTTGGTAAGGTTGCCTATGAGCTTGACTTGCCTAATGATTTGGCATCTGTGCATCCGGTTGTTCATATCTCATTATTGAAGAAGTGTGTTGGTGATCCGACCTCTATAGTGCGATTAGAGAATCTTGGCATAAAGGATAGTCTTTCTTATGAAGAGGTTCCGGTTGAGATTTTAGACCGGCAAGTCCGGAAGTTAAGGAATAAGGAATTTACTCCCGTGAAAGTTCTATGGAGGAATCAATTGGTTGAGGGTGCTACTTGGGAGGCCGAGCCCGATATGATGTCCCGATATCCTCATCTATTTCCTTTCGATCCTACTCTAACTTGAGGTATCTTGATCCTCATGGTTCATTCTTTTTGTCTCATGTGTCATAGTTGATTTCAATGATTCCTTGATTGTGCATATTCATGAAGAGTCTTATATGATTCTGTGCATTTAGGTATCAGTTGCATAAAGTCTTCATAATATGTTGTGTGGATCATGCCTTAGCTTGGAGTTGAGGTTTCCTCCTCGAATATGTGCATTTATGTGATTGCATGCTAGGTTGGGTTGTTAGTCCGTGTCTATTACCCTTCTCAAGATGTCTTAATTCTCATTCGAGGACGAATGTTCCCAAGGGGGAGATATTGTAACAACCCAAGCTTCCAAGGGATTTTAAAATGCAGAACTCACCTGAAGACAGTGACCTACGGAGGCCACCTACGGGCCGTAGATGGATTGACGGGCCATAGGTGGGGACCGTCAATGGCACTGTGAAATTTGAGGATTTCCAAGTTTATGAACTTTGACCTATGGAATAGCAGGATGGTTGTAGTTCAGTTGACGGGCCCGTAGATGGGTTCCGTAGATGCCTTCCATACTTAGCCAAATTTTCAGCCCAAAATGAACTTTCTGAATCAATTGACGGAAGAACAGGACGGTCCGTCAATTAATATACGGACCGTAGATCCTGTCCGTCGATTGGCCCCAACAGTTTTTAATGAAGGGCTTTTTGGTCTTTTCCCTAATTGTTTACCTATTAAGCTAAATCGGTTATACCCTTAATCTAAGACCTATAAATACTTTCTAAGCCTAATTCCTTTCATTCAAATTCATTCCAAAACTCTCCTCTCTCAAGTATTTCTCTCTCTAAAAAGAAACTCTCTCTCAAATCTCGAGGAAGAAGAAGAAGCTTGAATCCCCCATTGAAGACCTTCAATCTTCTCCAATTTCTTGTAGATTTCTTTGAGATATGATAGTGTTCACCATTAGGAGTCTTTTCCTCCAATGGGCCCTTCCTCTTCTTCATGATTTTCAAAGGTTTACTCTAATCCAATTGAATTAGGGTTTGTGATCAATCATTGTGGGTTCTTCAATTATGATTCCAATTATTGATTTTATGATTCCTAGTGCACGATTTAGCGTGATAAAGTAACTTAGTGCATGAATTAGCGTGAATTACATGATTTGATGCACAGATTGCATGAACCCCATGATCCCAAGCTAATTCTCCCCAATTTGATAATCTATGCTTTGATTGTTGGGTTGAGTTATGATTTGATGAAGTTTATGAATTCTCTATGAAATCAAGCACGAATTATGAATGAATTGAGGATAATCTTATGAATTTAGCATTATCAAGTCAAAAGCATGATTTTCCTCTATTATGTGAGTTTCTTCAAGTATGAGTAAATTGTCCTAATTATGGCTTTCTAAGCACGAGCTTGCATTGAATTGCATTATATGAGTTGAACTTGCATGAACCCATATGAACTATGAAATATGAGCATGATGAATTAAGGGTGCTTTGAGAGTAAAGTACCAAAGTTATGATAAGATGATGCTATGGTTGAGTTGTGAAAGGTTCTCTCACATGATACTCCCTATATGACTTAAAAGAACAAAGAGGCGATTACCCATGTTCTTAAGGAGCTATTCTAGTGATGTAAGCTTGGACAAGGTCCATGGAAGATGAAACGTCTATAAGCATGATTTTAGCTTGAATTGGTAACCCTAGTTGTACCTTTTCATGTTTAATGATATAAATATGTTAATGACTAATCCGTGGGAATTATGCTTAGCACCGAGTTGATATTGAGATGGAAGCCCTCCCGCTAGTAGAGGCCGGGTCTTCTAGTGAAAGCTCTCCCGTTAATAGAGGCCAGGTCTTCTAGTGAAAGCTCTCTCGTTAGTAGAGACCGGGTTTTCTAGATGGAACTCTCCTATTAGTTGAGGCCGAGTCTCCTAAAGCAATCTCTATCCCATAAACTATGGATCCACCATAGGATGTTGTCTTTAAGTTGACATTAGCTAAGAAGTTCATGGTCTTACCTTGGCAAGTAGGACACCTCTTTTCAGCGTGGGGTAGACACCGAATTCCATGTTGATAGCTCACATGGTCTTACTTGTCGGTTAAGGCTTTTTCCCACAAGTTAATGAACAAGTGTTCTCATAATTAAGTAAAGAAAAGAAGGAAAGATGATTTAGCTTGCTTTGGCCTTGATATATGCTTTATTTTTCATGTTTCTCATGTTTATCCTATTTTTAGCTTGTCCATCGCATGTCATGATTATGTCTCTCTCTCTAGCATGATTTATGTGTTTATGTGCATTGCTATCATACTTAGTACTTAATTGTGCTAACACATACTCTTGCCTACATTAACTTCTTTGGTGTAGGACGTGGCGATTCACCTTCCACTCATGGCTAGAGCATTGACTTAGAGTTGAGAAGAAGACTTGGTGAGTCCTCATCCATTCGAGGACGTAACCTTGTTGAATTTTACATTTTATTTCTTTCCTTATGTTTGATATTGTATTGGGCTGCGTCCCTATCACTTTTATTCGTATTCTATGATATTAGAAGGCTTTGAGACATGAGTTGTAGACTTCCGCGGTTTCTTTTAAAAGCTTTGATATGAAATTTTCTTTCAAACTTTTATTTTCTATTATCTTGTATGTAATGTATGCTAAGGGCTTGTATGAGGCCTCTCGGGATCTTGTACGCCATGTCACATATAGGGGGTATCTTGGGTCGTGACAAGTTCATTGATGAGGTGTATAAGTTGTTGATGATCATGGGTGTAAACCCGGTGGAAAAGGCGGAGTCGACCGCTTATCAACTCAAGGGTGTGGCTCAAGTGTGGTTTAACCAATGGAAGGAAGAGAGGGCCATAGATGCGGGTCTTCTTGATTGGGAGAAATTTAAGGTTGCTTTTCTTGATAAGTTATTTCCCCTTGAGATGAGGGAGGCAAAGGTATTTCAGTTCATTAACCTTCGTCAAGGGGATATGAGTGTGAATGAGTATGCTTTGAAATTCACATAATTGTCTAAATATGCTCCAACTACGGTTGTCAATCCAAGGGCAAGGATGAGTAAGTTTGTGTCGGGTGCTTTTGACTTGGTGGTCAAAGAATGCCTAACCACGATGCTTGTTAAGAAGATGGATGTCACTCGTTCGATGGTTCATGCACAACAAATAGAAGAAGAAAAGCTTAAGGAGAAAACTAGGGATTTGAAGAGGGCGAGAAGAAATGATGTTGATTCTTCATATTCAAGGTTCGCTGGAGGTAATCGTTTTCAGGATAAGGGTTCTAGTGAGCAAATGTGGTCCGAGTGTCGGGAATGTGGAATAAGACATAAGGGTCAGTGTCTAGCCGGTTCCAATGCATGTTTTGGTTGTGGTAAGATGGATCAAAAGATAAGGGATTGTCCCTTAGTGGCTAAGAGCGAAGGAGATAACCGACGACGGGCTCAACCTCAACGTCTTCCTGATTCAAGTGGGAATCCGAAGCAAAACCAATTCTATGTGCTTCAGACTTTTCAAGAGCAAGAGGGATCTCCCGATGTGGTTACTGGTATGTTGAAGGTCTTTCATCTTGATGTTTATGCTTTGCTTGACCCCGGTGCTACTTTGTCTTTTGTGACGCCATATGTGGCTATGAGGTTTGATGTTCTTCCAGATGTGTTGTTAGATCCTTTTTGTGTCTCTACTCCTATTGGTGAATCTATTGTGGCTAAGAGAGTCTATAGAAATTGCCTCGTTTCCTTATCCTATAGAGTCACTCATGTTGATCTTGTAAAGCTTGATATGTTAGATTTTGATGTTATCCTTGGGATGGATTGGTTGCATTCTTGTTATGCTTCTATTGATTGTAGAACCCGAGTGGTTAGGTTTCAATTTCCAAATGAGCCTATCCTAGAGTGGAAATGGGGAAACTCTATGCCTAAGGGTCAGTTTGTTTCTTGTCTTAAAGCTAGAAAGATTATTTCTAAGGGTTTCATATACCATCTTCTTAGGGTGAGGGATGTGGATTTTGAAACCCCTACTCTTGAGTCGATCCCCGTTGTTAATGAGTTTTCAGAAGTGTTTCCCGATGATCTATCTGGTGTTGGCCTTACCGGAAGGGTCCGATGGGTTTGTGGTTTATTATGATGCTTCAAGGATTGGACTAGGGTGTGTCATTATGCAAAATGGGAAAGTCATTGCTTACACTTCAAGGACACTTAAGATTCATGAAAAGAACTATCCCACTCATGACTTAGAACTAGCGGCGGTTGTGTTTGCTCTAAAAATTTGGAAGCATTACTTGTATGGTGTTCATGTAGATGTCTTCACCGACCATAAGAGTTTGCAATACGTGTTCAAGTATAAAGATCTAACTCTTCACCAAAGGAGGTGTCTTGAGTTGTTAAAGGACTATGAGATGAGTGCCCTCTATCACCCCGGCAAGGTGAACTTAGTCGGGTGTCAATTGATAGTGTTGCTCACATTGAGGATGGTATGAAGGAATTGGTTCTAGATGTTCATAGATTGGCCCGATTGGGTGTTCGGTTGATTGATTCTAGTGAGGGTGGTGTTGTAATTCATAATGGTGCACAATCGTCCTTTGAGTCGGATGTGAAAGCAAAACAAGGTGTTGATCCGGTCCTAATGGAGTTAAAAGAAGCGGTGCTTAAGAAGTCTGTTGAGGCCTTCTCCCAAGGTGGAGATGGTGTACTCCGATATCAAGGTCGCTTGTGTGTTCCAAATGTGGATAGCTTGAGAGAACAAATTTTATCAGAAGCCCATAGTTCTCGATATTCCATTCACCTAGGAGCCACCAAGATGTATCGTGACTTAAGGGAGGTCTATTGGTGGAATGGGATGAAGAAGGATATTGCGGAATTTTTGGCAAAGTGTCCTAATTGTCAACAAGTGAAAGTTGAACATCAAAAGCCGGGAGGTTTGTCCTAAGACATTAGTATCACTACTTGGAAGTGGGAAGATTTGAATATGGACTTCATTGTTGGTTTACCACGCACTCGGCTACAACAGATTCAATTTGGGTCATTGTTGATCGTATGATGAAGTCAGCCTATTTCATTCCCGTCTAGGTTTCTTACTCTGCGGAGGACTATACTAAGTTGTATTTGAGAGAAATGGTTAGGTTGCATGGAGTTCCTTTATCCATTATCTCCGACCGTGGTTCCTAATTCACTTCTCAGTTTTAGAGATTTTTCGAAAAGGGGCTTGGTACTCATGTTAAGCTAAGTACGACCTTTCATCCTCAAACCGATGGGCAAGCAGAACGAACTATTCAAACTTTGGAAGACATGTTGAGAGCTTATGTGATTGATTTCAAGGGTAATTGGGATGATTATTTGCCTTTGATTGAGTTTGCCTATAATAGTAGCTATCATTCGAGTATTGGTATGGCTCTATTTGAGGCTCTTTATGGTAGGAGGTGTAGATCTCCTATAGGTTGGTTTGAAGTTGGTGAAGTTGCTTTGATACATCCCGAGTTAATACATGAGGCTATGGAGAAAGTTTGGCTTATTAGAGAAAGGTTAAAAATGGCTCAAAGTCGACAAAAGTCTTATGCCGATGTTAGGAGGAGAGATTTAGAATTTGATGTTGATGATTGGGTCTACTTGAAAATTTCACCCAGGAAGAGTGTAATGAGGTTTGGAAAGAAAGGGAAGCTTAGTCCTCATTACGTGGGCCCATATCAGATTTTGAGGCGTATTGGTAAGGTTGCTTATGAACTTGACTTACCTAATGACTTAGCATCGGTGCATCCAGTTTTCCATGTCTCCTTGTTGAAGAAATGTGTTGGTGATCCAACAATGGTTTCCGATCCAAAGGCAAGGATGAGTAAGTTTGTGTCGGGTGCTTCCGACTTGGTGGTCAAAGAATGTCTAACCACCATGCTTCTTAAGGAGATAGATGTCTCCCGTTCGATGGTTCACGCACAACAAATAGAAGAAGAAAAGCTTAAGGAGAAAACTAGGGATTTGAAGAGGGCAAGAAGAAATGATGGTGATTCTTCATATTCGAGGTCCGGTGGAGGTAATCATTTTCAGGGTAAGGGTTCTAGAGAGCAAATATAGTCCGAGTGTCGGGAGTGTGGAAAAAGACATAAGAGTGAGTATCTAGCCGGTGCATGTTTTGGTTGTGGTAAGATGGATCACAAGGTAAGGGATTGTCCCTTAGTGGCTAAGAGCGAAGGAGATAACCGACGACGGGCTCAACCTCAACGTCCTACCGGTTCAAGTGGGAATCCAAAGCAAAACCGATTCTATGCGCTTCAGACTCGTCAAGAGCAAGAGGGATCTCCCGATGTGGTTACCGGTATGTTGAAGGTCTTTCATCCTGATGTTTATACTTTGCTTGACCCCGGTGCTACTTTGTCTTTTGTGACGCCATATGTGGCTATGAGGTTTGATGTTCTTCCGGATGTGTTGTTAGTTCCTTTTTGTGTCTCTACTCCTATTGGTGAATCTATTGTTAGATCCTTTTTGTGTCTTTACTCCTATTGATGAATCTATTGTGGCTAAGAGAGTCTATAGAATTTGCCCCATTTCCTTATCCCATAGAGTCGCTCATGTTGATCTTGTAAAGCTTGATATGTTAGATTTTGATGCTATCCTTGGGATGGATTGGTTGCATTCTTGTTATGCTTCTATTGATTGTAGAACCCGAGTGGTTAGGTTTCAATTTCCAAATGATCCTATCCTAGAGTGGAAATGGGGAAACTCTATGCCTAAGGGTCAGTTTGTTTCTTGTCTTAAAGCTAGAAAGATTATTTCTAAGGGTTTCATATACCATCTTCTTAGGGTGAGGGATGTGGATTTTGAAACCCCTACTCTTGAGTCGATCCCCATTGTTAATGAGTTTGCGGAAGTGTTTCCCGATGATCTATCTGGTGTTGGCCTTACCGGAAGGGTCCGATGGGTTTGTGGTTTATTATGATGCTTCAAGGATTGGACTAGGGTGTGTCCTTATGCAAAATGGGAAAGTCATTGCTTACGCTTCAAGGCAACTTTATATTCATGAAAAGAACTATCCCACTCATGACTTAGAACTAGCGGTGGTTGTGTTTGCTCTAAAAATTTGGAGGCATTACTTGTATGGTGTCCATGGATGTCTTCACCGACCACAAGAGTTTGCAATACGTGTTCAAGCAAAAAGATCTAAATCTTTGCTAAATGATTTGGCTTGAGTTGTTAAAGGACTATGACATGAGTGTCCTCTATCACCCCGGCAAGGCGAAAGTGATGGCGGATGCTCTTAGTTGGGCGTCAATGGATAGTGTTACTCACATTGAAGATGGTAAGAAGGAATTGGTTTGAGATGTTCATAGATTGGTCCGATTGGGTGTTCGGTTGATTGATTCTAGTGAGGGTGGTGTTGCCATTCATAATGTTGCACAATCGTCCTTTGTGTCAGATGTGAAAGCAAAACAAGGTGTTGATCCGGTCCTAATGGAGTTGAAAGAAGCGGTGCTTAAGAAGTCCGTTGAGGCCTTCTCCCCAGGGGGAGATGGTGTACTCCATTATCAAGGTCGCTTGTGTGTTCCAAATGTGGATAGCTTGAGAGAATAAATATTATCAGAAGCCCATAGTTATCGATATTCCATTCACCCAGGAGCCACCAAGATGTACCATGATTTACGGGAGGTCTAGTGGTGGAATGGGATGAAGAAGGATATTGTCGAATTTTTGGCTAAGTGTCCTAATAGTCAACAAGTGAAAGTTGAACATCAAAAGCTGGGAGGTTTATCCTAAGACATTAGTATCACTACATGGAAGTGGGAAGATTTGAATATGGACTTCATTGTTGGTTTACCACGCACCCAGCAACAACATGATTCGATTTGGGTCATTGTGGATCGTATGACGAAGTCAGCCCATTTCATTCCCGTCAAGGTTTCTTACTCGGCGGAGGACTATGCTAAGTTATACTTGAGAGAAATGGTTAGGTTGCACTGAGTGCCTTTATCCATTATCTCCGATCGTGGTACCCAATTCACTTCTCAGTTTTAGAGATCTTTCAAAAGGGGCTTGGCACTCGTGTTAAGCTTAGTACGACCTTTCATCCTCAAACCGATGGGCAGGCGGACCAAACTATTCAAACTTTGGAAGACATGTTGAGAGCTTGTGTTATTGATTTCAAGGGTAATTGGGATGATCATTTGCCTTTGATTGAGTTTGCTTATAATAATAGCTATCATTCGAGTATTGGTGTGGCTCTATTTGAGGCTCTTTATGGTAGGAGGTGTAGATCTCCTATAGGTTGGTTTGAAGTTGGTGAAGTTGCTTTGATAGGTCCCGAGTTAATACATGAGGCTATGGAGAAAGTTTGGCTTATTAGAGAAAGGTTAAAAATGGCTCAAAGTCGACAAAAGTCTTATGCCGATGTTAGGAGAAGATATTTAGAATTTGATGTTGATGATTGGGTTTACTTGAAAATTTCACCCAGGAAGAGTGTAATGAGGTTTGGAAAGAAAGGGAAGCTTAGTCCTCATTACGTGGGCCCATATCAGATTTTGAGGCGTATTGATAAGGTTGCTTATGAACTTGACTTACCTAATGACTTAGCATCGGTGTATCCGGTTTTCCATGTCTTCTTGTTGAAGAAATGTGTTGGTGATCCACCATCGATAGTACCATTGGAGAGCCTTGGTATAAAGGATAGTCTTTCTTATGAGGAAGTCTTGGTTGAGATTTTAGACCGCCAAGTCCGAAAGTTAAGGAATAAAGAAGTTGCTTTCGTGAAGGTTCTATGGAGGAATTAGTTAGTTAACGGTGCTACTTGGGAGGCCGAGGCCAATATGATGTCTCGATGTCCTCATCTCTTTCCCTCCATCCCTACTCTAGCTTGAGGTATTTAGTTCCTCATGGTCTACTCTTTGGGTTTCATGTGTCTTAGTCGTTTCCATGATTCCTCGTCTATGCATGTTCATGAAAAGCTTATATTTTGAGAAAATGAGTTAACTTGATTGATTTATTCCTGTTTATGTGCATTTGGGTATGAGCTGCATATGAAATGATGTTTTGAACAAGCTTTAGCTTGGAGTTGATGTTTCCTCCTCGGATATGTGCATTTATGTGATTGCATTCTTGTTGACTTGTTAGATCTTGTTTCTACCCTCCTTATGATGTCTTTAGTTCCATTCGAGGATGAATGTCCCCAAGGGGAAGATAATGTAACACCTCGGAGTTTGAAAAGAAGGAAAATTCCAAAATTTCAGCATGAAGTCCCATCGACGAGGCTAGGCCTGATTGCTGAACGACTCGGCGGTACGTCGAGTGTTGCCTTCTCGCCCTTTTTGACTTGAAATCTTTATCTAGCGTTTTGTTAAATTAGGCGAGCTGGATCAAGCTCACCGTTCCATTCGATGAGTCACCAAATCTCCCATTCTATCGCCGAGTTGAATTAGTCTTGGAGTCAACACACTGGAACTTTCGACGGGCTGGACTCGCCGAGTGGTTTCGGCGAGCTTCAGCGTTTTCAGCTTCTTCACTTGGCAGTTATTTTAAAAGGGTTCTTTGGTCTTTTCCCTAATTGTTTAATGTCTAATCTAAGTCGGTTACCCTTTAATTCTAGACCATATATAAACCTTTTTAGCCTAATTTCAACCCTTTTCTAATCACTTTTCAAACTTCCTCAAATCCCTTCAAGTTTCCCCAAATATTTCTCTCTCTAGAAGAAGAGGAAGAAGCTAGGGTTTGAAGGCCAAGTCTCCTAATCCTCCATTGATTTGAAGCTTTTGATATTGAGGTATGATAGCTTTCACCTACGGAGTCCTTTCCTTCATAGGGTTCCTAAATTCCCCAATTTTCAAAGTAAGAATTCTCAATTGAATTTAGGGTTTTCTTCTATCATGTGGGTTCTATCAAATTATGATTTAATTGATTGAATTATGTTCAATTATGCATGAAATTGAGTTGAATTGCATGTTTTAAGTTGAATCCCGATGAACCCATATGAATTTCATGATTTCTAGACTATGATCATAATATGAGGATTTGAACTATGAAAGATGAATTGGGGAAATTGAATGATTTTGAGATAAAGATACATGAGCCCATGCATGATTTATGTCTTCTAAGCTATGAATTTCATGATGAAGTTATGAATGATCAAAAGATGGGTTTTATGAATAAATGCATGTTCAATTATGAAATTTATGATGATTTAAGACTTGCTTTGAGATTGAAGCATAATTGATGTTGTTGTTGAGTTGTGAAAGGGTTTCTCACATAAAAGATTCATAACATGTTGAAAGGTTTTCTCAACTAAACTTGAATCAAACTTAAGGAGCTATTCTAAACTAAGGGACAAGAAGCGACTACCCATGTCCCCTAGTGAGGGGCAAGAGGCGACTACCCATGTTCCCTATTGATAGACAAGAGGCGATTAACCATGTCTACTAAAGATAAGCTATAGTTAATGACTATTCCGTGGGAATTATGCTTAGCACCGAGTGTACAAGTGGCGATCACCCGTGTCCCATAACTATGTGCCACCATAGGTTGTCTAAATAGACATTAGCTAGTGGATCCACTTAAGCTTGAAATTTAGGGTCCTACCTTGGCAAGTAGGATGGCCCTACCGGTGTAGGAAGGACATCAGATTCCTTGTGTATAGCTCACATGGTCTTAAATGTCGGTTAAAGGTAATTTCCCATAATAATGAACTAAAGTGACTTTCAAAGTAACTCATAAGTGTTTTAAGCATGTTTAGCTTGCATTGACCATGATTTTATGACTTATATTTCTAACCTCTTTTATCTCATGTTTTAGCTTGGTCTTTGCATGTCACGTACATATTCCCTTTTATCATGATCTTATGGTTTTATGCATAGATATCATATTTGGTGCATGTTTGTACTAACGCATACTCTTGCCTACATTGAATTATTGATGTAGGGTGTGACGACTCCTCCCCATCCACTCGTGGCTAGAGTTTGTAGTAGAAGAGTCTTGAAGACTTGGTGAGTCCATATATTCGAGGACATTGCCTTGTTATTCTTTAATGTTTCTTTACTTTTGAACTTGTATGGGTTACGTCCCAACGTTCTTTCTATTCTTTTGATAGATAACTTTGAGACTATAAGTAGACTTCCGCTATGCTGTGTAAACTCTTGTGATAATGAATTGTTTTTTGAACTCTTAAATTGTTATTATCTTGTATGATGCATGCTAAGTGGCTTGTATGAGGCCTTTCGGGGTCTTGTACGCCATGTCACGTCTAGGGGGTACTTTAGGTCGTGACAGTAGGGGTGGGGGTGGGGTAGGAGGGGTAAGGAAAAAATCTAAAAAAATTTGAAAAATAAAAATTTTTTTTTGAAGGAGTTGGGGAGGGCGGGGGGGGGGGGGGGGTGGGGTGGGGTGATAAAAAACTTTTAAATTTTATTTTTTTTATAAAAAAACATATTAAATTTTTTATATTTTTTTTTGGGAAAGGGTGGGGCCGTGTGGGGGGGTGGGGTCAAGGGTTGGAGGTTGGGGGTTGTGGTTAGGGTAGTAAAAAATGGGGTTGGGGGTCGGGTTAGAGATGGTGGTGATAAAAAAAAATTAAAGAAACAAATTTTAAAAATTTTAATTTTTTTTGTGGGGGGTGAGGGGTGGGGAGTCGGTTAAAAGATTTTACTTTTGAAGCTTTTATCAAGATCTCTACTATAATATGAGTATTCATATTTACCCATATTATCCATTGGGTAATTCATTTTTACCCATTTAAAATATGAGTCAAGTCGAGTATTTTATCCATTTTTATTTAACTCATTTTCAATTGACTCATATCTGAATCAATTCGCTTGTTTGCCACTCCTATACAGGATCAAAGTTTTCGTAACATATATTCAAAACTAAATTCATCAATGATCACAAATATTAGCAAATATCAATGGCATAGATCAGATATGAAAATTACAAGTAAAATGATCTAACTCATGCCTATTTTCAACTAGTCTTACTTTATCACTTGAATAGTCCAAAAACACTTCTACCTCATGCAAAATCACCATAGAAAGTTAGTAGCTTTATGTTTTTTTAGAGTTATCAATAAACACATGAAATTCATAAATTTCATAGAACTTCTATTTGTACATAAAATAATTTTAACATGTCAAAAGCACTAATAAAATAACAAACTCCCACTAAAGTGGTTCATCATCGAATTTGACAACACCCGTATGAGCCACGTGCCCGCGAAATACTTTAGGTGGCAAACCTTTCGTGAGTGGATCCACAATCATTGAATTTGTACTAATTTGATCAATCAACATAAGATAACTCTGAACTTTTTCCTTTACAATCAGAATTTAATGTCAATGTGTTTTGACTTTGATGAACTTCGATTGTTCTTCGAATATAGCTCAACTGATTTACTATCACAATAAATTTTCAATGGTATCTCTGTGCCATTGACTATGTATAGTCCAGTGATAAAATTTCTTATCCATATTCCCTGTTTTGATGCTTCATGACAGACTATATATTCAATTTTCATAGTAGAAGAAAATATTAATGTTTGTTTCACACTCTTTCAAGAAGAGACTCCTTCAGCCAACATGAAAACATAACCTGATGTGGATCTCCTACTATCAAGAAATCCAGCGAAATCTGAATTGAAATAACATACGATCTTTAAGTGGTTCAACCTCCGATAAGTGAGCATGTAATCTTTAGTTCTTTAAAGATACCCCATAACCTATTTTGTTAATTTCCAATGATCTATTCTCGGGTTATTTAAATATTGGCCCAACATTCCAATTATGTACGCTATATTTGGATGCGTACAAACTTGTTCATACATGAGGTTTCCCACTGTTGATGCATATAGGATTTTATCCATTTTTTTCTTCTCTTTGTCCGAATTCAAACATTGGAGAAAACTAAGTTATCACCATTTGACACAGGTGTATTTCTTCGGTGCATAATTTGGTATGTCAAATCTACTTAGCACCTTATCGATATAAGTCTTTTGCGACAATTCAAGTATGTTTTTATACAATTTCAATGGATCTCTATACATAGAACAAAGGATGCCTTACCAAAATCTTTTTAAATAGTTTTACTTGATAGAAATTTTTCGATTTCATGCGATAAACCTACATCACTGCTTGCTAGTAGAATATCATCTACATATAGCACAAGGATAATAAATTCGCTCCCACTGAATTTGAGATATATGCATTGATCTACGACGTTTTTTTAAAATCAAAAGAGATTTTCTCCTGATCAAACTTCTGGTACCATTGACAGAATGTCTCTTTTAAACCATATATGGACTTCTTAAGCTTACATATAATGTGTTTTGAATTTTGAGACTCAAAGGTTTCTGATTGCACCATGTATTGTTTCCTCAATGTCACTATTGAGAAATGCAGTCTTTACATTCATTTGATGCAATCTTCAAGAAGCTTGAGTTGGGAACTCAAAAATGAACCATGATGAGACTTTTTATGACAGATAGGTCAATCAAAAAGCCTATTTGAGTTCTTTATGACATATTGGTGAAGGTAGACAAATTTATCTTTCTAGCTGATTTTGTAGTTCTTGATTGTGAACTAACTTGGAGGTTCCTATTATTTTGGGTAGGCCATTCTTGGCTACTGGAAGAATATTGGTGGATGTCGAGAGTGGTGAACTTAAATTTTGGGTAAATGATGTGTCGTGCCCCGAGCCTACACCCTAATTTGACCGGCACTTGGAAATCATTGTTGGTCCCAAGTGAACGCTTGACCTGGCTATTTTACTTTGCGGAAAACTAAATACATAAATGTGAAATCTTTAATGATGAGCATCAAAAAAAATACTTAGCTAAATATCATGCACTTGTCTGAAAATACTGAGTATAAATAATGGAAATAGTAAAAACATCTGAAAGATAAAACTGAACTAACTCTCTAATTTTATCCATGAAGCCTCTACTAAACTGAAGATAGGTGCCGAGACAAGACTCACGACTACGTCAAAAGCACTATTGAGTAATACTATTGAAAAACATAATGAATGGATTCCTCTGAGAGCGAGGAGGTCTCACCAAAAGCTGACCAATGAGGGATCTCAACAAAGTGCATGTTGACGATCCTGAACACCTATATTTGCATCATAAAATGATACAGTGTCGAAGATGTCAATACATGAAATGAACGGTATGTAATAAAGCTGAATGAAACATTAACTGAACTGAAAGAATACTGAAAATAACTTGACTGAAGGTAAAGCATGCAACGTAGTAAAACAAGTAAACTTTACAACTGAGACAAGGTAATGCATGTCAATTTCTAAAATAGTACTATACTTTTCTTGGGGAGTTTCTCTAACCTACAACCATCACTATGAGTCTCGTGATGATACAACATCTAGCTCACGTTGCCAGAGCTATCCTATACCTTGATGGAGTATAGGACAACAAAACTGAAATTATGGATCCATATCTAATCCCTTAGCAAGACTAGGTAAGGAGTCTCCCAAATCAACGGGACGATCCTATCCTACACAGGCTAGGTAGTTTAAGGGGTTTGAGTTATCTAAAATCATACCCAAATCGGTGTTCAATACTACTCCTAAAATATACAATAATGCTCATATATTATCTAGGTTGAGTTAATACTCAAATACTTCTTTAAGCATATACTGAACTTCACTTTACTGACTGAAATGCTTATGAAACTATTTATCTTTCATTTAATGTATTTATGTTTTTCTCAATACCAAACTGATGCATTTGGAACCATTCAAGCCCCCTTAAAATTCTACTCAAATGATAACTTAAAAATACTTGAACTTGCTTTAATTCATATGTCAATGCATGAAAGTACAGTATAAAAGCTTTCAAGAATTCTTTGCAAACTAGGATTCATGGATGAAATAGTCATGAACTTGAGGACTAGAAATACATACGCAAATACAGTCAAAATGATAAGAATCGGATTTCAATGATGCAGAGGTAAGGACTCGTCAAAATTCATGAAGTTGGGGTAAAAACCCTAGATTTAATCTCATCAACTAAAATTTTGATTTAGGGCACAAGGATAAACTTAGTCCATCGCTGTGAATAGCCTTATATACCTTGAAGAACAAGGTTCTTGAAGAAACTTTGAAGAAGATGCTTGAAACCCTAGAATTCTCCTCTTGTTTCTTGATCCTAAGCCTTGGGAATGATTATGGGACTAATGTAACACCTCGAAAATGTGTAACTCAATTGGAAATTGGAAAGTCGTAGAAAACAACTAAAGTTTGCTGTTTTTTGATAATTACGAATGGCATTTGTGGGTCATAGAAAGTATTACGGTCCGTGAAAAGGCTTCATGGTTGATGCTTTAGAATTTTAGTGTAACACCCCGAAAAATTTCTAAGTTAAGACCCGAACCATTCTTCATTTGTGTATAAGATTGTACCGAGTGATTCTTAATTATTCTTAGATGCTAAGTTCAATTCTTTAGTGTGAGAATGAATTTGAATATGAATTAAGGTCACTAGAATCCCCTAGCACAAAGTTGAGTTGAAAGCTTTCTTACCGATTTAGTCTTGATGTAAGATTCTACTTGGGTCAACGTCAAACAATGATATCTCTCAGAATATAAAGAGTTGCATGGACCATAGCATATCAAATTAAAGGTATTTGAATCTTCTTTCCAACGCCACCAATTTTGCGTCAATCCGAGTTTTGAGTAAATAGTTATGATCATTTTAGTAACCTAATATAGTGCAGTGACGAATTAGCCGACGGGAAAACATTAAAAAAAGTCATTTTTGTCTTTTTACCTCTAAGAAAATCCTAAACGAATTTCTTGACTAATAAAAGTCCCAAAACAATCAGATTTTCATCTCTTAATTCCCCATTTTCTTCTCTCTCAAACCTTAAGGTAAAACCCTAAGGAAAAATCAAAGCATAAGACTTCCATTCTAGATTCATTCAATCTTTTTCAAGATTCTTCTTCAAGGTAAGTCCTTCTCCAAGAATTTCATTCTTTCTAACTCAAATTCCTTCATACAATTATGAATCATTAATGAAAATTATAATTCTTGGCCATAGAGTTTTCAAGAAACTAATTCAAGAATCTCAAGAAATGTTTTCTTGATCATTCTTCTTCAAGGTAGGGTTTCAAGTCTTCCAATCAAATTTTTTTTCAAGATTCTTTAAGAACTTTGTTCTTCTAGGTATGCAAGGCTATTCATAGTGTTGGACTAGTTCGCCTCACGCCCTATATCTAAATTCAGTCAGTAAGAGTTAAATCCAATATTCTTCTCAAAGATCCATGAAATTCTAAATTCGAATTGTATCCTTATTCTGAGTTCTAAGTTCTTGAGTTCCTGTTTCTTTTTAAAATTCTATTCCTAATTATTGAATTGCTATATGTTATGCATGAGATTCTTGAGTTGATTCGTTCATGTCTATATTTCAGCATGGACCCTATTAATTGAGTATTCTTGAGATGAATAGTAACGTTGAGTTCCTAGTTCTTGAGTTCTGAGTATTGAGTTTTTCTATATTGTTATTGAGATCCTTGAGTTGAGTTGTTTATGTCTATATTTCATCATGAACTCTATTTTGGTTTATAAATTTTGAGAATCTTTTTAAACAAAACATAATTTTTTAAAACTGAGTTTTGAGAAAGTAAAGATGAGTTTGAGAAAGAGTTTTAATCAAGAGTTAAGCAAGAGTATAAGCGAACTAAGTAGTCCCAAATGTATCATTTTGTTATATTGAGAAGAGAACTATGATTCATGATTAGTGTGACAGTCCAGTATGCCATCAATTTATAAGCAATGTGACATCTAGATATGCCATCAATATTTATGCATTATAACTTCCCGAGTCATCAATGATCATATCACAATAAACATTTGTTTTAAACTTTTTTTTAGAAAATAAAGCAGAGTTTGAGTAGAGTTTAAAGAGAATTTTTGAGTAAAGTTTAAGGAAACTAATTGATTCTCAAATGTATTACTTTTACATTGAGAAAGAAACTTTCATTTCTAAATGAGTTTATGAGTTCAGAGATACTTCAGATCAGTTACCTCTTTTAAGAGGATAGTTTGAGCAATTATATCAAACCAGAGAAAGAGTATGTTTTATACATTTGAGCATGAGTGTATATATTATTGGGAGTAGTATTGAGCACCGATATGGGGATGAGTTTAGACAACTCAAAATCCTCATAAACCATGTCTTGCCAACATGGGTAAAGTATCATACTTTTTAGATGAATCCTTATTGCTTAGTGGATCCACTTAGTTGAGAGGTTCTATACCCCGTCTGTAATACCCCTAGCTTCCAAAGAATGAAATGCAGAACTCACCTGAAGACAGTGACCCGGAGGCCAACTACGGGGCGTAGAAGGATTGACCGGCCGTAGGTGGGGACCGTCAATGGCACTGTGAACTTTCAGGATTTCCAAGTTTCTGAACCTTGACCTAAGGAATAGCAGGACGGTTCGTAGTTCAGTTGACGGGCCATAGATGGGTTCCGTAGATGCTTTCCAGACTAAGCCAAATTTTCAGCTCAAAATGAACTTTCTGAATCAATTGACGAAAGAGAAGGACGGTCCATCAATGGATGTACGGACCGTAGATCCTGTCCGTCGATTGGCACCGACAGTTTTAAATTAAGGGCTTTTTGGTATTTTTCCTAATTGATTATCTATTAAGCTAAGTCGGTTATACCCTTAATCTAAGACCTATAAATACTTTCTAAGCCTAATTTCTTTCATTCTAAATCATTCCTAAACTCTCCTCTCAAATATTTCTCTCTCTAAAAGAAACTCTCTCAAACTTCAAGTAAGAAGAAGAAGCTAAGTCCTCCATTGAAGGTCACCCAATCTCCTCCAATTTCTAGTGGGCTTTGTTAAGGTATGATAGTGTTCACCATTAGGAGTCCTTTCCTCCAATGGGCCCTTCCTCTTCTTCATTATTTTCAAATGTTTACTCTAACTCAATTGAATTAGGGTTTTGATCAATCATTGTGGGTTCTTCAATTATGATTCCCATTGTTGATTTTATGATTCCTAATGCACAATCTAGCATGATAAAGTAACTTAGTGCACGAATTAGTGTGAATTACATGATTTGACGTAAAGATTGCATGAACCCTCATGATCCCAAGCTAATTCTCCCCAATTTGATAATCTATGCTTTGGTTATTGGGTTGAGCTATGATATGATGAATTTTTTGAATTCTTTATGAAATCAAGCATGAATTATGAATGAATTGAGGATAATCTTATGAATTTAGCATGATCAAGTCAAAAACATGATTTTCCTCTATTTTGTGAGTTCCTTCAAGTATGGGTAAATTGTCCTAATTATGGCTTTCTAAGCATGATCTTGCATTAATTTGGATGATATGAGTTGAACTTGCATGAACCCATATGAACTCTATGATCTATGAACTATGAGCATGATGAACTAAGTAGAGATAAAACTAATGAACTTATGCATGTCTCATATGAAGTTGATAACGAGTTAAGGGGTGCTTTGAGAGTAAAGTACCAAAGTTATGATTCGATGATGTTATGGTTGAGTGGTGAAAGGGTTTCTCACGTAATTCTCCCAACATGACTAATAGAAGAACAAGAGGCGATTACCCATGTTCTTAAGGAGCTATTCTAATGAATGAAGGGACAAGAGGCGATTACCCATGTACCCTAATGTAGACAAAGCGGCGATTGCCCAAGTCTACCAATAATGAGCTTATGACTAATGTAGACAAGAGGCGATTACCCATGTCTACCTAAGATAAAATGAACTTTGATTAATCCGTGGGAAGTATGCTTAGTACCGAGTGGACAAGTGGCGATTACCCATGTCCCAGAACCTATGTGCCACCATAGGGTGATGGTCTATGATAGACACTAGCTAGTGGATCCACATAAGCCAAGAAGTTCATGGTCTTACCTTGGCAAGTAGGACACCTCTTTTCGGTGTGGGGTAGACACCGGATTCCATGTTGATAGCTCACATGGTCTTACATGTCGGTTAAGGCTTTTTCCCCACAAGTAAATGAACAAGTGTTCTCATGAAGAAGTAAAGAAAAGAAGGAAAGATGATTTAGCTTGCTTTGGCCTTGATATATGCTTTATGTTTCATGTTTATCATGTTTTTTAGCTTGGCCATTGCATGTCATGATTATGTCTCTACCTCTAGCACAATTTTTGTGTTTATGTGCATTGCTATCATACTTAGTACTTAATTGTGCTAACGGATACTTTTGCCTACATTAACTTCTTTGGTGTAGGACGTGACGATTCACCTTCCACTAGTGGCTAGAGCTTGATTAGAGAGTTGATAGAAAACTTGGTGAGTCCTCATCCATCCGAGGACATAGCCTAGCTCTTATTTCTTCTTTTTTTTCATGTATTTCCTTTCAATTTTTGGATTGTATTGGGTTACGTCCCAACTTTACTTTCTATAATAGTTTGGCTTTGAGACATGAGATGTAGACTTCTGCTGTTTCTTTTAAAAAGTTTTGATGTGAAATTCTCTTTCGAAATTTTATTCTCTATTATCTTGTATGTAATGTATGCTAAGGGCTTGTATGAGGCCTCTCGGGGTCTTGTACGCCATGTCACATGTAGGGGGTACCTTGGGTCGTGACAAACTTGGTATTCAGAGCGCAAGGTTTTAGAAAGATCCTAGGATGTCTTGTTCATGAGTGTGAAGTGCGCCACATTTATGAATGAGAGGCTATAAGACGTTTAAGAAATTCCACTTCTTTCATTACTCTTAATTCGTGCCATAGAGTTTAACTCTATATATCTCTCTCCTAATCCCTATCCTACGCATTTCAAGATATGGCGACCCGAAGAGCTTACGCTAGAAGAAATATGTGAGAGAATGTGGAACAAGAAGCTCCTCAAGTTTCGACCAACCCATTGGCATAACAAGTGACTAATGCGGAGTTTAGGGCTGCTTTCCAAGTGTTGGCTCAAGCCGTGACGACCCAAGCTAATAGAGAGGTGGTGGCTCCCGTGAACCCAAATATGGGTACGGCTGCGTCAAGAGGGAGGGACTTTACCAGAATGAATCCTCCAAAATTTCATGGCTCTAGGGTTGAGGAAGATCCTCAAGAGTTCATCGATGAAGTGTACAAGGTGTTGATGATCATGGGAGTAACGCCAGAAGAAAAGACGGAGTTGGCCGCTTATCAACTCAAGGGTGTTTCCCAAATTTGGTTCAATCAATGGAAGAGTGAGAGGGTGGTTAATGAGGGTCCTCTTGATTGGGAGAAATTCAAGGTTGCTTTCCTTGATAGGTTCTTCCCTCTTGAGAAGAGAGAGGCTAAGGTTCTTGAGTTTATCAATCTTCGACAAGGAAATATGAGTGAGAAGGAGTATGAATTGAAGTTCACACAATTGGCTAGATATGCTCCGTCCATAGTTACCGACCCAAGGGCAAGAATGAGCAAATTTGTGTCGGGAGTGTCCGATATGTTGGTGAAAGAGTGCCGCACTGCCATGCTTGTGCATGACATGGATATTTCTCGCCTCATGGTTTATGCCGAACAAATTGAAGAAGAAAAGCTTAAGGAAAGGTCTAGGGAGATCAAGAGGGCTAGGACTGGAGATGGTAATTTTTCGCATGCAAGGTCCGATGGACATGGTCGTCCTAGATTTCGACAAAGGTTCTCCGACCAAGGCTCGTCCAATGTTCCTCCTAAGTCCAACAATGATAGGGTGTCTAACCCCAAGTCTCAAGGAGGGAATGGTTGTGGTTCATCATCGTCTACTTGTCCTAAGTGTGGGAGAAAGCATGAGGGGAAATGTCTAGCCGATTCTAACGCATGCTTTGGCTGTGGTAAGACGGATCACAAGATAAGGGATTGTCCCTTTGCGGCTAAGAATGAAGAGGATAACCGTCGAAGCATTCAATCCAAAAATCCATCGAGTTCTAGTGGGAATCTGAAACAAAACTGATTTTATGCACTTCAGGCTCGTCATGAGCAAGATAGCTCTCCCGATGTGGTTACTGGTATGTTAAGAGTTTTCCATTTTGATGTTTATGCTTTGCTTGATCTCGGTGCTACCTTGTCTTTTGTGATGCCATATGTGGCTATGAGGTTTGATGTTGTTCCGGATGTGTTGCTAGATCCTTTTCGTGTCTCTACTCCGATTGGAGAATCTATCATGGCTAAGAGAGTTTATAGAGATTGTCCCATCTCCTTATCCCATAGAGTCACTCATGTTGATCTTTTAGAGCTTGATATGCTAGATTTTGATGTTATTCTTGGGATGGATTGGTTGCATGCTCGTTATGCCTCGATTGATTGTAGGACCCGAATGGTCAAATTTCAATTCCCAAATGAGCCTATCCTAGAGTGGAAGGGTGGAAATTCTATGTTTCAAAGTCAATTTGTTTCTTATCTAAAGGCTAGAAAGATGATCTCTAAGGGGTGCATTTACCATCTTGTTAAGGTGAGGGATATAGATTCCAAGACCCCTACTCTTGAGTCGGTCCCCGTTGTCAATGAGTTTTTGGAAGTGTTTCCCGATGACTTGCCCGGTATTCCTCCCGAAAGGGAAATAAACTTCGGTATTGACCTTCTCCCAGATACGCAACCTATTTCTATTCCTCCTTATAGAATGGCTCCGGCAGAACTTAAGGAACTAAAAGAGTAGTTGAAAGACTTGTTGGATAAGGATTTCATCCGGCCAAGTATTTCTCCATGGGGTGCTCCGATCTTGTTTGTAAGGAAGAAAGATGGTTCACTCCGTATGTGTATTGACTATCGCCAATTCAATAAGGTTACCATTAAGAATAAGTATCCTATACCAAGGATAGATGACTTGTTTGACAAACTTCAAGGGGCTAGGTATGGTCACTACGAGTTCTTGGTAATGTCATTTGGGTTGACAAATGCTCCGGCCACATTTATGGACTTGATGAATAGAGTGTTTAAGCAATACCTTGATATATTTGTGATTGTGTTTATTGACGACATTTTGATCTACTCAAAGAATGACGGTGAACATGTTAATCATTTGAGGATTGTGTTGCAAGTCCTTAAGGACCAACGACTCTTTGCGGAGTTTAGTAAATGTGAGTTTTGGATAAGGTCTGTGATTTTTCTTGGTCACATTGTTTCTGGTAAGGGAATTGAGGTAGATCCTAAGTAGACGAAAGCGGTTAAGAATTGGCCTAGAGCTTTATCACCTTCGGATATCTGTAGTTTTTTGGGCTTAGCTGGTTATTATAGGAGGTTTGTTTAAGGGTTTTCATCTATTGCTTCTCCATTGACGGATTTGACTCAAAAGAAGGTTAAATTCGTATGGTCCAAGGCATGTGAGAAGAGTTTCCAAGAGTTGAAGGATCGACTTACTTCGGCTCCGATATTAACTCTTCCGGAAGGATCAGATGGTTTTGTGGTTTATTGTGATGCCTCAAGAATTGGGCTAGGATGTGTTCTTATGCAAAATGGGAAAGTCATTGCTTATGCTTCAAGGCAACTTAAGGTGCACGAAAAGAACTATCCTACTCATGACTTGGAATTAGTGGCGGTTGTGTTTGCTTTGAAAATATGGCGACATTATTTGTATCGGGTACATGTAGATGTCTTCACTGACCATAAGAGCTTGCAATATTTGTTTAAACAAAAAGATTTGAATCTCCGCCAAAGAAGGTGGCTCGAGTTATTAAAAGACTATGATATGAGTGTTCTCTATCACCCCGATACGGTTAACATGGTAGCGGATGCTCTTAGTCAATTATCTATGGGTAGTGTTGCTCATGTTGAAGATGGTAAGAAAGAGTTGGTTCGCGATGTCCATAGATTGGCTCGATTGGGTGTTAGATTGGTTGATTCTACTAAAGGTGGTGTAACGGTTCATAATGGTCCCGAATCCTCTTTTGTGCATGATGTGAAGGCTAAACAAGATCTTGATCCTAACTTAGTTGAACTAAAGAAAGTGGTACTCAAGAAGTCCATAGAGGTTTTCTCCCAAGAGGGAGATGGTGTGCTTCGATATCAAGGTCATTTGTGTGTTCCCAATGTAGAGGGTTTAAGAGAGCAAATTCTATCGGAAGCCCATAGTTCTCGATATTCCATCCACCCAGGAGCTACCAAAATGTACCGTGATTTGCGGGAAGTTTATTGGTGGAACGGAATGAAGAAGGATATTGCAGAGTTTGTGGCTAAGTGCCCTAATTGTCAACAAGTGAAAGTTGAGCATCAAAGGCCAGGAGGTTTAACCCAAGATATTAGTATTCCTACTTCGAAGTGGGAAGACGTGAATATGGATTTTATTGTGGGTTTGCCTCACACGAGGTGACAATACGATTCGATTTGGGTTGTAGTTGATAGAATGAAGAAGTCAGCCCACTTCATTCCCGTCAAGACTTCTTATTCGGCGGAGGATTATGTTAAGTTGTATTTGAGGGAGATGGTTAGGCTGCATGGAGTGCCTTTATCCATCATCTCCGATCGTGGTGCACAATTTACTTCTCAATTTCGGAAGTCGTTCCAAAAAGGCCTTGGTACTCGTGTTAAGCTTAGTACGATCTTTCATCCCCAAACCGATAGGCAAGCAGAGCGTACTATTCAAACTTTGGAAGATATGTTGAGAGCTTGTATAATTGATTTCAAAGGTACTTGGGATGATCTCTTGCCGTTGGTTGAGTTTGCTTATAACAATAGCTACCATTGTAGTATTGGTATGGCTCCTTCTGAGTCTCTCTATGGTAGGAGGTGTAGATCTCCGATAGGTTGGTTTGAAATTGGTGAAGTTGCTTTGATATGTCCGGAGTTGGTGCATGAGGCTATGGAGAAAGTTTGACTTATTAGGGAAAGGTTGAAAACTGCCCAAAGTCGACAAAAGTCCTATGCCGATGTTAGAAGAAGAGAATAAGAATTCGATGTTGATGATTGGGTTTACTTGAAAATCTCACCCATGAAGGGTGTAATGAGATTTGGGAAGAAAGGGAAGCTTAGTCCCCGTTATGTAGGCCCATATTAGATTTTGAGACGTGTTGGAAGGGTTGCTTATGAGCTTGACTTGCCTAATGATTTGGCATCAGTCATCCGGTTTTCCATGTCTCATTGTTGAAGAAGTTTGTTGGTGATCCGACCTCTATTGTGCCATTAGATAATATTAGCATAAAGGATAGACTTTCCTATGAAGAAGTTCCAGTTGAGATTTTAGACCGGCAAGTCCGGAAGTTAAGAAATAAAGAAGTTGCTTCCATGAAAGTTCTAGAGGAATCAATTGGTTGAGGGTTCTACTTGGGAGGCCGAGGCCGATATGATGTCCCGATATCCTCATCTCTTTCCTTCCGATCCTACTCTAGCTTGAGGTATCTTGATCCTCATTGTTCATTCTTTTGGTCTCATGTGTCATAGTTGATTTCCATGATACCTTGATTATGCATGTTCATGAAGAGTCTTATATGATTATGTGCATTTGAGTATGAATTGCATAAAGTCTTCATGATATGATGTGTTGATCATGCTTTATCTTGGAGGTGATGTTTCCTTCTCGGATATGTGCACTTATGTGATTGCATGCTAGGTTGGGTTGTTAGTCCGTGTCTATTACCCTTCTCATGATGTCTTGATTCTCATTCGAGGATGAATATTCCCAAGGGGGAGATATTGTAACACCCCTAGCTTCCAAATAATGAAATGAAGAACTCACCTGAAGACAGTGACCTACGGAGGCCACATACAGGCCGTAGATGGATTGGCAGGCCGTAGGTGGGGACCGCAATGGCACTATGAACTTTCAGGATTTCCAAGTTTCTGAACCTTGACCTACGGAATAGCTGGACGATTCGTAGTTCAGTTGATGGGCCGTAGATGGGTTCCGTAGATGCTTTCTAGACTTAGCCAAATTTTCAGCTCAAAATTAACTTTCTGAATCAATTGACGGAAGAGCAGGACGGTCCTTCAATGGATGTACGGACCTTAGATCTTGTCCGTCGATTGACACCGACAGTTTTTAATTAAGGGCTTTTTGGTAATTTTCCTAATCTATTACCTATTAAGCTAAGTCGGTTATACCCTTAATCTAAGACATATAAATACTTTATAAGCCTAATTTTTTTCATTCTAACTCATTCCTAAATTCTCCTCTCAAATATTTTTCGCTCTAAATGAAACTCTCTCAAGCCTCAAGGAAGAAAAAGATGCTAAGTCCTCCATTGAAGGTCACCCAATCTCCTCCAATTTCTAGTGGGCTTTGCTAAGGTATGATAGTGTTCACCATTAGGAGTCCTTTCCTCCAATGGGCCCTTCCTCTTCTTCATGATTTTCAAAGGTTTACTCTAACCCACTTGAATTAGGGTTTTGATCAATCATTGTGGGTTCTTCAATTATGATTCCCATTGTTGATTTTATGATTCCTTGTGCACGATCTAGAGTGATAAAGTAACTTAGTGCATGAATTAGCGTGAATTACATGATTTGATGTAAAAATTGCATGAACCCCCATGATCCCAAGCTAATTCTCCCCAATTTGATAATCTATGCTTTGGTTGTTGGGTTGAGCTATGATATGATGAAGTTTATGAATTCTTTATGAAATCAAGCATGAATTATGAATGAATTGAGGATAATCTTATGAATTTAGCATGATCAAGTCAAAAGCATGATTTTCCTCTATTATGTGAGTTCCTTCAAGTATGGGTAAATTGTCCTAATTATGGCTTTCTAAGCATGAGCTTGAATTAATTTGCATGATATGAGTTGAACTTGCATGAACCCATATGAACTCTATGATCTATGAACTATGAGCATGATGAACTAAGTAGAGATAAAACTAATGAACTTATGCATGTCTCATATGAAGTTGACAATAATTTAAGGGGTGCCTCCAGCTAGCTTTGGTGAGCCTCCTTGCTTTTCGGAGGGCTTCACACTTATATTTTCTATTTTGTTAAGTTGTCGAGGGCCCTGTCCTGACATCTATCTTAGTATTTAGAGGCTTCATAGATAGCTAGAAGTTGAGGAGTCTCTCACTATTTTCCTTATTGATGTTTTAAGACCTTGAGTCGATTACTTATGTTTATTTAAGTATTTCAAGATATTCATTGGGTTAAGTTATTATTGAGGCATTATGAGTTTAATTATGCATTTGGAGTTCCCATTTTACTTAAATAAGTCTTCCGCTAAGTAGTCATGTAGACCAAGGGTTCGCTTGAGGACCAGCGACGGTTCTCGAGTGCCAGCCGCGTCCAGGGAGTAGACTCGGGGCATGACATTATTGGTATCTAATTCATAGTTTTTTTAGATGAAAAAGTACTACTAAATATTGAATTAGTGCTATCAGCCTTGGGTAGGACCATTTTTTGACATGGAATGCTTAGAGTAGGCTTGGGACGCATAGAAATCTTTGATTTGATAAAAAAAGAGGAGTCATATTTCAGAGTTACGGGATGTGGCAATGTGTTTTCAAAGAAATTTTTGTACAAATGATGGTTTTTAAAACATGAGTAGAGGATAAGTAAGGACATGATATTTCATTGGCATCGGATTTTTCTTTTCAGTTGTCGGATTATGGTGAACATGTAGGGTTTTGATGAGTCGAACACGTATATTCTAGTTATCAACAAAGAATTTTACCGTCGTTAGTTATTTCCCTCACAACTCACATATTATTTAATTGTATCACTAAATTTAGAATACCAAATGATTAAATAAAATCGAAAAGGACACATTAGATAACGGTCCAAAAAAGAAGAAATATTAATGAATGATAAAAGGGAAAAGAAATAAAGAAGTGGAGAGGTGACAACTTAGGTAAAAATATGAATAAGATTGATGAAAAGCGTCTATCTATAATCATAAGTTTTGAATTTGAATATTAGTATTTTATTTAAATACTAGAATGTTTGATAAAACAGAATAAGGACACATTAAATAATGATCTAAGAAAGGAAAATTATCAATGAATGTTAAAAGGGAAAAGAAACAAAGAAGTGGAGAGGTGACAAATTAGGTAAAAAAATAAATAAACTGGATAAAATTCCTTTATCTAATCATAAATTTTGTGTTTGAATCCTAATACTTTGTTTCATAAAAATTTAAAATAATTTTGATACAAATTATGGATAGAAAGGTTCTATGACACAACAGATCACTCAACCACTTACATCACCACCTCACATATATTTCAATTATCAAAAAAAAAAATTCCCCATCATTCATTTATTTTCTTTTTACGACTATATACTATTTAAACATATCATTATGTTTTGAATACCAGATAATTTTGACACATTAGGTAATAGTTTAAACAAAAAAAAATCATTTTACTAAAAAAGGAAAAAAATTAAAAATAATAAAGAATTGGAAAAGGGTGACAAAAAAGTCATTTTTTCCTATAAATTGTCCACTTCCATTCTTCTGCTTGTTCACTCAAATCTCACTAATTTTCTCTTTGGTTACAAAATTTTATCATCTGTAAAATGGTTGATGTTGTTGCTGATGCAAACATGGATGCTGTACAACGCCATCTCATGTTCGATGACGAGTTTGTTCTCTATCTCTCTTTTCCATTTTTTCACTATGCATTATGTACAATTTTTTAAACTTGTGTTAGTTGTTACAAGACAACCTTTTGTGAACTTTCACTAAGAAAGCTACCCTGCTCTACTCTTTTAACTCGGTAGTTGTTGATCAATGTTTGATCTGCAGATGCATTTTGGTGGATGTGAATGACAAGGTTGTTGGTCATGAATCCAAGTACAATTGTAAGTTTAGATTTTTGGAATTTCCCCCGTGTTCTCCTATTTTTGCTCAATAATCTGCTATTGATGTGCAGGTCATGGAAAAGATCAAATCTGAGAATTTGTTGCACAGAGCTTTCAGTGTATTTCTTTTCAACTCAAAGCATCAACTTCTTTTTGAGGTATGTCACATAAATAGATTGCAAGTGCTGAATGATTATATAGTCTCAATATTAGAATGTTGATATTTAGACAAGCTATAAAATAAGTCATCAAATGAGACACATCTTTGTAGCTTTTGAAGATTAAGACACTTAATATATATTATTCTTATGTTGTATGTGTAGCAACGATCTACAACAAAGGTAACCTTTCCTTTGGTGTGGACAAACACGTGCTGCAGCCATCCTCTCTTCCGGGTGCCTGAGCTTTTTGAGGAGAATGCTCTTGGTATATTTTTTGTTTAAGCTGAAAGACTTTAACTATTACCATCCCGGCTTCTCTTCTTAATTTATTCTGTGTTGTAATTTCAAATATAAGTTGTCAGAAATGCTGCACAAAGGAAGCTTCTTAATGAACACGATATTCCGGCTGAAGATGACCCGGTTGACCGATTCACACCATTGGACCATATGCTTTACAAGGCACCGTCTGATGGGAAGTGGGGAGAGCATGAACATAATGAAACATCTACTTTGTATTTCGATTTTGGTTGTGCTTATAACCTATTTATCCAACCTTTTAGTGAGCCAAATGGGCTTGCTTTAGAAAGTTGGGTTGCTTTGGGAAAAAAATAGTTTTCAAATTGAGTAGATTTTAGAAGCTTGGCCAAATCGGTTATGTTACGATTTAATGATTATTATTCTTAATTATAATGTTGTAGCTACTAAATTAACTGTATATCTCCCAAAAGCATGAGTGTGCATTGAGCATATAGGTATAACTCCTAGCTTATTACTTCTTTGTTATTGTAGTCGATTATCTTCTATTTATTGTTCATGATGTCAATGTTCACCCGAACCCGGACGAAGTTGCTGATACCAAATATGTGAACCAAGAGCAACTAAAAGAGCTTTTGAGGAAAGCTGATGCTGGTGAAGAAGGTTTGAAGCTATCTCCTTGGTTTAGACTTGTCGATGACAACTTCTTGTTTAAATGGTGGGACTTTGTTGAGAAGGGGACTATCCAAGAAGCTGCTAATATAAAAACAATTCAGAAGTTGACTTAAAAGTTGCGTTGCTCAAGCTCTCCAAAACTATTGCTGCACCTATGTGGATCCAAAAATGCACCGGCCGTCATTTTTGAAGAGTCTTGAATAAACACAGCTTAAAAAGGAGTCAACTTTTAACATGGTTGAACAAATACATTCCTATTCCTTTCTAGACAAATAAATTTGGTGGTAATATTTTGAAGATTTCCTTTTTTGAATCCCTATGTTTTGTTGTTTTTGTTGTGAGAAAAGAACAAAAGCATTATTGAACTGATCAGAACTTGTAACATAGACATGTTACTGTTAATTTTAATGAAGTAGCTTGCTATTTTGTGCTTGGCAAATTTTGTGTTGTCCAAGATTTTCTGCGTAAACTCTAAACTTTCAGACCTCACTTGTGGGATTTCATTGGATATGTTGTTGTAGTTATAACTACATAAATAGTAAATTTTGGGACCGCCATTTGAGCTACGACACCAAATCCATGTCTGAAGTTTGACATATTGCTTGTGTTGGAAAACTATATGCACAACAGAAGCATACCATAACCACACTGCTTACATGAATAGTAGACAACACAAATGTTTATGGTACAACCCATGCAATCATGCTAGAACACATAAACATTCTTAAATTTAATTCAAGAATTACCTCTTGAAGTGTGAGCAGATACCTTTAATCGAATCCACAAGTTAGATAGACCTTCAAGCAAATCCACAAGCTAGACATCAGTTCGGCGGTCTTCTACAGTGATCCCAAGTTCACATCCGAACTCTCTGAATACTTGGGTTGAAAATTATAGTATAGAAAACTGATTTTTTTTTTAGGTTAGAAGAACCCCTACTTAGAGAGATTTCTTTCCAATCCAAAAAGGAGAAGAAAAACTTGCGGTCCTTTTCTTGAACAAGAAATCACATGCTATATCATCCTTTTTTTCCTAGAAATAGGATTCTGATTTCTAGTTAAATATAGACACTGTACGGACCACATAATTAACTACTGATGATTCCTATTATGCAAATAATTTCAAATAAGTAATTTGAATTATTCTTACCATAATAAACTACAAATCATCCTACAAGAAATTCGTAAATGCACTCCACTAATTCTATTTTGAAATTCTCCGTAAAGCACTTATGTAATTCCCCATGTTAAGATTATAGATACTAATCAATAAATTAAATTACTAAGGAATTTAATTCAATGATTACTTTTCCTTTAGAGCACTTCTTAACTTATTTCATGTGTCGGCTTCATAAATCCACTTGCAAGGTTTGACACGATAAAAACTTATAAGCTTCTCAAGAAGGTATATCATCAATCTCTATATCGAGACATGGATTCCATCAGCAAACTTATTATTTCACCAATATGTATTCTTATCATCTAATCTACATATTGACACATCTCAGAATCTCACCTTTATTTTTGGTAATTGTTCAACTTTTTATTAATCACCAAAGAGTATATTTACAAAGGGAAGTTAGGCTACCACATCCCACTCTTCCTTACAAATTACTACTGCTAAAACTCCTATCTACCCAAAACTTCTAAAATCTGCACTTTTCAAGCTTCTGCATAACTATTGTCAAAGCTCGCACATTGCAGACGCATGCCATACTTCACACTATATTGTTCCTAGAGGTCTCCTTCTTCACGAATATTCGAGTATTTCTTTCCTTCGATTTAGCTAGATATATTCAGTGTATCCCATCTGTAGAGCTCTGGCTTCTCGAGTTTTGCCTTTAGTATGTATAGGATCCAATGGTGCATTGCATCCGAAGTCTCAATTCCTGGAGATGCGATTTGTAGCCATTGTAGTAGTCGAGTCCTAAGATCCCATTGGTACGAGCATTCTGCAAGTGGGTGATTTTTGGTTCTTGTTTGCACAGAATACAGGTGGTATCCTTCACCAAACCCCATTTTAGCATCCTATCCACTGTAAGTAGTCGACCTTGCAAAGGAACGGCTACACAAGTGAGAAGTGTATAGTTAAAGGAACGGCTTGGTAAAGCACACTGTAACTTTGAAATCTATTGTTTATAAAGTTTGAGATCAGATATGACTATGTACTGTGAACTGGTTCGGCATAGACTTACTATGGGTTTACCAATGACTTCTATGAAGGTTGGGTTTTGGTTTTGGTGACAAACAGTAATGTGTGGAAGGTTCTACATTTTTATGTTGGTCTTGATTGTTGGAATTATGGTAGACGACTTGTGGAGGCGCTACGTTATGGACCTACAGTTCTACATGGTTATTGAGGATTTTGAGGGATTTAAACTACTCTTCTGATGGGACTACACAAACTATTATGATGAGTTACATAGACACTTGGTGGCGAGTAAAGGTTATGTGCTTAAGGTATACAAAATTCTTGGGGTGCTCAAAGGTTTATCTATGATTTGGCGTGGGTATGCAATTGTTTAAATGGTGGTTGATGCATATGATGTGAGGGTTTGCATGTAGTGGATATTAGTATATGATTCAACAGTTTTATCTTGTCACAGCCCAATTTCTTGATTCATGATGGCTCCTACCAACCCGCCAGTAGGCAAGCCAAACCCTGTCCCAGAACTTGATAGTAATGGGACTGAGGGTGGAAACTAAACCACAGCTAAGCAAAAGGATAAATAAAGGAACACATAAGGGGAAGGCGGAAGCAAACCCAAAAGCAAACCTGGAAGTCACATATACAGAGCTATTATAAAATGAGTTTAAGTCCCAAAAGTGGACCACAGAAACAAGACTGTCTCAAAAGCAAAAGACAAGCCAAAATATATATACAAAAGGAGACGGGTAATCCCAGAACGCCATGTGCTCACCCTCGCCTCCGAAGTAGACTGCAGCGGGCTCGATCTCAACGCTGATAGCTGGTGCACGGACCTGCATCACAGAAATAGATGCAGAGTATAGCATGAGTACCAAAACAACAGGTACCAATAGGCATCATAGGCCGACTGAGCAAGAAAGGTAAAAACCGACTAAAAAGATAGAATCTAAACAAGAATAGAGGTCAAACGAATAAGAGAAGAAACAAGCCGACAATAAATCTAAGAATTCCTAAACTAAACCTAACTGGGCCCCCATAAGACCTAGAAGGTACACTCAAGCACAGAACAAACAAAAACCCGAACGGACCCCAAAAGCCTGACAGACACACAGAATAACTAGATCTATGAAATCGAAAGGAACCCAACTCCGACCCAAATGACTAGTCAACTCCCAGGGGCACCGGTCCAGCTAGTAAGAGTGACATCTAGATAACAGACCAACTCATATAACCAAGCCACCCAGCCAGCAACTCCCAAGGGCGCCGACCCAGCTAGAAATAGTGCCCCAGTCGCCCTGCCAACCAGCCACTCCCAGGGGCACTGGCCCAGCTAGTAAGAGGGCCTGGGGCGGGTCGACTCCGAAGAGGATTTCAATATACTTCATATCCATGCGATCCAACCAGTCAGTGGCTCCCAGAGGTGCCAACCCTGCTAGTAAGAGGAACCGGTGGCGTATCAACTCCGTAAAGTATCTCACATTCCAAGTCGTCGTGTATTGACGTCCACTACCGACCACAGCACCACAGCATCGACCAAGAAACACCAAACCCAGGAAGACATAACGTCTCCGATGACACATCAGCACCACAAAAATGAGGAGAGAATCCAGAAGGATCGCAAGTAACACACAGCTCAAGCTAGGCTCATGCTATCAGACCCAACTCTGCTATTTCGATCTACAAGGACCTAGTCTATCCGAATTGACGTTTGATACATACCACGGTCAAACGGGTGCATGGGTCTAAGGCAATACTAGACTAACCTAGACTAAGGCCAAAATATACTCCAACACAATAAAACAGCCAAACAAATAATCCACAAGAATCAACATATAAGGGACCACTCCGATAGCATGGTACTACCCCAAAAAACAGCCTGAAAATCAACCCTAAAACAAGGTTTCTGAGAAAATAGAAGAAATACTAATTACCCACCCCAGATTCAAACCAATCAATATGGATTTACACAATTAGGCTCAATATATGAAGAGGGGAAGCCGTAACCGACTAGAAGGCCGACTGCGCTCGCTCCAAATCACTTTGCCGGAGCTTTTCCCTTGCGAACGACCTCGAATCGCTGCCACGCAATCCAAAATAGAATCACAGCATCAACACTGTCGTTTAGACACAAAAATCATCAAAACCAGAGACAGGCCAATTTTTGAGTCAAAATCAGAAAATGTGGGCCCCGCTCTGGAATTTCCAGAATTGACTCCGTGAAGAGTTCCCAAACCACCCAACGAACTTGTGTTCCAAAATGGAACACAACTCGAGGCCCGGAACAGCTCCATCCAACAACATCAACAAAACCAACAAAAGCACTAAAAACCCAACTATGGCAGCCAAAAAACAATGCAATTTACCTCAAACGAGGACTTCGAATCACCTAAATCCAATGAAAATTGAGAGAGAAATCACTTTTCATACTTTGGACATAAAGTTGATTCGCGACTTGGCTTTTAAATAAACTGTCAGACACACACACCTCCGCGAACGCGGAGGGTTAAGAACCCAGGCCTCTGCGAATGCGGCTCACCCTCCGCGAACGAGGCTCACACTCCGCGAATGCGGAGAGAGGACAACCAGACCTCTGCGGACGCCGCTCACACTCCACGAACGCGGAGAACAGCCAGGCAGATCCCCGCGAACGCGGACTCCTTTCACTGAACGCGGAGAGAAAAGAGACATAGCTTCACAAACGTGGAGCAAGGAACGCGAACGCAGAGAAAAAATAGGCATGTAACTTCAGCTGCTGCACCAGCTATGTTTTTGCCTTTGGCAAAACTCCGACGGGTTGATCGGGATTCGCTTAGAACTCCGTGCATGCAAACGAGATATGCTACCAATCAAATTTGAAATTCTGGACTCAATGGTGCAGTTTAAATTTCCATACGAGGTCATTTCGACAAAAAGTGGGTCCCATTCCCCAAATGTCATTTTTGCCAAATTCTACCAAAGGCCTCAGAATTAGATCGGAAGCCCCGGAAAGCGCACGAAGGGTCATTCTAGACCAAACTCGGCATTCCGGAACTAACTGCACTGGGGGAGTTCTCATCCGAGTGCGTTTACCAAGAATGTTGACCAAAGTCAACCTTGAGCAAAATTTTAAAGGCTAAAGCACCAATTGGCTCCAAAGTCACATCAAAACCTCGGGACTCATGCCAACCATGCTACTAGACTAATTTGGCCGTTTTGGAGCTTATGGAACCATCAGAATTCCCTTCTAAGGTTGTTTATTTGAGGTTATGACCGAAATCAACTTTTCAAGTTTCAAAAGCTCCAAAAGAGGAAAACAGGCATAAAACCCAAATGAATGACCAGGCGACCGAACAGTCAGTGCCAGCAAGTCATAAATGACTTGGGGTCGCTACAGGAACTCTCTAAATGATAGAAAGAAGGCATTAACACAAAAATGACCTGGAGGGTCATTACAACATCCACTACTAGAAGAACTTTCATTCGCGAAAGTAAGAGTCAATAAATACCTGAGGGCTCAAATAAGTTGGGGAACTGCTCCCGCATCTCCCGCTCGGTCTCCCAGGTAGCCTCCTCGACTAGATGATGCCTCCAATGGACCTTAACCACAGGAATGGCTCTGAACTTCAGCTGCGTCACATCTCTGGCTAAAATAGCAACTGGCTCCTCAATATAGGTCAGGCGATCATCCAACTCAACGACATCATACTGGAGCACGTGAGACTCATTTGGAACTTACCAGCGCAACATCGACACATGGAAAACTGGATGAATAGATGATAATGCTGGATGTAAGGCTAACTCATAGGCCACCTCACCAACTGTCCTTAAAATCTCAAAAGGCCCAATATACGTGGGACTAAGCTTGCCTCGCCTCCAAAATCTCATCACACCCCTCATGGGCGATACTCGGAGGAATACCCTATGACCAACAACAAATCTCAACAGTCGACGCCTGCGATCCACCTAACTCTAGTGTCTACTCTGAGTCATCCTGAATCATCCTCACATGAACTAAGGCCTCCAGAAATAAGTATGTACCATGCGGCCTAGGCTCCGTAGGCTCAAACCAACCAACAGGAGTGCGACAACGCCTACCATTTAAGGCCTTAAACGAGGTCATCTAAAAACTAGAGTGGTAGATGTTGTTGTACGCAAATTCCGCCAAGGGCAAGAACTGGTCTCACTGACATCCAAAGTCCATAACACAGGCCCACAACATCTCCTCAAGGACCTGAATAGTACGCTCTGACTGGCCATCTGTCTAGGGTGGAATGTTTGCTAAGATCGACACGGATACCCAAATCCTCCTGAAACACTCTCCAAAATCTAGAAGTGAACTACAAACCCCGTTCTGAATTGATAGAAACGGCACACCAGGAAGACGGACCACCTTCCGAATAAAGATACGAGCCAACCTCTCAGCGCTGAAGGAAGTATGAACTAGGAGGAAGTGTGCTGACTTGGTCAATCGATCCACGATGACCCAAATGTTGTCAACACCCCTACAATTCCGAGGCAAACCCACAATGAAGTCCATGGTGGTACACTCCAACTTCAACTCAGGAATGGGTAATCTTTACAACTCACCACCAGGCCTAAAATGCTCGGACTTCATCTACTGGCAACACAAACATCGGGACACATAGTCTGAGATGTCCCTCCTCATACCGCTCCACTAGAAATGCTGCCTCAAATCATGATACATCTTAGCGGTGCCCGGATGGATAGAATACCTGGAATCATGGGCCTCGCTAAGGATCAACTGAATCAAATCCCCAACTCTTGGAACACACAACTGGCCGAAAAACCTCAACACCCCATCTAAATCTAAAGTAGCCTGCCCTTCATTACCCGCTAATACTCTATCCCTAAGTGCCACCAAAGACTCATCCTCGAACTGATGACTACGGATCTGATCTAGCAGGGCTGATTGAACTCCTACATAGGCTAACACCTGCCTGGAATTTGAAATATCAAGCTGGATCATCTGGTTGGCTAAGGACAGGAGGTTCAAAGACAAAGGTCGCTCTGAAATAGAAAGAAAGGCTAGACTACCCATACTCACTGCCTTTCGACTCAAGAAATCCGCTACCACATTCGCCTTGACCGGATGGTAGAGAATAGAGAGGTCATAGTCCTTCAGGAGCTCAATCCAATGGATCTGCCTCGAATTAAGGTCCCTCTGGGTCATAATGTACTGAAGGCTCCTGTGATCAGTGTAAATCTTGCAATGAACACCATACAAGTAATGCCTTCAAAATCTTAAGCGTGAAAACTACCACTGCCAACTCCAAGTCATAAGTGGGGTAGTTGCGCTCATGTAGCTTAAGCTACCTCGATGCATAAGCAATAACCCAGCCCCGCTGTATCAGAACACAATCCAAACAAAGGTCAGATACGTCATAATAGACCGTGAAGCCCTCGCCCTTAACTGGAAGAGCCAATATAAGAGCGGTTGTAAGCAACTCGTTAAGCCTCAGAAAGCTCCTCTCACACTCCTCTGACCACACAAAGGGAACATCCTAGCGAGTCAACCAAGTCAAAGGTTCAAAAAACCCTCAACAAAACGCCTGTAGTACCTTGCCAATCTGACGAAACTACGAATCCCTATCACAAAAGTGGGCCTGGACCAATCAAGAATAACCTCAATATTCGCTGGATCCACCAAAATGCCATCCTTGGACACCACGTGCTCCAAGAATGCTACGGACTCAAGCCAAAACTCCCACTATTGGAACTTGGCATAAAGCCGATGATCTCTCAAAGTTTGGAGCACTATCCTCAAATGTTACTCATGCTCACTATGGCTCCGCGAGTATACCAAGATATCATCAATAAAGACTATGACAAAGGAGTCCAGATACGGCCTGAATACACGAGTCATCATGTCCATGAAAGCGGCAGGGGCATTAGTCAACCCAAAAGACATCACCAGGAACTCATAGTGACCGTAAGGAGTCCTAAATGTTGTCTTAGGGATGTCCACTGCTCTAATCCTCAAGTGATGGTAGCCAAACCTCAAGGCAATCTTAGAAAACACTACGGCACCCTGAAGCTGGTCGAACAAATCATCAATACGTGGCATGGGGTAACGGTTCTTAACTGTCACCTTATTCAGCTGCCTGTAATCAATACACATCCGCATAGTACCGTCCTGCTTCTTAACAAACAGGACTGGGGGCCCCCAAGGCGATACACTAGGCCGAATGAATCCGGACGAGTACTTGGCTCCAAGTTAATGGCAAAATCAATATCACGATCTGGGGCTAGGCTAGGAAGGTCGACAGGAAACACATCTGCAAACTCTCGGACTATAGGCACCGAATCTATGGTAGGGCCCTCCCTTCTAATATCTCTAACATATGCCAAATAAGCCAAACACCCACTAGCCACTAGCCTCCAAGCCTGAACATAAGAGATCACCCTAACCAGTGTGCGACTATAAGAGCCCTGCTACACCACTGGCGGAATACCAGGCATGGCTAAAGTAAAAGTCTTTGCATAGCAATCCAAGACCACTCGGTGAGGGGATAGTCAATCCATGGCCAAAATCAAATCAAAATCTAACATACTAAGCACAATAAGATCAGCCCGAGTGTCCTGCCCCTGAATAATAACTAGACATGATCTACAAACCTGATCCACTACTAAAGAATCACCTACTGGGGTCAAAACACGCAACGGTACCACTAAGGGCTCTGGACTCACCCCCAATCGAGGAGCTCAATCAGGAGACACATATGAATAGGTAGAACCTTGATCAAATAAAGTTGAAGCGAACTGATGGCATAAGAGAACTGTAACTGTGATCACATTATCTGATGCCTCAGCCTCTGCTCTGGCTAGACCTGCAGAGAAATGGACCTGAGTGCCTCTACCTCGCGCATCCACCCTGCCACCTATCCTACCTCCTCGGGGACTTCCCCGTACACCCTGATACTATCCTCCTCCCCTAACTGGAGGTGCTGCTGCTGGTACTAGTCTCGCTGCCTGAGGAGCTGGTAAGGCTGGTCTGGGAAAGGGACACTCCCTATACCAATGATCATGCCCCCCGCAGGTAAAACAACCCTGCGATGACCTACTCGCAACTGGAAGCTGGCCACCCTAGCCTGAAGAACCTGTCTGAATACTACCTCGGCCCTGACCCAGACCGGCACTATAACCACCCTGACGGTGCTGGTCACCCTCTGTATCCTGCAACGATGCCTGGAATGGGCCACTGGACTGACCTAGCTGGAACCTCTGACGGAGCCAGTCTTAAAGATCACTAGTACTAGAACGGTGTCCACTGTGGCTATCATCCTACCTGGCCCTATTGTCGCTGCCCCCTTGGGCCTCACGATGGAGCTGCTAAAGTATGCAGGCATGGTCCACAACATCCAGAAAAGAGGAGCATGCTTAAACCATGGATTGTGACTCAATATGCAGTTGCAACCTCAAGCCCCTAACAAAGCATCAGACTCTCTCCTCCTCTGTAAGCAAAATCATCGTTGCATGACGGGATAACACATGGAACCTAGCCTCATACTCAGATACCTTCATAGAGCTCTGCTCCAACCTCAAGAAATCATCACGGAGACGATCTCTGACGCTTTGCATGATAAAGCTAGCAAGGATGGTCTCTGAAAACTCTTTCCACGACACTGGTGGGGACCCAGCTAGTCTGGTCTCCATGGAAGAACACCACCACTGTCTGGACGATCCATCTAACAGATAGGCAATGAATTCGGCTCCTCTCGACTCCACTAGCCCAGGGCATGCAATCTCTCTCGGCAAGAGGTAATGAACTCATGGGCGTCCTCCCCAACTGCCCTAGAAAACCTCGGTGGTGATAATCTCAGAAACACCCCAAGTATCTTCTACTCCCAAAGTGACACAATCCTGTCTAAAGCATCCGACTGAACGGTGGCCGGTGCTGGCGGCTGCTGAACCTCTGGAACCGCTGCTGCAGGCTGACCCTGCGGTGCTGGAGCTAGAGCTAGATCTAGTAATGGTGCTGGGGCTTGCCTCTGCTTCATACCTCCTATCACTGCTAGTATCTGCGCAAGCATAGGCTAAATATCAATGGCAACAACTGGTGTGGGTGGCGGCTGGGTTGGTCCCAGCCCCACCGGCTGAGGAGGAATCTAATCAATCTGAGGCTTCGCCTCTGGCTCCAGAGTCCTCACTCTATCTCTTGCTGGTGCCACATCCCTATCTCGACCTCGAGGTCAGCCTCTACCCCTAGCTGGGGCTCTATCTGCGGGTTCGGGTGCATACCCCTTGGCCGCTCTACCGCGCGTGCGAGCTATCCTGCGATAGAGTTACACAAGTTAGATTCCATGAAACCAATTGGAAAAACAATGCATGAAAATTATACAAGTCATAAAAAACCCCTAAGGACATCCTGTAGCCTCCGAAAGATAAGTCACAGACGTCTCCGCAGTGATCCGCAGGACTCTACTAGATGTTAGCTCTGTACAAGTGAGACCGACGAACCTGGGCTCTGATACCAAGCTTGTCAAGACCTAATTTTTTGAATCATGATGGCGCCTACCAACCAGCTAGTAGGCAAGCCAAACCCTGTCCCAGAACTTGATAGTAATGGGACTGAGGGAGGAAACTAAACCACAGCTAAGCAAAAAGATAAATAAAGGAACACATAAGAGGAAGGCGGAAGCGAACCCAAAAACTATATACAAAAATAAATACCTCTCAGAACCTGGAAGTAACATGTACAGAGCTACTATAAAACGAGTACAAGTCCCAAAAGTGGACCACAGAAACAAGACTGTCTTAAAAGCAAAAGACAAGCCAAAATATATATATACAGAAGGAGACGGGTAATCCCAGAATGCCATGTGCTCACCCTCGCCTCCGAAGTAGACTACAGCAGGCTCGATCTCAATGCTGATAACTGGTGCTCGAACCTGCATCACAAAAAAAGTTACAGAGTACCAAAACAATAGGTACCCATTAGGCATCACAGGCCGACTAAGCAAGAAAGGAAAAAGCATACTGAAAAGATAGAATCTAAAGAAGAACAGAGGTCAAATGAATAAGAGAAGAAACAAGCCGACAGTAAATCTAAGAATACCTAAACTTAACCTAACTAGGCCCCCCATAAGACCCAGAAGGTACACTCAAGCACAGAACAAACAAAAATTTGAACGGACCCCCAAAAGACCGATAGACACACAGAATAGCTAGATCTACGAAATCGAAAAGAACCCAACTCTAAACCAAACAACCAGTCAACTCCCAGGGGGCGCCGACCCAGCTAGTAAAAGTGACATCAAGATAACAGACCAACTCATATAACTAAGCCGCCCAACCAGCAACTCCTAGGGGCGCCGACCCAGCTAGTAAGAGTGCCCCGGGCGTGTCAACTCCGAAGAGGAACTCAATGTACCCTGAAATATCCCAGTCGCCCAGCAAACCAGCCACACCCAACTGTGCCAGCCCAGCTAGTAAGAGGGCCTGAGGCGGGTCAACTCCGAAGAGTATTTCATATACTTCATATCCATGCCGCCCAACCAGTCAGTTGCTCCCAAGGGCGTCAACCTAGCTAGAAAGAGGACCTGGGGGCGTATCAATTCCGTAGAGTATCTCACATTCCAAGTTGTCATGGATCGTCGTCCATTACCAACCACATCACCACAACATCGACCCAGAAACACCCAACCCAAGAAGAAATAATGCCTCCGATGACACATCGGCACCACAAAAATAGGGAGAGAATCCAGAAGGATTACAAATAACACATAGCCTAATCTAGGCACATACTATCAGGACCCAAGTCTGCTATTCCGGTCTACAAGGACCTAGTCCATCCGAATCGACGTCGGATACATACCACGGTCAAACGGGTGTATGGGTCTAAGGCAATACTAGCCTAACCTAGACTAAGGCAAAAATATGCTCCAACACAACAAAACAACCAAACAAATAATCCACAGGCATCAACATATAAGCAACCCCTCCGATAGGATGGTACTACCCCTAAAACAGCCCGAAAACCAACCCTTAAACAAGGTTTCTAAGAAGAAGAGAAGAAATATTAATTACGCACCCCATATTCACACCAATCAACATACATTTACACAATCAGGCTGAATCTAAAAAGAAGGGAAGTGGTAACCTACCAGAAGGCCGACCGTGCGCGCTCCAAATCACTCTGCTGGAGCTTTTCCCTTTTGAATCGCCTCGGATCGCTGCCACGCTATAAAAAATAGAACCACAGCTTCATCACAATTGTTTAGATACCAAAAACAATAAATCGGAGACAGGACAATTTCAGAGTCAAAATCGGGAAATGTGGGCCCCACTCCAAAATTTTCAGAATTGACTCCGTGAAGAGGTCCAAAACTAACCCCCAAAATTGTGTTCCAAAATGGTTGATGTTGTTGCTGAAGCAAACATGGATGCTGTACAACGCCGTCTCATGTTCAATGACAAGTTTGTTCTATGCATTATGTTCAATTTGCTAAACTTGTGTTAGTTGTTACAAGACAACCTTTTGTGAACTTTCACTAAGAAAGCTACCCTGTTCTACTCTTTTAACTCGGTAGTTGGATTTATCGATGTTTGATCTGTAGATGTATTTTGGTGGATGTGAATGACAAGGTTGTTGGTCATGAATCCAAGTACAATTGTAAGTTTAGATTTTGGGAATTTCCCCGTGTGTGTTATCTTCTTGTGTTCATGTCTCCTATTTTTGCTCAATAATCTGCTATTGATGTGCAAGTCATTTGATGAAAAAGATCGAATCTGAGAATTTGTTGCACAGAGCTTTCAGTGTATTTCTTTTCAACTCAAAGCATCAACTTCTTCTTCAGGTATGTCACATAAATAGAATGCAAGTGCTGAATGATTATATAGTCTCAATATGAGAGTGTTGATACTTAGACAAGCTACAAAATAAGTTGTCAAATGAGACACATCTTTGTAGCTTTTGAAGATTAAGACACTTAATATATATTATTCTTATGTTGTATGTGTAGCAATGATCTGCAAAAAAGGTAACCTTACCTTTGGTGTGGACAAACAAGTGTTGCAGCCGTCCTCTCTTCCGAGAGTCTGAGCTTATTGAGGAGAATGCTATTGGTATATTTTCTGTTTAAGTTGAAAGTCTTTACCTCTTACCATCCTGGCTTCTCTTCTTAATTTATTCTCTGTTGTAATTTGAAATATTAGGTGTGAGAAATGTTGTACTAAGAAAGCCTCTTGATGAACTTGGTATTCCGGCTGAAGATGTCCTATTTGACCGATTCACACCATTGGGCTGTATGCTTTACAAGGCACCGTCTGATGGGAAGTGGGGAGAGCATGAGCGTAATGAAACATCTTCTTTGTATTTCAATTTTGTTGTGCTTATAAACTATTTGTCCAACCTTTTAGTAAGCCAAATGAGCTTGTTTTAGAATGTTGGGTTGCTTTGGGCAAAAAATACTTTAAAAAATAAGTAGATTTTAGAAGCTTGGCCAAATAGGTTATGTTACTATTTAGTGATTATTATTCTTAATTATAATGTTGTAGCTACTAAATTAACTGTATATCTCCCAAAAGCATGAGTGTGCATTGAGCATATAGGTATAACTCCTAGCTGATTAGTTCTATGTTATTGCTGTCGATTATCTTCTATATATTGTTTGTGATGTCAATGTTCACCCGAACCCGGACAAATTTACTGATATAAAATATCTGAACCAAGAGCAACTAAAAGAGCTTTTGAGGAAAGCTGATGCTGGTGAAGAAGGTTTGAAGCTATCTCCATGGTTCAGACTTGTAGTTGACAACTTCTTATTCAAAAGGTAAGACTATCTTGAGAAGGGGACTATCCAAGAAGCTGCTGCTATGAAAACCATTCACAAGTTCACATAAAAGCTGTGTTGCTCGAGCTCTCCAAAAATATTGTTGCATCTAAGTGGATCCAACAATGCACCGGCCGTCATTTTTGAAGAGTCTTGAATAAACATAGCTTAAAAAGGAGTCAACTTTTAGCATGGTTGAACAAATACATTCCTATTCCTATCTAGACAAATAAATTTGGTGGTAATATTTTGAAGATTTCCTTTTTTGAATCCCTATATTTTGTTGTTGTTTTTGTAAAGAATAGAACAAAAGTATTATTGAATTGATCAGAACTTGTAACATAGACATGTTTATGTTAATTTTAATAATGTAGCTTGTTGTTTTGTGCTTGGCAAATTTTGTGTTGTCCAAGATTTTTTGCGTAAATTCTAGCCTTTCAGGCCTCACTTGTGGGATTTCATTGGACATGTTGTTGTAGTTAAACTCTAGCCTTTCAGACCTCCTACCTATAGAGATTTCTTCCCAATCCAAAAAGGAGAAGAAAAACTTACGGTCCTTTTCTTGAACAAGAAACCACACGCTATTTCATCCTTTTTGCTAGATATGGGATTCTGAGTTCTAGTTAATTATAGACACTGCACGGACCATGTAATTAATTACTTAGGATTCCTATTATGGAAATAATTTCAAATATGTAATTTAAATTATTCTTACCTTAATAAATTACTAATCATTCTACTATAAATTCGTAATTGCACTCCTTCAATTATATTTTGAAATTCTCCGTTAAACACTTATGTAATTCACTGTGTTAAGATTATAGATACTAATAAATAAATTAAATTACTAAGGAATTTAATTCAATGATTAATTTTTCTTTACACACTACTTAACTTATTTCATGTGTCGGATTCGTAAATACACTTGCAAAGTTTAACACGATGAAAACTTATAAGCTTCTCAAAAAGGCATATCATCAATCTCTATATCGAGACATGTATTCCATAAACTAACTTATTATTTCACCAATATATATTATTATCATCTAATCTACCATGCATATTGACCTATCTCAGAATCTCACCTTTAATTTTGGTAATTGTTCAACTTTTTATTTATCATTAAAGAGTATATTTACAAAGGGAAGTTAGGCTACCACGGCCCACTCTTACTTACAAATTACTACTGCTAAAACTCCTATCTACCCAAAACTTCTAAAATCTGCACTTATCTTGCATCTATCTAATTGTTGTCAAAGCTCGCACACTGTAGATGCATGCCACACTTCACGCTATGTTGTTCCCAGAGGTCTCCTTCTTCTCAAATATTCGAGTATTTCTCTCTTTCCATTTAGGCCTCATTTGTTTTTATTAAGATTAAGACGTCTGAATCTGAATGAATATTTGAATGATTAAGATCTTCTGTATAGATCTGAACACTGAATGATTAAGACTGTTTGTTTTTAAACATCTGAATATATATATATATATATAAAAAAAAACAATAGTAATACATTATATATTATAATTTAAATAAAATGGTAGGTAAATATTACACTAACAAAATATTATGAAAAAACTTCATTCTTTGATAAACATTAAGAAATTAAGATATTTGAATTATAAATAAATATTTTAAGTTTGATAAACATAAAATGGAACTACATGGATTACATATATAAATTATAGCAATAAAAATAATTGTTAGAAAAAAATATAGTAATCATTTTTTGAAAGAAAAAAGTTCAACACAAATTAATCTTAAATAAATAAATGAAACATCTCTATGTTCCATAATGTGTTTGCCCATGTACTTTTTTCTAAAATAAATAATTATCATGATACATTCAAAAGATTTTAAACAAATTTATAAAGGCATCATCGTCCGATTTCAGCAATACATAATTATGAAGTTACTTTGCACTTTAATCAAATAAAATTTTTACAATAAATTTTATCAATACTTGATAAACAAGAATCATGAACAAAAATTAAAGCTTAAGGAAATAATTTGGATAACTAAAGTTGGAGGATGAGAAATGCTTAGATTTTATTTTTTTTGAAGAAAAAAATATGGAGCACAATTATTTTTTGAAAATAAAAGAGTCGAAATGAAAATATGACTCTGTCACAGATCTGATTCATTCAGACCCTTTCAGACCCATTAAGAGATTTTTTAGTAAAAAAAAAACAAACGCACTTAATGGCCTAATGTCTGAACCATTCAGATTCAGACCTCCATTAAGTGCAAACAAATGAGGCCTAACGCCTCATTTGTTTTCATTAAGATTATGACGTTTGAATCTGAATGCATATCTGAATGATTAAGATATTCTCTATAGATCTGAACACTGAATGATTAAGACTGTTTGTTTTTAAACATCTAAATATATATATAACACAATAGTAACACAATACATATTATAATTTAAATAAAATGGTAGGTACATATTACATTAACATAATATTACGAAAAAACTTCATTCTTTGATAAACGTGTAGAAATTAAGATATTTTAATTATAAATAAATATTTTAAGTTTGATAAAAATAAAATGTAACTACACGTATTACATATATAAATTATCGTAATAAAAATAATTGTTAGAAATAAAATATAGTAATCATTTTTTGAAAGAAAAAAGTTCAACACAAATTAATCTTAAATAAATAAATGAAACATCTCTATGTTCCATAATGTGTTTGCCCATGCACTTTTTTCTAAAATAAATAATGATCATGATACATTCAAAAGATTTTAAACAAATTTATAAAGGCATCATCGTCCGATTTCAACAATACATATTTTTTGAAGTTACTTCGCACTTTAATCAAATAAAAATTTTACAATAAATTTTATCAATTCTTGAAAAACAAGCATCATGAACAAAAATTAAAAGTTACGGAAATAATTTGGATAACTAAAGTTTGAGGATGAGAGATGCGTAGATATTTTTTTTTTTTTTTTTAAGAAAAAAATATGGAGCACAATTTTTTTCGAAAATAAAAGAGTATGAATGAGAATAAAACTCTGTCACAGATCTGATTCATTCAGACCTTTCAGACCCATTAAGAAATTTTTTAGTAAAAAAAATAAACGCACTTAATGGCCTAATGTCTGAACTGTTCAGATTTAGACCTCCATTAAATACAAACAATTAAGGCCTTAGCGTAGATGTATTCAGTGTATACCATCTGTAGAGCTCTAGCTTTTCCAGTTCTAACTTTTGTATGTAGTAGGATCCAATGGTGCATTGCATCCGAAGTCTCAAATCATGGAGATGTGATTTTCAGCCATTGTAGTAGACTAGTCCATACATCCTATGAGTACGAGCATTGTGTAAATAGGTGATTTCTGTTTTCTGGTTCTTGTTTGCATATAATACAGGTGGTATCCTTCACCAAGCCCCATTTGAGCATCCTATCCACTGTAAGTAGCCGACCTTGCAAAGGAACGACTATACAAGTTAGAAGTGTATAGTTAAAGGAATGGCTAGGTAAAGCACATTGTAAATTTGAAAACTACAATTTATAAAGTTTGAGATCAGATATGACTATGTACTGTTAACTGGTTCGGCATAGACTTACTATGGGTTTATCAATGAATCCTACGAAGGTTGGGTTTTGGTTTGAGTGACAAACAGTGATGTGTGGAAGGTTCTACATTTTTATGTTGGTCTGGATTGTTGGAATTATGGTAGACGACTTATGGAGGCGCTACGTTATGGACCTACAGTTCTACATGGTTATTGAGTATATCGAGGGGATTGAAACTACTCTGTTGATGGGACTACACAAACTGTTATGATGAGTTACATAGACACTTGGTGGCGAGTAAAGGTTTTGTTCTTACAAGATATACAAAATTCTTGGGGTGATCAAGGGTTTATCAAAGATTTTGCATGGGTATGCAATTGTTTAAATGGTGGTTGATGCATGGCATGTGAAGGTTTGCATGTAGTGGATATTGATATGTGATTCAATAGTTTTAGCTTTATGAAAAAGTACTACTAAATTTGGAATTAGTGCTATCAGCCTTGGGTAGGACCAATTTCAGACATGGAATGCCTAAAGTAGGCTTGGGACTGATAGAAATCTTTCTTTTGATAAAGAAAGAGGAGTCATATTTCAGAGTTACGGGATGTGGCAATGTGTTTTTCAAGAAAATTTGGTAGTAGTGATGGTTTTGGAAGCATGAGTAGAGGATCGGTAAGGTCATGATAGTTCATTGACATTAGGTTTTTCTTTTCAATTGTCGGATTATGGTGAGCATGTAGGATTTTGATGAGTGGAGCACGTATATTCTAGTTATCAACAAAGAATTTTACCCGTCATTTGTTATTTCCCTCACAACTCACATATTATTTAATTGTATCACTAAAATTTGAATACCAAATGAATAAATAAAATAGAAAAGGACACATTAGATAATGGTCAGAAAAGAAGAAATATTAATGAATGATAAAAGGGAAACGAAATAAAGAAGTGGAGAGGTGACAACTTAGGTAAAAATATAAATAAGATTGATGGAAACCGTCTATCTATAATCATAAGTTTTGAGTTTGAATATTAGTATTTTATTTAAATACTAGAATGTTGGATAAAAAAGAATAAGGACACACTAAATAATGATCTAAGAAAGGAAAATTATCAATGAATGTTAAAAGGGAAAAGAAACAAAGAAGTGGAGAGGTGACAAATTAGGTAAAAAAAATAAATAAAATGGATAAAATTCTTTTATCTAATCATAAATTTTGAGTTTGAATCCTAATACTTTGTTTGATATAAATTTAAAATAATTTTGATACAAATTATGGATAGAAAGGTTCTACGACACAAGAAAATACTCAACTACTTACATCACCACTTCACATATATTTCAATTATAAAAAAAAAATTCCCCATCATTCATTTATTTTCTTTTTACGACTATATATTATTTAAATATATTGTTAAGTTTTGAATACCAGATAATTATGACACATTAGGTAATAGTCTAAAGAAAGAAAAATCATTTTACTAAACAGGGAAAAAAAATTAAAATAAAAAAGAATTGGAAAAGCTGACAAAAAACAAAAGAATCATTTTTTTCCTATAAATTGTCCTCTTCCATTCTTCTACTTGTTCACTCAAATCTCACTATTTTTCTCTGTGTTTACAAAATTTTATCATCTGTAAAAATAGTTGATGTTGTTGTTGATGCAAACATGGATGTTGTACAACGCCATCTCATGATCGATGACGACTTTGTTCTCTATCTCTCTTTTCCATTTTTACTATGTATTATGTACAATTTACTAAACTTGTGTTAGTTGTTACAAGACAACATTTTGTGAACTTTCACTAAGAAAGATACCTTGTGCTACTCTTTTAAATCGGTAGTTGTTGTTACCGATGCTCGATCTGTTGATGCATTTTGTTGGATTTGAATGACAAGGTTGTTGGTCATGAATCCAAGAACAATTGTAAGTTTAGATTTTGGAATTTTCCCCGTGGGTGTTATCTTCTTGTGTTCATGTCTCCTATTTTTGCTCAATAATCTGCTATTGATGTGCAAGTCATTTGATGGAAAGATCGAATCTGAGAATTTGTTGCACAGAGCTTTCAGTGTATTTCTTTTCAACTCAAAGCATCAACTTCTTCATCAGGTATGTCACATAAATAGATTGCAAGTGCTGAATAATTTTATAGTCTCAATATTAGAATGTTGATAATTAGAAAAACTATAAAATAAGTCGTCAAATGAGACACATCTTTGTATCTTTTGAAGATTAAGACACTTAATATATATTATTCTTTTGTTGTATGTATAGCAACGATCTGCAACAAAGGTAACCTTTTCTTTTGTGTGGACAAACACGTGATGTAGCCATCCTCTCTTCCGATAGTCTGAGCTTATTGAGGAGAATGCTCTTGGTATATTTTCTGTTTAAGCTGAAAGTATTTAACTCCTACTATCCCAACTTCTCTTCTTAATTTATTTTGTGTTGTAATTTCAAATATTAGGTGTCAGAAATGCTACACATAGGAAGCTTCTTGATGAAATCGATATTCCGACTGAAGATGTTCCGGTTGACCAATTCACACCATTGGGCCGTATGCTTTACAAGGCACCATTTAATGGGAAGTGGGGAGAGCATGAACGCAATGAAACATTTTCTTTGTATTTCGATTTTATTGTGGTTATAACCTATTTGTCCAACCTTTTTGTATGTCAAAAGGGCTTGTTTTAGAAAGTTGGGTTGCTTTGGGCAAAAAATATTTTTCAAAATAAGTAGATTTTAGAAGCTTGGCCAAATAGGTTATGTGACTATTTAGTGATTATTATTCTTAATTATAATGTTGTAGCTACTAAACTAACTGTATACCTCCCAAAAGCATGAGTGTGCAATGGGCATATAGGTATAACTCCTAGCTAATTACTTCATTGTTATTGCAGTCGATTATCAAGAAAAGCCACTTCAAAAATCACCCCACCAAGCATGAAAATGATGAAAATGGAAAATTTCCCGACTTTTACACTGTTCAGGTCAAAAAAGCTAACCCTCCGCGAACGTGCCCTAACTCCACGAACACGGAGACCAAGAAGTTGACCCTCCGTAAATGCGCCCTGTCTTCGCGATAGCGGAGGCCAACACACATAACACTCCGTGAACGCGCCAGATCCCTCCGCAAACGCGGAGGCAAAAATCCCATGCACCAGATAGAGCAAAAATCAACAATTTCAACAAGTCTCCGAATGGACCCTCAAGATTCGTTCAGAACCTCGTGCACACAAACTTGATATGCAACCCTACTAAATTCGACGTTCTAAACTCAATGGAACCGTTGGAATTCGTATTCGAGGTCTCCTTGACCCGAAACCCGATAATGCCCAACGAAATTAACTTAAGCTTCGAAAAACTCAAATAAAACTCGGAACCTCTAAAAATTCAACCAAGGCCACCCCTAGACCTAAAATCATCCCCCATACCAACGGAGTCATCGGAATCCACATCCAAGCATCCGATCTCCGAATGTTGACCAAAGTCAACCCTATGATCAAAATTTCACAATTTTCCAACTTAAGACCTCAAATCCACGATACTGCCCCAAAACTGAGTCCGTCAACTTTCCTAGACGAATTTCCATATTTCGAAACTGATGGAATCGACGGAATTCCAACCCGAGTTCGTAAACTCCGATTGACCCAAAAATCACATTTTGACAACTTAAGCCTTTAGAATTCAATTTTTTCCAAAAACCACAACTGAACAAGAATTTTCACAAAACTAACATCGGATATTAGCCAAACATGACTCGGGCAACTCTCGGGAGGGGTAAAATGGTCATTTAACAAAAATTACAAAAATTGACCTTCATGGTCATTACATTATCCACTACTAAAAACCATGTTCGTCCTCGAACATAAACTAAAAGAAGGTACCTGAAGCCTCGAAAAGATGAGGATATCTGGCACGCATGTCAGACTTGGACTCCCAGGTAGCCTCTCCAACTGAATGGTGACCCCACTGCACCTTCACTGAAGCAATCTCCTTGGTCCTAAGCTTACGGACCTTTCTATCAAGAATAGTTGTAGGCTCCTCCTCACAAGTCAAATCAGAACTCAACTATACCGAATCGAGTGTAATCACATGCGACTCATCCGAAGCATAGAAACATGAAACACATGATGCACAACTGACAAGCTAGGTGGTAAAGCCAACCTATAGGCCACCTCTCCCACTCGGTCTAAAATCTCAAAAGGACCAATGAATCTAGGGATAGGCTTGCCCTTCTTTCCAAACCTCATAACACCCTTCATGGGTGATACTCAGAGACAAACATGATCACCCTCCATGAACACCAAGTCTCGAACTCTCTGATTGGCATAACTCTTCTGCCTACTCTGAGCAGTCAATAGCCTACTTTGAATCAAACGAACCAGATCCATGACATCTCTAAGCAAGTCAGTGTCTAAGGAATCCATCTCAGCCGAATAAAACCACCCAATTGGTGATCTACACCGTTTGCCATACAATGCCTCAAACGAGGCCATCTGAATGTTGGAATGATAGCTGTTGTTGTAGGTAAACTCTGTTAGGGGCAAATGTTGATCCCACCTAGCACCAAAGTCAATCAAACAAGCATGAAGCATGTCCTCGAGCACCTGAATCATCCGTTCGGACTGACCATCTGTCTGAGGGTGAAATGTTGTACTCATATCCAACTGAGTACCCAAACCACGCTGCAAAGCCCTCTAGAAGTGCGAAGTGAACAATGAACCTCGATCCGAGATTATACATATCGGCACCCTATGAAGCCTAACAATCTGACTGATATAGAGCTGGGCTAACTTCTCCGCTATAGTTCACCTAAACTGGGCTGAAATGTGCAGACTTAGTCAGCCTATCAACAACCACCCATATAAAGTCATAACCACCCACGGTGATAGGTAAACCCACAACAAAGTCCATAGTGATTCACTCCCACTTCCAATAGGAATGGGCATCCTCTGAGACACACCTCCGGGCCGCTGGTGCTCACACTTGACCTGTTGACAGGTCAAACATCTAGATACGAAGTCTACAATATTCCTCTTCATACCACACCACCGGTAATGCTGACTCAGATCATGAAACATCTTCGATGTCCCCGGATGGATAGAATATCTACAACAATGGGCCTTCTCTAGAACCAGTCTAACAAGCTCGCCCACCTTGGGCACACAAATTCGACCTCCAATCCTTTAAACTCCATCAGAGTCAAGTGCAGCCTCCTTGGCTTCACCTTGTATCGAATGAGACACAAATTCTCATCCTCAAACTGGAGCTCACGAATCTTCTCAATTAAGGAAGAACGGGCCTCAATGAACGCAATCAAACCATCGCTCTCCTAAGAAACCTACAACCTCACAAAGCTGTTGGCTAACCTCTAAACATCCCTAGCCAAGGGCCTCATATAATCACTGATCGCGACAAGACTCCCCATACTAGGAGCCTTCCTACTCAAAGCATCGGACACCACATTGGCCTTTCCTGGATGATACAAGATAGTCATATCGTAGTCCTTCAGTAACTCAAGCCATCTACGCTATCTCATATTCAGATACCTTTGATTAAAGGTGTACTGAAGACTCCGATGATAGGTGAAGATCTCACAACGAACCCCATACAAATAATGCCGCCGTAGATTAAGAACAAACACCACCGCTGCAAGCTCTAGATCGTAAGTAGGATATTTCTTCTCATGTGCCTTCAACTGTCTAGAAGCATAGGCAATAACCTTCCCTTTCTGCATCAATGCACCTCCCAAACCAACTTCGGAGGCATCACAATATACGGTAAAGCTCAGACCCTCCTTGGGCAAGGTCAATAGAGGAGCTGAAGTCAACAAAGTCTTGAGCCTTTTAAAGCTCACCTCACACTCATCGGACCAATGAAAACTCACGGTCTTCTGAGTCAATCTACTCAATGGCGCTACAATGGTGGAGAAACCCTGCACAAACCACTGCTAGTAGCTTACTAACCTCACAAAACTCCAAATCTCAGTAGGAGAAGTAGGTCTCGTCCAACCCTTAATTGCCTTAATCTTTGCTGGATCGATGCTAACACCCTCCTTGGACACCACGTGTCCCAAGAATGCCAAAACTCACACTTGGAGAACTTGGCATACAACTTGTGCTCCCTCAAAGTCTGATGCACCAATCTCAAGTTACGGACATGATCCTCCTCGGTCCGGGAATATATCAGAATGTCATCAATGAACACGATCACGAAGGTATCAAAGTACGGATTAAACACTCCATTCATCAACTCCATAAATGCCGCAGGGGAGTTAGTCAGCCCAAAAGATATCACTAAGAACTCGTAATGGCCATAACGAGTCCGAAAAGCTATCTTAGGAATATCGGATGGCCTAATCTTCAACTGGTGATAGCCGGACCTCAAGTCAATCTTAGAACACAACGCCACACCCTGAAGCTGATCAAACAAATCATCAATGCGAGGAAGAGGATACTTGTTTTTAACAATTACCTTGCTCAACTGCCTATGATCAATGCACATCCTCATAGAGCCATCCTTTTTCTTAACAAAGAGAACCGTTTCTCCCCAAGGTGACACACTAGGGCGAATAAACCCTTTGCTCAACAAGTCCTGCAGCTAGTCCTTCAACTCCTTCAACTCAGCTGGAACCATACGATACGAGGCAATAGAAATGGGCTTAGTGCCCGGCTCCAAATCAATAGAAAAATCAATATCCCTATACGGAGGAACACCAGGAAGATCAGTAGGAAACACATCAGCAAACTCCTTAACCATTGGAATGGACTCCATGGGAGATGACTCAACACTGGTATCCCGAATAAAAGCCAAATAAGAAAAACACCCTCTATCAATCAACCTGTGGGCTCGGATATAGGAGATCACCTTACTAAGGTAAGAACCACCAATACCCTTCCACTCTACCCTCGGAACACTAGGCATCGCTAAAGTGACAGTCTTAGCATGACAATCCAGAATCGCATGATAGGGAGAAAGACAATCCATACCCAATATCCCATCAAAATCTACCATTCCTAGAATAATAAAGTCCACCCAAGTGTCGTACCCAACCAAAGAAATAGAACAGGATCGATGCACTCGATCCACCACTAAGGGCTCACCCATGGGTGTAGAAACATGCACAGGCAAAGGCATACGATCACATACCAAATCAAACTCAGATGCAAAGTAGGTAGACACATAAGAGAAAGTAGACCCTGTATCAAATATTATAAATGCATCTCGATGGGAGACTGGGACAATACCTGCTATGACTGCATCAGAAGACTCAGCCTCAGGTCTCCCCAGAAAAACATAACACTGGGCTCCTCTACCACCTCCGATCTGAGCCGCACCTCTACCTCCATGCTGGGCCACATCTCCACTACCCAATGCTCTGCCACCTTTGCCTGTTGTCTGACCCTTGCCCCAACCTCTAGCCAGAGGAGTTGAACCTCTCTCTAGAGCTACATAATAAGTATGTTGAGGCCCTGAATGAGTCTGTAGAGGGCACTGTCATATCAAATGACCAGGATCCCCAAAAGTATAACACCACCTCAGAACAATGATCTGATGTGAGGAACCAGATGAAGTACCACGGCAACCCTGGCAAGAACTGTGAGACCCATGGGACACCTGTCCACCTTCGGCCACTGGAATGGAAGCAAGTACCAGCCTCTAGCGCTGAAAAGAAGTACCACCTCTCTGAGAACCCCTACCTCTAGACGAGGCACCAAAAAATTGGCCACTTGAACGGGCCCTCTTGGAGTCCCCAAACTCCTCTCGAACCAACAATTCCGCCTCTCTGGCAATACTCACAATGGCTTCTCGAGTTTTGCCTTTAGTGTGTAGTAGAATTCAATGGTGCATTGCATCCGAAGTCTTAATTCATAGAGATGCGATTTGTAGCCATTGTAGTAGTCTAGTCCAAACATCCCATAAGTACGAGAATTCTGCAAATTAGTGATTTCTGGTTTCTAGTTCTTGTTTGCACAGAATCAGGGGGTATCCTTCACCAAGCCCCATTTGAGCATCCTATCCATTTTAAGTTGTCCACCTTGCAAAGGAACAGCTATACAAGTCAGAAGTGTATAGTTAAAGGAACGGCTAGGTAAAGCACACTGTAACTTTGAAAACTAAAGGTTATAAAGTTTTAGATCAGATATGATTATGTACTGTCAACTGGTTCGGCATAGACTTAAGATGTCTTTACCAACGACTTCTATGAAGGTTGGGTTTTGGTTTGGGTGACAAACAATGATGTGTGGAAGGTTCTACATTTTTGCTTTGGTCTGGATTATCAGAATTTTGGTAGACAACTTATGGACGCGCTACGTTATGGACCTACAGTTCTACATGGTTATTGAGTATTTCGAGGGGATTGAAACTACTCTGTTGATGGGACTACACAAACTGTTATGATGAGTTACATAGACACTTGGTGGCGAGTAAAGGTTTTGTTCTTACAAGGTATACAAAATTATTGGGGTCATCAAGGGTTTATCAAAGATTTGGCATCGGTATGCAATTGTTTAAATGGTGGTTGATGCATGGCATGTGAATGTTTACATGTAGTGGATATTGGTATCTGATTCAATAGTTTTAGCTTGATGAAAAAGTACTACTAAATTTTGAATAAGTGCTATCAGCCTTGGGTAGGATCAGTTTCTGACATGGAATGCTTAGAGTAGGCTTGGGACGGATAAAAATCTTTCTTTTGATAAAAAAAGAGGAGTCATATTTCAGAGTTACGGGATGTGGCAATGTGTTTTTCAAGAAATTTTTGTACTAATGATGGTTTTGGAAACATGAGTAGAGGATCTGTAAGGTCATGATATTTCATTGGCATCAGATTTTTTTTTCAATTGTAGGATTATGGTGAACATATAGGGTTTTGATGAGTCGAGAACGTATGTTCTAGTTATTAACAAAGAATTTTACCCGTTGTTAGTTATTTCCCTCACAACTCACATATTATTTAATTGTATCACTAAATTTTGAATACCAAATGATTAAATAAAATAGAAAAGGACACATTAGATAATGGTCCAAAAAAGAAGAAATATTTATGAATGATAAAAGGGAAAAGAAATAAAGAAGTGGAACGTGACAACTTGGGAAAAAATATAAATAAGATTGATGAAAACCATCTATCTATAACCATAAGTTTTGAGTTTGAATACTAGTATATTTTTTAAATACTAAAATGTTGGATAAAAAAGAATAAGGACACATTAAATAATGATCTAAGAAAGGAAAATTATCAATGAATGTTAAAAGGGAAAATAAACAAAGAAGTGGAGAGGTGACAAATTAGGTTAAAAAATAAATAAAATGGATAAAATTCCTTTATCTAATTATAAATTTTGAGTTTGAATCCTCATACTGTGTTTGATATAAATTTAAAATAATTTTGATACAAATTATGGATATAAAGGTTCTACGACACAAGAGATCACTCAACCACTTACATCAGTACTACACATATATTTCAATTATCAAAAAACAAAATATTCCCCATCATGCATTTATTTTCTTTTTACGACTATATATTATTTAAACTTATCATTAAGTTTTGAATACCCGATAATTATGACACATTAGGTAATAGTCTAAAGAAAGTAAAATCATTTTACTAAAAAAGGAAATTTTTTTTAAATAATCAAGAATTGGAAAAGGTGACAAAAAAAGAATCATTTTTCCCTAAAAATTGTCCTCTTCCATTCTTCTGCTTGTTCACTCAAATCTCACTAATTTTCTCTTTGTTTACAAAATTTTATCATCTGTAAAAATGGTTGATGTTGTTGCTGATGCAAACATGGATGCTGTACAGCGTTGTCTCATGTTCGATGACGAGTTTGTTCTCTATCTCTCCTTTCCATTTTTACTATGCATTATGTACAATTTTCTAAACTTTTGTTAGTTGTTACAAGACAACCTTTTGTTAACTTTCACTAAGAAAGATACCATGTTCTACTCTTTTAAATCGGTAGTTGTTGTTATCGATGTTTGATCTGCAGATGTATTTTTGTGTATGTGAATGACAAGGTTGCTGGTCATGAATCCAAGTACAATTGTAAATTTAGATTTTTGGAATTTCCCCCATGTGTGTTATCTTCTTGTGTTCATGTCTCATATTTTTGCTCAATAATCTGCTATTGATGTGTACGTCATTTGATGGAAAAGATCGAATCTGAGAATTTGGTGCACAGAGCTTTCAGTGGATTTCTTTTCAACTCAAAGCAACAACTTCTTCTTCAGGTATGTCACATAAATAGATTACAAGTGCTGAATAATAATATAGTCTCAATATTAGAATGTTGATATTTAGACAAACTATAAAATAAGTTTCCATCCCGGCTTCTCTTCTTAATTTATTCTGTGTAGTAATTGCAAATATTAGGTGTCAAAAATGCTTCATAAAAAAGCTTCTTGATGAACTCGGTATTTCGGCTGAAGATATCCCGGTTGACCAATTCACACCATTGGGCCATATGCTTTACAAGGTACCATCTGATGAGAAGTGGGGAGAGCATGAACATAATGAAACATCTTCTTTGTATTTCTATTTTATTGTGCTTATAACCTTTTTGTCCAAACTTTTAGTAAGCCAAAAGGGAAAAAAATACTTTTCAAAATAAGTCAATTTTAGAAGCTTGGCCAAATAGGTTATGTTAATATTTAGTGATTATTATTCTTAATTCTAATATTGTAGCTACTTAATTAATTGTATATCTCCCAAAAGCATGAGTGTAATAACCCAAAAGGTCATTTTTGGTAATTTTTGCAAAATGACCATTTTACCCCTCCCGAGAGTTTCTCCGAGTCATGTTTGATTGGTATCCGAAATTGGTTTTGGGAAGTTTCTTGTTAAGTTAAGGTTTTTTGGAAAATATGAGTTTTAAAAGCTTAAGTAGTAAAAATGTGGTTTTTGAGGTTAATTAGAGTATCGGGGTGTCGGATGGGATTTTTTTTTGTCGACCCATCATCTTTGGAATGTGGAATTTGGTCTAGCAGAGTTGACAGGATCAGGTTTGGGGCTGTAATGTGGATTTGAGGCCTCGAGTTAGAAATTAGAGAGTTTTTGGCCTTAGAGTTGACTTTGGTTAACATTCCGAGATCGGATGCTCAGAATTTGATTCCGACGACTCCGATGGATTCGGGGGATGATATTTGGCCTAAGAGAGGCCTTGGTTGAATTTTTAGAGGTCTCAAGCTTGATTTGAGTTTTGAGGCTTAAGTTAGTTCAGTTGCGTTTTATCGGGTTCTGGGTCAAGGAGACCTCGAATTCAAATTTCGATGGTTCCATTGAGTCCAGAACGTCGAATTTAGTAGGGTAGCATATATGGTTTGTGTGCACGGGGTTTCAAACGAATCCCGAGGATCCATTCAGGAACTTGTGTGATTGCTGAAATTTTTGATCTGTATCTGTTTTTTTTTACCTCCGCATTTGCAGAAAATGGTTGTCCGCATTCGTGGAGTGTTGTGTATTGAACCTCCGCATTCGCGGAGCTGCGAGCGCATTCGCACAGGGTAGTGAGTATGGTCTCCGCGTTCGTGGGCTAAGTGAGCGCGTTCGCGGGCTAAGTGAGACGCGTTCGCGGAGAACGAATGAAGCCTGAACAGTGTAAATTCGAGAAAGACCCATTTTCACCTTTTTCAAACTTTAGAAACTTGGTTGGGCGATTTTGGAAGGGGATTTTCGTGTGAAACATATTGCGTAAGCGATTTTAACCTTAAACCTCTATTACCCGTTGATTTTATCGTGATTCCAACTTGAAATTTTGGGTTTTAAAGTGAGATTTTAGGGTTTTGTATGCACTCCGAATTTTTGATCAAATGGTGATTGTGAACTAGTTTGAACTCCTTTTTAAAAATGATTTTCACTATTGAATTTCTTATGCCTTGAGGATCATTTTCATGTAAGAATTTCTGGATTTAGGCCCCGTTTTCGAAATCGAAGTTTTGAGTTGTTTTGCCCCTTTTTCCCGAATTTCGTGTACTAGGTGTTGTTAGTTCTGAAATTTGGTTGTGGTTCATAATTTGAATAGATTGTGGTGCTTTGGATTATTGTCTGTAGGGGAAAGCTCTGGTTGTGGATTGATCGTGTTTTGTCTGAGGCAAGTGAACTTCTAAAACTTTGTGAACCTTGTAGAATTCCGAATTTTGTTCTTGTATGCATTGGGGAGTAATAGGATTGAGGTATGGGATGAATTCTTGTATGAATCAATCTAAATTGATCAACGGGTTGATAAAAAGACTTGTGTGCTAATGTTGTGAAACTAAGTTAGGCTACCATAGCCCACTCTTCTTTACAAATTACTACTGCTAAAACTCCTATCTACCAAAAACTTCTAAAATCTACACTTATCTAGCATTTGTCTAACTGCTGTCAAAGCTTGCACATTGCAAACGCATGCCACACTTCACGCTATTTTGTTCCTAGAGGTCTCCTTCTTCTTAAATATTCGAGTATTTTTGTCCTTCCATTTACTATAGATGTATTATGTGTATACCATCTCTAGAGCTCTGGCTTCGCGAGTTTTTCCATTAGTATGTAGTAGGATCCAATGGTGCATTGCATCTGAAGTCTCAATTCCTGGAGATGCGATTTGCAGCCATTGTAGTAGTCTAGTCCAAACATCCCATGAGTACGAGCATTCTGCAAATAGGTGATTTCTGGTTTCTGGTTCTTGTTTGCACAGAATACAGGTGGTATCCTTCACCAAACCCCATTTGAGAATCCTATCCACTATATGTAGTCGACCTTGCAAAGGAACGACTATACAAGTGAGAAGAGTATAGTCAAAGGAACAGATAGGTAAAGCACATTGTAACTTTGAAAACTACAGTTCATAAAGTTTGAGATCAAATATGACTATGTACTGTGAACTGGTTCGGCATAGACTTACTATGGGTTTACCAATGACTTCTATGAACTCGGTATTCCAGCTGAAGATGTCCCGGTTGACTGATGCACACCATTGGGCTGTATGCTTTACAAGGCACCGTCTGACGGGAAGTGGGGAGAGCATGAACGTAATAAAACATCTTCTTTGAATTTCAATTTTGTTGTGCTTATAACCTATTTGTCCAACCTTTTAGTAAGCCAAATGGGCTTGTTTTTGAAAGTTGGGTTGCTTTGGGCAAAAAATACTTTTCAAAATAAGTAGATTTTAGAAGCTTGGTGAAATAGGTTATGTGACTATTTAGTGATTATTATTCTTAATTATAATGTTGTAGCTACTTAATTAACAGTATATCTCCCAAAAACATGAGTGTGCATTGAGCATATAGGTATAACTCCTAGCTCATTACTTCTTTGTTATTGCAATCGATCATCTTCTATTTATTGGTCGTGATGTCAATGTTCACCCGAACCCGGACAAAGTTGCTGATATCAAATATGTTAACCAAGAGCAACTAAAAGAGTTTATGAGGAAAGTTGATGCTGGTGAAGAAGGGTTGAAGCTATCTCCTTGGTTCGTACTTGTAGTTGACAACTTCTTGTCAAATGGTGGGACTATGTTGAGAAGGGGACTATCCAAGAAGCTGCTGATATGAAAACCATTCACAAGTTGACTTAAAAGCTGTGTTGCTCGAGCTCTCAAAAAATATTGTTACACCTATATGGATCCACCAATGCACCGGTCATCATTTTTTAAGAGTCTTGAATTAACATAGCTTAAAAAGGAGTCAACTTTTAACATGGTTGAACAAATACATTCCTATTCCTTTCTAGACAAATAAATTTGGTGGTAATATTTTGAAGATTTCCTTTTTTGAATCCCTATGTTTTGTTGTTGTTGTTGTTTTGAGAATAGAACAAAAGTATTATTGAATTGATCAGAACGTGTAACATAGACAAGTTTCTATTAATTTTAATAAAGTAGTTTGTTGTTTTGTGCTTGGCAAATTTTTTGTTGTCCACGATTTTATGCGTAAAGTCTAGACTTTCAGACCTCACTTGTGAAATTTCATTGGATATGCTGTTTTAGTTATAACTACACAAATAGTCAATTTTGGGACACCTATTTTGTCACGACCCAATTTCTCGAGACATGATGTCGCCTACCAACCCACCAGTAGGCCAGCAAAGACCCTATTCCGGAACTCAACAGTAACGGGATTGAGGGTGGAAACTAACCGTAAATAAGTGGAAGCATAAATAAAGGAACACATATAAAGAAAGGGAGGAAGCGAAACATCTATATACAATACCAATACCTTCAAGAACTTGGAAGTCACCAGTACAGAGCTACAAAACGAATACAAGCCCCAAAAGTGGACTACAGAAACAAGACTGTCTCAAAAACAAAAGACAAGCCAAAACCTAAATACAGAAGGATATAGGTAATCCCAGAACGCCATGTGCTCGCCTTCGTCTCCTGAACAGACATCTGCAGGCTCGAACTCAATGCTGATAACTGGTGCTCGGACATTCATCATGAAAACAGATGCAGAGTGTAGCATGAGTACCAAATAACACGTACCCAATAGGCATCATAGGTCAACTGAGCAAGAAAGGTAACACAAGGGAATGGGTAATCTCTGTAACTCGCCACCAGGTCTCAAATGCTCGGCTTCACCTGCTAACAACACAAGCAACGGGACACATAATCAGAGATGTCCCTCCTCATACCGCTCCACCAGTAGTGCTGCCTCAGATCACGATACATCTTAGTGGTGCCCGAATGGATAGAATATCTGGAGTCATGGGCCTCGCTAAGGATCAGCTGAATCAAATCACCGACTCTCGGAACACAAACTCGGCCAGCAAATCTCAAAGACTTAATTGAATCTAAGGTAGCCTGCCCGGCATCACCTGCCAAAACTCTATCTCTGAGTGCCACCAAAGTCTCATCCTCGAATTGGCGACTGCGGATCTGATCTAGCAGCAATGACTGAATACCCACAGAGGCTAACACCCGACTGGAATCCAAAATATCTAGCCTGATCATCTGATTGGCTAAGGAGTGGATGTCCAAAGCCAAAGGTCGATCCAAAACTAAAAGGAAGGCTAGGCTACCCATACTCACTGCCTTCCGGCTCAAGGCGTCAGCTACTACATTCGCCTTGCCCGGATGGTAGAGAATAGAGAGATCATAGTCCTTCAAAAGCTGAATCCAGCGGCGCTGCCTCGAATTAAGATCCCTCTGGGTCATAATGTACTGAAGACTCCTATGATCGCTATAGATCTCACATTGAACTCCATATATGTAATGCCTCCATATCTTAAGCGCGAAAACTACCGTTGCCAACTCCAGATCAAGAGTGGGGTAGTTGCGCTCATGCAGCTTAAGTTGCCTCGACACATAAGTAATAACCCGGCCTTGGTGCATCAGAACACAACTCAAACCAGCGCCGGATGCATCACAAAAAACCATGAAGCCCTCGCCCTCAACAGGAAGAGTCAATATAGGAGCGGTGGTAAGCAACTCCTTAAGCCTCAGAAAGCTTCTCTTACATTCCTCCGACACACAAAGGGAACATCCTGGCGAGTCAACAGAGTTAGAGGTACTGTTTGATAGAGAAACCCTCAACAAAACGTCTGTAGTACCCTGCCAATCCGACGAAGCTCTGAACCTCAATCACAGAAGTGGGCCTAGCCGAATCGCAGATAACCTTAATTTTCGTTGGATCCACCATAATGTCATCCTTGGACACCACGTTCCCCAAGAATACTACAGACTCAAGCCAAAACTCACACTTTGAGAACATGGCATAAAGCCAATGATCTCTCAAAGTAGGGTGCACTATCCTCAGATGATGCTCATGCTCACCATGGCTTCGCGAGTATACCAAGATATCATCAATGAAAACTATGACGAAAGAGTCCAGGTACGGCCTGAATACACGAGTCATCAAGTCCTTGAAAGCGGCAGGGGCATTAGTTAACCCAAAAGACATCACTAGGAACTCATAACGGCTGTAACGAGTCCTAAATGCTATCTTAGGGATGTCCGCTGCTCTAACCCTCAACTGATGATAGCCTGATCTCAAGTAAATCTTAGAAAATACTGCGGCACCCTGAAGTTCGTCAAACTGATCATATACGAGGCATGGGGTAACAGTTCCTCACCATCACCTTATTCAGCTGCCTGTAATCAATACACATCCACTTGGGACCATCTTTCTTCTTCACAAATAGAATTGAGGCACCCCAAGGTGATACACTAGGAAAAATAAACCCCGTACCTAAGAGGTCCTGAAGCTGAACACTCAGCTCCTTGAGCTCTACAGGGGCCATATGGTACTGTGGGATAGAAATAGGATGAGTACCCGGCTCCAAATCGATGACTAAATCAATATCTCGCTCTGGGGTAGGCCAGGAAGGTAGGAAGGAAACACATCAGCAAACTCTCGGACTATAGGCACAGACTCCTACGTAGGGCTCTCCCTACTAACATCTCTGACATACGCCAAATAAACCAAATAAGCCAAACATCCGCTATCCATAAGCCTCTGGGCCTGAATACAAGAAATCACCCCTACTGGTATGCGGCTGCAAGAGCCCCACCACACCACCGGAGGGATACCACGCCAGGCTAATGTAACAGTCTTGGCATAGCAATCCAAGACCGCTCGGTCAGGGGATAACCAATCCATGCCTAAAATCAGATCAAAATCCAGCAGACTCAACACAATAAGATCAGCCCAAGTGTCCTGCCCCCGGATAGTCACAACACAGGATCTACATACCTGATCCACTACAAAAGAATCCCCTACCGGGGTCAAAACACGCAAGGGTACTGCTAAAGGCTATGGACTCACCCTCAATCGAGGAACACAATAAGCAGATACATATGAATATGTAGAACTAGGATCAAATAAGGTTGAAGCGGACTGATGGCATAAGAGAATCGTACCTGTGATCACATCATCAGACGTCTCAGCCTCTGCTCTGGCTGGAGCTGCATAGAAATTACCCTGGGCGCCTCTACCACGAGCATCTACCCTGCCACCTATCCTTTCTCCCCGGGGACCTCCCCAAACACCCTGCTGCTGACCTCCTCCTCTAGCTGGAAGTGTTGCTGCTATCGGTCTTGCTGCCTGAGGGGCTGGTAAGGCTGGTCTGGAGACAGGGTACTCCCTAGACTAATGACCAAGCTCCCCACAAGTAAAGCAACCCTGCGAAGATCTACTCACCGCTGAAGGCCAGCCACCCCTACCTGATGAACCTCCCTGGAACCTTCCTCAGCCCTGACTCGGGTAGGCACTATAACCACTCTGAAGGTGCTGGTCACCCTCTGAGATCATTAATGAAGCCTAGAACGGGCAACTGGGCCAACCTGTCTGGAACCTCTGATAAACCTGGTCCCGAGTAACTCTAGGCCTGGAACGGGGCCCATTAGCTCTATCATCTTGTTTGTCCCTCTTACCGCTGCCACTGTCTACCTCGCAACAGAGCTGCTCAATCGTGCGGGCATGGTCCATAATATCTAGAAAAGAACAGCCCGCTGACAACATAGATTGCGACTCAATACGCAGCGGCAACCTAAAACCCCGAACAAAGCATCTAACTCTCTCCTCCTCTGTGGTCAGGATCATAGTAGCATGATGGGACAGCTCATGGAGTCTAGCCTCATACTTTGACATTGTCATAGAGCCCTGATCCAGCCTCGAGAACTCATCACGGAGGCGATCCCTGACCCTCCGTGGGATGAACCTAGCTAGAAAGGCCTCTGAAACTCATCCCACGATACTGGCGGGAACCCAACTGGCCTGGTCTAAATGAAGGAATGCCACCACTGTCTGGCCGGTCCGTCCAACTGATAAGCTGTGAAGTCGGCTCCTCGCGACACCACTAACCTCAAAGCATGTAATCTCTCCCGGCAAGAAGTAATGAACTCATGGGCGTCTTCCCCAACAGCCTCAGAAAACCTCGGCGGTGTCAATCTAAGAAACACCCCGACAATCTTTTCCTCCCTCAACGGCATAACTCAATCTACTGCATCCGGCTGAATGGCGGTCGGTACTGCCGGCTGCTGCAGGCTGACCCTGCTGCTAAATCTCTTGTGCCACAGGGGAAGGCTGGCCCTACGGTGCTGGAGCTGGCCCTGGAACTACTACTGGGGCATGCTGTTGCTGCTGTAAACCCCCTATCGCAGCCAGAATCTGTGCGAGCATACCCTTAAGGTCAGGAGCGGCAGCTGGTGTGGGTGGCGGCTAGGTTGCTCCTAGCCCCACCGGCAGAGGAGGAATCTACTCTCTACGAGGCTCTACCTCCGGCTCTGGAATCCGACCTCTATCGCGGCCTGGTGCCGCAACACGACTTCGACCTCAGGGTAAACCTCTACTGCGGGTGTAACCATCCTGCAATAGAGTGAGAAAAGTGAGTTTTCATGAAACCAATCAGACAACGACGCACGAACATGAATAAAAATTAGAAAAACTCCTACTGACACCCTGTAGCCTCCTGAAGATAAGTCACGAACGTCTCCGTGCCGATCCACATGACACTACTAGATGCTAGTTATGTACATGTGAGACCAACGAACTTGGGGCTATAATACCAACTTTTCACGACCCAATTTCTCGAGTCATGATGGCACCTACAAACCCACCAGTAGGTAAGCCAAGACCCTATCACGGAACTTAACAGTAACAGGACTGAGGGTGGAAACTAACCTCAAATAAGCGGAAGCATAAATAAAGGAACACAAATAAAGAAAGGGCGGAAGCTAAACATCTATATACAATAACAATGCCTTCCAGAACCTGGAAGTCACCAGTACAGAGCTACTTAACGAATAAAACCACCAAAATTGGACCACAGAAACAAGACTGTCTCAAAAGCAAAAGACAAGCCAAAACATAAATACAAAAGGAGACAGGTAATCCCAGAACGCCATGTGCTCACCCTCGCCTCCTGAACAGACAGTTGTAGGCTCAAACTCAACACTGATAACTGGTGCTCGGACTTGCATAAATAAAAATAGATACAGAGTGTAGCATGAGTACCAAACAACACGTACCCAATAGGCATCATAGGTCGACTGAGCAAGAAAGGTAAAAACAGAGAGAAAAGATAGAATCAAACACATACAAAGGTCAACAGAGCAGGAAAAGAATAAGCGGAAAGTAAATCTAAGAATATCATAACTAAACCCAGTTGGGCCCCCTATAAGATCTGCTAGGTACACTCAAGCACATACAAACAAGAACTCGAATAAACCCCCATAAGCCGAAAAGGTACACCGAAAAGCTAGATCTACGGAACCAAAGGAAACCAAACTCCGAACCGAACCAACCATTCAACTCTAGACCAACCATAAGTCCAACTTTCAAAAACAACCCACCTAGCCTGCTAAAACTCTGAGGGCCCTGCCCCAAGCCAGACAAGTGCTACAGGGGGTACGACAACCCCTCCAATTGACCTAATATCCAACTGCCCAATAGGCTATCACCCCGAGGTCCTGTCCCAAGCAAGACGGGTGAGCCTACAACCACTTCGGGGGCCCTGTCCCAAGCCAAGGAGTGCACGGGGTGTACAACTCCGATGAAAATCATAATCAACTTATATCCAATTGCCTAGCCGACTGACACTCTCGGGGCCCTGTCCCAAGCCAGACAAGTGAGTCGGCTAACACTCTCGGAGGCCGTGTCCCAAGCCAGGCAGAGCGTATAAGGCAAGTCAACTCTGTAGAGGGTCTTAAATTCCAAACCATTGTGGATCGACGTCCACTACTAACCAACGCACAACGAACGCACCAACTCCAAGCCATCATGGATCAATGCCCACTACCAATCACAATACACGGACACCAATAGCAAAGCACTCCAACCAGGAAGATACTACGCCACCGATAGCGCAACGGCACCACAGAAAGGGGGAAGAAGGTAGAAGGATTGCAACCATTATAATCCCAAACTAAGCTCAACTATCAGACTCAAATCTTTTATGCCAGTCTACAAGGACCTAGTCCATCTGAATCGACGTCGGATACATACCAAAGTCAACCAGGTGCTTGGGTCTAAGGCCATACTAGTCTATCCTAGACTAAGGCCACAACATGCTCCGACATAAATACACAGCCCACCAGAAATTACACATGCAACAACAAATAAACAGACCAACCTAGATACTTTGCATTCAACAATAAATATAGCCCAACATACAATACACAAGTATCCACAGCTAAGCAACCCCTCCGATAAAATGGTACTAACCCTGAAAACAACTCATATATCAACCTTAAAACATGGTTTCTGAGAAGAAGAGAAGAAATACTAGCTACCCACCTTAAATTCACACCAATCAGCATGCAATTACACATTCAGGCTCAATCTAAAAGAAAGGAAGTCGTAGCCGACCTGTAGGGCCTATCGCGCACGCTCCAAATCACTCTGCCGGCGCTTTTCCTTTCCGAACAGCCTCGGATCGCTGCCACGTTATCAAAATCCGAATCACAACTTCGGTATGGCCGTTTAGAGACTAAAATCATCAAAATCAGAGACAGACCAATTTCAGAGTCAAAATCAGAAAACGTGGGACCCGCTTCAGATTTTCTGGAATTGACTCTATGAAGAGATCCCAAATCTTCCCCCGACCCTGTGTTCCAAAATGAATCACCCATCTGGGCTAGGATCAACTCCATGCAGCACAAACAAGAAATGCAAAACTTTTCACAAACTAAGCTTAGGATAGCAACTTACGCCACAAATTTGCGGAAATCGAGGAATACCCAACGCTCTCCCATCCAAGACCCACACAGCCAAATAGATTCCGAGCACCTAGGACTTTGAATTGCTGAAAACTGATAAAAGATGAGGGAGATATAGTATTTTGAACTTACCATCCAAATGAGCTCGACCTAAACTTATATAAACTGTCAGGCACGCATACCTTCGCGAACGCGCCAACTCACTCGCGAACACGGAGGGAAAACAAGAAACACTCCGCGAACGCGGCCAGGGGCTTGCAAACGAGGAGGCAAAGGGTCCACACCTCTGCGAACATCGAACCCTATTCGCAAACGTAGAGCCCTATCCGCGAACGCGGAGAAGGAGATCTCAGACCTCCGCGAATGCGGAGTCAAGACCGCGAACGCGGAGAAGACACGCCCACACCTCCGTGAACATGAAGCCAATTCGCGAACGCGGAGAAGGAATGGGTTTACAACAACATTTGTGCACCAGCTGAGTTTTGGGACCTCCAAAAAACTCCGACGGGGTGCCCGGGATTCGTTCGGAACCCCAGCACGCAAAAAAGATATGCTACCCCATAAAATTTAACGTTCCGGATTCAATGGCATGGTCAAAGTTTTCATACGAGGTCGTTTCGATATAAAGTGGGTCCCACACCCAAAGCGCCAATTTAGCCAACTTCTACCAAGGGCCTCAAATTATATCGGAAGCCTCAGGAAGCGCACGAAGGGTAATTCTAGACAAAACTTCGCATTACGGAACTAACCGCGCTGACGAAATTCTCATCCGAGTGCGTTTACCAAGAAGGTTGACCAAAGTCAACTTCAAGCAAAATTTCATAGGTTAATGCACCAACTAGCCCTAAAGTCATACCGGAAGCCTCGGGACTCAGGCCGATAATGCCTCTAGCCTAATTTGGCCGCTCCGAAGCTGATGGAACCGTCAAAATTCTTTTTTGAGGTCGTTTACCTAAGGTTATGGCTGAAATCAAATTTTCAAGGTCTAAGAGCTCCAAAACAGGAAAACTGGCACAAATCTTAAACGAACGACCAGGCAACCGAACCTATAGTGCCAGCAAGTAAGATAATACTTGGGGTCGCTACAAGAAAGATCTAAATGACAGAAAAGAGGCACAAACACAAAAATGACCTGACGGATCATTACACATTTGAGCTACGACACCAAATCAATGTCGGAAGTTTGACATATTCCTTGTGTTGGAAAAATATATGCACAACGAAACCAGAACTATACTGCTTACATGAATAGTAGACAACACAAATATTTATGCTACAACACATACAATCATGATAGAACACATAAACATTCTGAAATTTAATTCAAGACTTACCTCTTGAAGTCTGAGCAGATACCTTCAATCGAATCCACAAGTTAGACAGACGTTTGAGCGACTCCACAAGTTAGAGATCAGTTATGCGGTCTTCTACAGTGATCTCAAGTTCACATCTGAACTCTCTCAATACTTGGGTGGGCAAGTATACTATAGAAAACTGATTATTTTTCTAGGTTTTAAGAACCCCTACCTATAGAGATTTCTTCCCAATCTAAAAAGGAGAAGAAAAACTTGTGGTCCTTTTGTTGAACAAGAAACCACACGCTATTTCATCCTTTTTTCCTAGAAATAGGATTTTGAGTTCTAGTTAAGTATAGACATTGTATGGACCACGTAATTAATTACTTAGGATTCCTATTATGGAAATAATTTCAAATAAGTAATTTGAATTATTATTACCATATTAAATTACAAATAATTCTACTAGAAATTCATAATTGCACTTCTCCAATTATATTTTGAAATTCTTCGTTAAACACTTATATAATTCCCCATGTTAAGATTATAGATACTAATCAATAAATTAAATTACTAAGAAATTTAATTCAATGATTAATTTTCCTTCAGACACTGCTTAACTTATTTCATGTGTAGGATTAATAAATCCGCTTGCAAGGTTTGACACGATGAAAACTTAAAAGCTTCTAAAAATTGCATATCATCAATCTCTATATCGAGACATGTATTCCATCAACTAACTTATTATTTCACCAATATATATTATTATTATCTAATCTACCGTGCATATTGATCCATCTCAGAATCTCACATTTATTTTTGGTAATTGTTCAACTTTTTATTAATCACCAAAGAGTATATTTGCAAAGGGAAGTTAGGCTACCACAGCCCACTCTTACTTACAAATTACTACTGCTAAAACTCCTATCTACCCAAAACTTCTAAAATCTGCACTCTTCTAAACTGCTAAAATTATTGTCAAAGTTCGCACATTGCAGACGCATGCCACACTTCACGCTATGTTGTTCCCAGAGGTCTCCTTCTTCTAAAAAAATTGAGTATTTCTCTCCTTCCATTTAGGCCTCATTTGTTTTTATTAAGAACTGAATGATTAAGACAATTTGTTTTTAAAAATCTGAATATATATATATATATATAAAACACAATAGTAATACAATAAATATTATAATTTAAATAAAATGGTAGGTAAATATTACATTAAAAAAATATTACGAAAAAACTTCATTCTTTGATAAACGTTAAGAAATTAAGATATTTTAATTATAAATAAATATTTAAAGTTTGATAAAAATAAAATGGAACTACATGGATTACATATATAAATTATAGCAATAAAAATAATTGCTAGAAAAAAATATAGTAATCATTTTTTGAAAGAAAAAAGTTCAACACAAATTAATCTTAAATAAATAAATGAAACATCTCTATGTTCCATAATGTGTTTGCCCATGTAGTTTTTTCTAAAATAAATAATGATCATGTTACATTCAAAAGATTTTAAACAAAATTTATAAAGGCATCATCGTCCGATTTCAACAATACATATTTATGAAGTTACTTTGCACGTTAATCAAATAAAAATTTTGCAATAAATTTTATCAATTCTTGATAAACAAGCATCATGAACAAAAATTAAAAGTTAAGGAAATAATTTGGATAACTAAAGTTGGAGGACAAGAGATGCTTAGATTTTTATTTTTTTGAAGAAAAAAATATGGAGCACAATTTTTTTTCGAAAATAAAAGAGTATGAATTACAATAAGACTCTGTCACATATCTGATTCATTCAGACCCTTTCAAACCCATTAAGGTATTTTTCAGTAAAAAAAACAAACACACTTAATGGCCTAATGTCTGAACCATTCAGATTCGGACCTCCATTAAGTGCAAAAAAATGAGGGCCGGCCTCATTTGTTTTCTTTAAGATTAAGACGTATGAATCTAAATGCATATCTGAATGATTAAGATCTTCTCTATAGACCTGAACACGGAATAATTAAGACCGTTTGTTTTTAAACATCTGAATATATATATATATATATATAATACAATAGTAACACAATAAATATTATAATTTAAATAAAATAGTAGGTAAATATTACAATAACAAAATATTACGAAAAAACTTCATTCTTTGATAAACGTTAAGAAATTAAGATATTTTAATTATAAGTAAATATTTTAAGTTTGATAAAAATAAAATGGAACTACATGGATTACATATATAAATTATAACAATAAAATTAATTGTTAGAAAAAAAATATAGTAATCATTTTTTGAAAGAAAAAAGTTCAACACAAATTAATCTTAAATAAATAAATGAAACATCTCTATGTTCCATAATGTGTTTTCCCATGTACTTTTTTCTAAACTAAATAATGATCATGATACATTCAAAAGATTTTAAACAAATTTATAAAGGCATTATTGTCCGATTTCAACAATACATATTTATGAAATTACTTTGCACTTTAATCAAATAAAAATTTTACAATAAATTTTATCAATTATTGATAAATAAGCATCATGAACAAAGATTAAAAATTAAGGAAATAATTTGGATAATTTAATTTGGAGGATGAGAGATGCCTAGATTTTTTTTTTGAAGAAAAGAATATGGAGCATAATTTTTTTTGATAATAAAAGAGTTTGGATTAGAATAAGACTCTGTCACAGATCTGATTCTTTCAGACCCATTAAGAGATTTTTTAGTAAAAAAAATAAACGCACTTAATGGCCTAATGTCTGAACCATTCAGATTCAGACCTCCATTAAGTGCAAACAAATGAGGTCGGCCTCATTTGTTTTCATTAAGATTAAGACGCCTGAATCTGAATGCAATGTTGAATGATTAAGATCTTCTCTATAGATCTGAACATTGAATGAATAATACTGTTTGTTTTTAAACATCTGAATATATATATAACACAATAGTAACACAATAAATATTAGAATTTAAATAAAATGGTAGGTAAATATAACATTAACCAAATATTACGAAAAAACATCATTCTTTGATAAACGTTAAAAAATTAAGAGATTTGAATTATAAATAAATAATTTAAGTTTGATAAAAATAAAATGAAACTACATGGATTACATATATAAATTATAGCAATAAAAATAATTGTTAGAAAAAAATAAAGTAAACATTTTTTGAAAGAAAAAAGTTCAACACAAATTAATCTTAAATAAATAAATGAGAAGTGTATAGTTAAAGGAACGGTTATACAAGTGAGAAGTGTATAGTTAAAGAAATTGTCGCGACCCGATTTCTCAAGTCATGATGGCGCCTACCATCCCACCAGTAGGTAAGCCAAAATCCATCCCGAAACTTAACAGTAATGGGATTAAGAGTAGAAACTAATTCTAAACCAAGTGGAAGCATACAACAAGAACACATAAAAGAAGGCTGGAGTGGAATCAAACCAAAATAATCTATACAAGACTACAGAAACAACTCTCTCGAAAACAAAATAATATCTGGAAGTCACATGTACAAAACTACTAACAAGAGTACAAGTCCGAAAAGTGGGCCACAGAAACAACTCTCTCGAAACAAAAGACAAGCCAAAATACATATATACAGAAGGAGACAGGTAATCCCAGAACACCATGTGCTCACCCTAGTCTCCTGAACTGACAGCTGCTGGCCCGATCTCAATGCTGATAACTGGTGCTCGGACCTGCATCACGAAAATAGATGCAGAGTGAAGCATGGGTACCAAAACAAAAGGTACCCTGTAGGCATCATGGGCCGATTGAGCAAGAAAGGTAAAAACCGGCAAACAAGATAGAATCAACAACAACAGAGGTCAACAGAACGGAAACAGATAAAACGGAATGTAAACTGAGGAAAGCTACGCTAAACCCAACTAGGCCCCCCATAAGATCCGGTGGGCACACTCTTGTGCAAGTTTAAGTAAAAACCCAAACATACCCCCATAAGCTCGACAGGTACACAAAGAAGCTAGAACTACAGGATCAAGGAACATAACTCCGAACCAAAGAAACAACCAATACTCAACCGACCATAAGTCTGACTTCCCAAAGCAATACGCCAATCCAGCAAGCAACTACAGGGGCATGAACCCAGCCCGTCGAGTACTGCAAAATGGGCGGGGGTACGCCTACCCCTCTAAATAACCCGGTATCCAACTATCCAAATAGGCTACCACTCCGAGGGCATCGCCCTGGGCCCAGCCCATACCAGCCAAGTGAGCCATCTAACACTCCGGGGGCATTGACCTAACCAGACGAGTGTGCCATCTACCTTTCCGAGGGCATTAACCCATCCAGAAGAGTGTTCCGTCTACCACTCCGGGGGCATTGACCCACCCAGACGAGTGTACTATCTACCACTCTGGGGGCATTAACCCAGCCAGACGAGTGTACCATTTACCACTCCGGGGGCATTGACCCAGCCAGACGAGTGTACCATGTACAACTCCGAGGGTATTGACCTAGCCAGATGAGTGTACCATTAATGTCTACTTCGCAGAGGACCTCAAATAACCCATATATCGTGTATTGCCGTCCATTCCCCACATATCCTTAACACAGAATCGGATAAAGTCAATACCAACCATATCACGCCATACTGAACATCACGAGCCGCCGCCCTCACAGGTATATTAATCGAAGGCTCCTAGCCGAACACAATTCAACTGACAATCGGTGTAATGGTGACACCTTCTGGCAGCATCCCAAGAACTGCAGAGATAAGGGAGAAAGAATTGGAAGGTTCGAAAGCCATGAAAACGCCTATACTAAGGTTCATACTGTCAGACCCAAGTCTGCTATACAAGTCTACAAGGATCTAGTTCATCTGAATCGACGTCGGATACATACTCAAGTCAACCAAGTACACGGGACTATGCCAACAATATAACAACCTATTCTATGGTAGAATAACAATAATCAGCCAATCACAGAGTGAAAGAACCCGGTCCCACTCATGCAAAATTAGATATCCATCAACAGATAACCCACAATACAAAGATCAAACCAATCAAGTCAACAACCCAACCTATAGCATGATACTAGCTCATAACAACCCAACAGTCAACTCCAAACTAAAGAATCGGGGAATAAGGGAAACAAACCTAGCCAACCACCCCAGATTCACAAATATCAACCAGCAATTACACATTCAAGCTCAATCTAGAAGGAAGAGAAGCCGTAACCTACCAAAAACCCGATCACAATTGCTCCAAGTCACTCAACCGGAGATTTTCCATTCCGTACGGCCTCAGATTGCTTCCAAGCTATCAAAAATAGAATCACAGTATCAATACGGTCGTTTAGACACTAAAGTCAATAAAATCGAAGACAGACCAATTTTGGAGTCAAATCGGGCAAAGTGGGACCCACTCAGGATTTTCCTGAATTGACTCAGTGAAAAGGTCCCAAATCCTTCCTTGAACTGGAATCCCAAAACGGATCACCCATCAGGGCTCGGATCTTCTCTAAGCAGTCAACAACAACAAAAAACAAAACTTTACACAAATAAGCCAAGAAAGCAACTTACAACTCGAATTCACAGAAATCGAGGGACACCCAATGCTAAAAGACTAAAAACCCATGAAGCCAACAAGATTCCGAGCACCTGGGACTTCGAATCACCCAAAATGGAGCTCTAGAACTCGAGTTATCGATGTTTTAAAATGAAGAAGTAATCATAAATTAATAACCAAAAAGATAATGGCAGCAGCTTCAAGCTGAAATTCACCTCAAACGAGGGTTCACCAACAAAATCCGATCACTCCACCATGTAGCCACAATCTCCACGATCATGTAGGACTTCGAATCACTCAAATTGGAGCTCGGATGAGGGAGAAATCACCATTTAAAAATGAGGGCTGAAAGCTGAAATTTCTGGGTTATAAAACCCGAAACTAGTCGCTAAAAACCATTTCTGGTCACAAAAAGTGTAAATTCTAGTCGCTAAAGGTCTGCAATAGCAACCAGATTTTTGCTATTTTTCAAAGTGTCTGAATGAATCCTTGAAATTAGTTCGGGACCCGATGAAAAAAAACAAGATATGCTAACCCACTAAATTTGATAGTCCGGACTCAATAGCGCACACACCCAATGAGTCATTTTTGCCAACTTCTACCGGGGGCTTCAAAATTAGGTCAGAAGCTCCCGAAAATTCTTGAAAGATTGTTCTAGACCAAACTCGGCATTTCGGAACTAACTGCGCTATCGAAATCTCCATCTGAGTGCATTCTCCAAGAATGTTTACCGAAGTCAACCTTAAACCAAATTTCAAAGGCTAAAGAGTTAACTGGCCCCAAAATCACACCGAAAACCTCGGGACTTGGGCAAACCATGCTTCTAGCCTAATTCAGCCGCTCTAGAGCTGATGGAACCATCAGAATTCTCATCTGAGGTCGTTTACCTGAAGTTATGACCAAAATAAACTTTTCAATGTTAAAAAGCTCCAAAACAGAAAAGCAGACATAAAACCCAAACAAACGACCAGGCAACCGAACAGTCAGTGCCAACAAGTCATAAATGACTTGGGGTCTCTACAGAAACGCTCAAAACAACAGACAAAAGGCATTAACATAGAAATGACCTGGAGGGTCATTACAATATCCACTAATAAAAGGACTTTCGTCTGTGAAAGTTAGGATAAAGAAATACCTGAGGGCTCAAATAAGCTGGGGAACTACTCTCGCATCTCCCGCTCGATCTCCCAGGTAGCTTCCTCAACTAGACGAGGCCTCCAACGGACTTTAACCACAGGAATGACTCTCTACCTTAACAGCCTCACATCTCTGGCCAAAATAGCAACTGGCTCCTCAGTATAGGTCAAGCAATCATCCAACTCAACAGCATCATACTGGAGCACATGAGACTCATCTGGAACATATCGGAGCAGCATCAAAACATGGAAAACTAGATGAACAGCTGAGAATGATGGAGGTAAAGTTAACTAATAAGCCACCTCGCCAACTGCTCTAAAAATCTCAAAAAGCCCGATATACCTGGGGAAAAGCTTGCCCCACCTCCCAAATCTCATCACGCTCTTCATAGGCGATACTCGGAGAAATACTCTGTCACCCACGACAAAACTTAACGGTCGACGTCTGTGGTCTGCATAGCTCCGCTGCTGAGCCGATCCTGAATCAACCTCACATGCTCCAAGGACTCCTGAAACAAATCTGTGTTGTGCAGCCTAGGCTCCGTAGACTGAAACCAACCAACCGGAGTGCGACAACGCCTACCATATAAGGCCTCAAACGGGGCCATCTGAATACTAGAATGGTAGCTGTTGTTGTACGCAATTTCTGCCAAGGGCAAGAAATGGTCCCAACGACCCCCAAAATCTATAACACAGGCCCGCAACATATCCTCAAGAACCTGAATAATGCTCTCTGACTGGCCATCAGTTTGCGGGTGAAATGTTGTGCTAAGATCCACAAGGGTGCCCAACTCCTCCTGAATGCTCTCCAAAAGCTGGAAGTGAACTGTGGGCCCTGGTCTGAGATGATAGAAACAGGCACACCATGAAGAAGGACTACCTCCCAAATGTAGATACGGGCTAACCTCTCATCATGGTAGGATGTATGAACAGGGATGAAGTGTGTTGACTTGGTCAATCGATCCACGATGACCCAGACACTGTCAATACCCCTAGGAGTCTGTGGCAACCCCACAACACAGTTCATGGTGATACGCTCCCACTTCCACTCAGGAATGGGTAACCTCTGCAACTCTCCACCAGGCCTCATATGCTCGGCCTTCACCTGCTGGAAACACAAACAACGGGACACATAGTCTGAGATGTCCCTCCTCATACCGCTCCACCAGTAATGCTGTCTCAAATCACGATACATCTTAGCCATGCCAAGATGAATAGAATATATGGAATCATGGGCCTCACTAAGGATCAGCTGGATCAAGTCTCCAACTCTCGGAACACACAAACGGCCATCAAACCGCAAAATCCCATTTGAATATAAGGTAGCCTGCCTAGCATCACCTGTCAAAACTCTATCTCTGAGTGCCGCCAAAGACTCATCCTCAACCTTACGGCTACAGATCCGATCAAGTAGAGATGAATGAGCCCCCACATAAGCTAACACTCGACCGAAATCTGAAACATCAAGCCTGACCATCTGACTAGCTAAGGACTGAATGTCAAAAGCCAAGGGTCGCTCTGAAAAAGAAAGGAAGGCTAGACTACCCATAGTCACTGCCTTCCGACTCAAGGCATCCGCTACTACATTCGCCTTGCCCGGATGGTAGAGAATAGAGAAATCATAATCCTTCAAGAGCTCTATCCAACCGCACTGCCTCGAATTAAGATCCCTCTGAGTCATGATGTACTGAATGCTCCTGTGATCAGTTTATATCTCACAATGAACTGCATATAGGTAATCCCACCAGATTTTAAGCGCAAAAACTAACGCCGCCAGCTCTAAGTCATGAGTGGGGTAGTTGCGCTCGTGCAGCTTAAGTTTCCTCGACGTATAAGCAATAACATGGCCCTGCTGCATTAGAACACAACCAAAACGAATGCCAGATGCGTCACAATAGACTGTGAAGCCCTGACCGTCAACTAGAAAAGTCACTATATGAGCGGTGGTAAGGAGTCTTGAGCCTCAGAAAGCTCCTCTCACACTCCTCCGACCACACAATAGGAACATCCTGGCTAGTCGACTGAGTCAAAGGCGCCGCTAAAGTTTAGAAACCCTCAACAAAGTGTCTGTAGTACCCAGCCAATCCGATGAAGCTCCGAATATCAGTCACAGAGGTTGGCCTAGCCCAACCACGAATAGCCTAAATCTTCACCTGATCCACCATAATACCATCTTTGGATACCACGTGCCCCAAGAATGCTACATAGTCAAGCCAAAAATCACACTTTGAGAACTTGGCATAAAGCCGATGATCTCTCAAAGTCTTGAGCACTATCCTTAAATGCTGCTCATGCTCACGATGGCTCCGCGAGTACACTAAGATGTCATCAATGAAGACTATGACGAAGGAATCCAAATACGTCTTGAATACACGAGTCATCAAGTCCATAAAGGTGGCAGGGGCATTAGTCAACCCAAAAGACATCACCAAGAGCTCATAATGGCCATAACGAGTCCTAAATGTTGCCTTAGGGATGTCCGCTGCTTTAATCCTCAGCTGATGATAACGATATCTCAAGTCAATCTTAGAAAACATGGCAGCACCCTGAAGCTAGTCGAATAGGTCTTTAATACGAGGCATAGGATAATGGTTCTTCACCGTCACCTTATTCAACTGCATGTAATCTATACACATCTGCATGGTGCCGTGCTTCTTCCACACAAAAAGGACAGGGGCACCCCAAGGTGACACACTAGGTCGGATGAACCCTCTACTCAACATATCTTGAAGCTGATCACTGAGCTCCCTGAGCTCTGTAGGTGCCATACGGTACGGCGAGATAGAAATGGGATGAGTACCTGTATCCACGTCTATGCCAACGTCAATGTCCCGATCTAGGGGTAGGCCAGGGAGGTCGGCAGGAAACACATCTTTGAACTCTCGGACAACAGGCACTAAATCAACTGTAGGGCACTCCCTACTCATATCTCTAACATATGCCAAGTAAACCAAACATCCGCTGTCCACCAGCCTCTGGGCCCGAATACAAGAAATCACCCCAACTGGTGTGCAACTACAAGAACCTTGCCACACCACCGGTGGGATACCAGGAATGGCTAAAGTCACGGTCTTCCCATAACAGTCAAAGACAGCCCGATGAGAAGATAGTCAATCCATGCCTAGAATCACATCAAAATCTAGCATACAAAGCACAATAAGATCAACCAAAATGTCCTGCCCTCGAATAGTCACCACACAAGACCTGCAAACCCGATCCACTACTAAGAAATCCCCTACTGGGGTCAAAACATGCAATGGAACTGATAAGGGCTCAGGACTCACTCCCAATCGAGGTACACAGTAATCAAACACATATGAATAGGTAGAACCAGGATAAAATAAAGTTGAAGCGGACTGATGGCATAAGAGAATCGTACCTGTGATCACATCATTGGATGCCTCGGCCTCTGCTCTAGATGAAGCTGCATAGAAATTGCCCTGGGTATCTCTACCCCGCACATCCACTCAACCGCCTGTTCTACCTTCCTGAGGACCTACCCGAGAATTCTGCTTCTGACCCCATCCTCTAGTTGGAGGTGCCACTGCCAAAACCAGTCTCGCTGCCTGAGGGGCTGGTAAAGCTGATCTAGAAGAAGGGAACTCCCTGGCCCAGTGACCAAGCTCCCCACAAGTGAAGCAGCCCTGAGAAGGCCTGCTAACCACTGGAGGTCGGCCACCCCGACCTGATGCTCCTAACTGAAACCCACCTCGGCCCTAACTCTGACCGGCACTAAAATCGCTCTGATGGTGCTGATCACCTTCCGAGGTCTGTAACGCTGCCTGAAACGGGCGACTATACTGCCCTAGTTGGAACCCCTGGTCAAAATGATCCTGAGTAACTCTAGGCCTGGAACGGGGCCCACTAGCCCTACCATCCTATATGACCCTCTTGTCGCTCCCCCCTTAGGCCTCGCGATGGAGCTGCTGTTGCACACCCCTGATAGCAGCTAAGATCTGGGCAAGCATGCCCTGCATATCAGGAGCCACAACTCATGCTGGTGGTGGCTGGGCTGGTCCCGGCTCCACTGGCAGAGGAGGAATCTGCTCTTCACGAGGCTCCGGCTCCAGAGTCTTCTCTCTAACGTGGCCTAGTGCTGAACCTCTACTATGCGAGCGAGCCATCCTATAACAGAGTGGAACAAGTTAGATTTCAAGAAGCCAAATACACAGCAACGCACGAAAAGGATACAAAGTAAGAAAACATCCTAAGGACATCGTTTAGCCTCCTAAAGTTAAGTCACAGACGTCTCCGCACCGTTCCTCAAGAATCTACTAGGTTTTAGTGCTTTACAAGTGAGACCAATGAACCTAGGCTCTGATACCAATTTGTCACGACGATTTCTCAAGTCATGATAATGCCTACCATCCCACCATTAGGCAAGCCAAAATCCATTTCGAAACTTAACAATAATTGGATTAAGAGTGGAAACTAATTCTAAACCAAGCGGAAGCATATAACAAGAACACATAAAAGAAGGCTGGAGCGGAATCAAACAAAAATAATATATACAAGACACCTCTTAAAATCTGGAAGTCACATGTACAGAACTACTAATAAGAGTGCAAGTCCCAAAAGTGGACCACAGAAACAACTGTCTCGAAAACAAAAGACAAGCCAAAATACATATATACAGAAGGAGACAGGTAATCCCAGAACGCTATGTGCTCACCCTAGTCTCCTGAATTGACAGCTGCAGGCCCGATCTCAATGCTGATAACTGGTGCTCAGACCTGCATCACGAAAATAGATGTAGAGTGTAGCATGAGTACCAAAACAACAGGTACCTAGTAGGTATCATAGGCCGACTGTGAAAGAAATCTAACAACTAGTAGACAAGATAGAATCAACAACAACAGAGGTCAATAGAACGAAAATAGAGAAAATGGAATGTAAACTGATGATAGCTACGCTAAACCCAGCTTGGCCTCCCATAAGACCCACTGGGCAACTCGTGCGCAAGTTTAAGTAAAAACCTGAATGGACCCCCAAAAGCCCGACAGGTACACTGAAAAGCTAGAACTACAGTATCAAGGGTGGGGGTATGCCAACCCCTCTAAATAACCCGGTATCCAACAGTCCAAATAGGTTATCACTCCGGAGGCATCGCCCTGGGCCCAGCCCATACCAGCCAAGTGAGCCATCTAACACTCCGGAGGCATTGACCCAGCCAGACGAGTGTGCCATCTACCGCTCCGGGGGAATTATCCTAGCCAGACGAGTGTACCATTCACCACTCTGGGGGCATTGACCCAGCAAGACTAGTGTACCATCTACCACTCCGAGGGCATTGACCCAGCCCGTCGAGTGTACCATCTACCACTACGGGGGCATTGACCCAGCCAGACGAGTGTAGCATCTACCACTATAAGGGCATTGACCCAGCCAGACGAGTGTACCATTTATGTCTACTCCCCAGAGGACCTCCAATAACCCATACATCGTGGATCACCATCCACTCCCCATATTTCCTCAACACAGAATCGAATAAAGTCAATACCAACCATACCACGCAAGACTAAACATCAGGGGCCGCCACCCTCAAAGGTATATGAACCGAAGGCTCCCAGCCTAACACAATTCAACCGACAATCGATGTAATGACGACATCTTCCGGCAGCATCCCAAGAATCACAGAGATAAGGGAGAAAGAATCAGAAGGTTCGAAAGCCATGAAAACGCCTATACTAGGGCTCATACTGTCAGACCCAAGTCTGCTATACCAGTCTACAAGGATCTAGTTCATCCGACTCGACGTCGGATACATACTCTAGTCAACTAAGTACATGGGACTATGTCAACAATATATCAGCCTATTCTAAGGCAGAATCACAAAAATCAGCCAATCACGGAGTGAAAGAACCCGGTCCTACTCATGTAACATTAGATAACCACCAACAGATAACCCACAATACGAAGATCAAACCAATCAAGTCAACAACCCAACCTATAGCATGATACTAGCTCATAACAACCCAACAGTCAACTCCAAACTAAAGAATTGGGGAATAAGGGAAACAAATCTAGCCAGCCACCCCAGATTCACAAATATTAACCAACAATTACACATTCAAGCTCAATCTAGAAGGAAGGGAAGCCGTAACGTACCAAAAAGCCGATCACAAATGCTCCAAGTCACTCAATCGAAGATTTTACCTTCCGTACAGCCTCAGACTGCTGCCAAGTTATCAAAAATAGAATCACAGTGTCAATACGGTTGTTTAGTCGGTAAAATCAATAAAATCGGAGATAGACCAATTTTGGAGTCAAATCAGGCAAAGTGGGATCCACTCCAAATTTTTCGAAATTGACTCCGTGAAAAGGTCTCAAATCCTTCCCTGAACTTGAATCCCAAAAAGGATCATCCATCAGGGCTCGGATCTCCTCCAAACAGCCAACAACAACAAAAAGCAAAACTTTCCACGAATAGGCCAAGAAAGCAACTTACAACTAGAATTCCTCAAAATCAAGAGACACCCAATGCTAAAAGACCAAAAACCCATGAATCCAACAAGATTTTGAGCCTCTGGGACTTCGAATAACCCAAAACGGAGCTCTAGAACTCGAGATATCGAAGTTTTAAAATGGAGAAGAAATCATAAATTAATAACCAAGAATATGATGGCAGAAGCTTCGAGCTGAAATTAACCTCAAACGAGGGTTCACCAACAAATTAGATCACTCCACCACGTAGCCATAATCTCCACGATCATATAGGACTTCAAATCATGCTTCTAGCCTAATTAGGCCGCTCCAAAGCTGATGGAACTGTCAGATTTCTCATCTGAGATCGTTTACTTGAAATTATGACCGAAATCAACTTTTCAAGGTTCGAAAGCTCCAAAACAAAAACACAGGCATAAAACCCAAACGAACGACCAGGCAACCGAACAGTCAGTGCAAGCAAATTATAAATGAATTGGGGTCTCTATAGGAACATTCTAAATAATTGACAGAAGGCATTAACACAGGAATGACTTGGAGGGTCATTACAGGAATGGCTAGGTAAAGCACACTATAACTTTGAAAACTACAGTTTATAAAGTTTGAGATCAAATATGACTATGTACTGTGAACTAGTTCCGTATTGACTTACTATTGGTTTACCAACAACTTCTATGAAGATTGGGTTTTGGTTATGGTGACAAACATTGATGTGTGGAAGGTTCTACATTTTTATATTGGTCTAGATTGTTTGAATTATGGTAGATGACTTATGGAGGCGCTACGTTATTGACCTACAGTTCTACATGGTTATTAAGGATTTCGAGGGTATTGAAACTACTCTGTTGATGGGACTACACAAACTGTTATGATGAGTTACATAGACACTTGGTGGCGAGTAAAGGTTTTGTTCTTACAAGGTATACAAAATTCTTGGGGTCATCAAGGGTTTATCAAAGATTTGGCATCGGTATGCAATTGTTTAAATGATGGTTGATGCATGGCATGTGAAGGTTTGCATGTAGTAGATATTGGTATCTGATTCAATAGTTTTATCTTGATGAAAAAGTACTACTAAATTTTGAATTAGTGCTATCAGACTTGGGTAGGACCCGTTTTTGACATGGAATGCTTAGAGTAGGCTTGGGACGGATAGAAATCTTTCTTTTTATAAAAAAAAGGAGTCATATTTCAGAGTTACGGGATGTGGAAATGTGTTTTCCAAGAAATTTTGGTACTAATGATGGTATTGGAAGCATGAGTAGATGATTAGTAAGGTCTTGATATTTCATTGGCGCCAGATTTTTCTTTTTAGTTGTCGAATTATGGTGAACATGTAGGGTTTTGATGAGTCGAACACGTATATTCTAGTTATCAACAAAGAAATTTACCCGTCATTAGTTATTTCCCTCACAACTCACATATTATTAGATTGTATCACTAAATTTTGAATACCAAATGATTAAATAAAATAGAAAAGGACACATTAGATAACGGTCCAAAAAAGAAGAATATTAATGAATGATAAAAGGGAGAAGAAATAAAGAAGTAAATATTAATGAATGATAAAAGGGAAAAGAAATAAAGAAGTGGAGAGGTTACAACTTAGGTAAAAATATAAATAAGATTGATGAAAACCGTCTATCTATAATCATAAGTTTTGAATATTAGTATTTTATTTAAATACCAGAATGTTGGATAAAAAAGAATAAGTACACATTAAATAATTATCTAAGAAAGGAAAATTATCAATGAATGTTAAAAGGGAAAAGAAACAAAGAAGTGGAGAGGTGACAAATTAGGTAAATAAATAAATAAAATAGATAAAATTCCTTTATCTAATCATAAATTTTGAGTTTAAATCCTAATACTTTGTTTGATATAAATTTAAAACAATTTTGATACAAATTATGGATAGAAAGGTTCTACGACACAAGAGATCACTCAACCACTTACATCACCACTTCACATATATTTTAATTATCAAAAAAAGAAATTCCCCATCATTCATGTATTTTCTTTTTACGACTATATATTATTTAAACATATCATTAAGTTTTGAATACCATATAATTAATTATGACACATTATGTAATAGCCTAAAGAAAGAAAAATCATTTTACTAAAAACGGAAAAAAATTAAAAATAATAAAGAATTGGAAAAGGTGACAAAGAAAAAAGAATCATTTTTTCCCTATAAATTGTCCTCTTCCATTCTTATGATTGTTCACTCAAATCTCACTAATTTTCTCTTTGTTTTAAAATTTTAATCATCTGTAAAAATGGTTGTTGTTGTTGCTGATGAACACATGGATGTTGTACAACGCCGTCTCATGTTCGATGACAAGTTTGTTCTCTATCTCTCTTTTCCATTTTTACTATGCATTATGTACAATTTGCTAAACTTGTGTTAGTTGTTACAAAATAACCTTTTGTGAACTTTCAAATCAGTAGTTGTTGTTATTGATGTTTGATCTACAGATGTATTTTGGTAGATGTGAATGATAACGTTGTTGGTGATGAATCCAAGTACAATTGTAAGTTTAGATTTTTGGAATTTCCCCCGTGTGTGTTATCTTTTTGTGTTCATGTCTCCTATTTTTGCTCAATAATATGCTATTGATGTGCAGGTCATTTGATTCAAAAGATCGAATCTGAGAATTTGTTACACAGAGCTTTCAGTGTATTTCTTTTCAACTCAAAGTATCAACTTCTTCTTCAGGTATGTCACATGAATAGATTTCAAGTGCTGAATAATTATATAGTCTCAATATTAGAATGTTGATATTTAGACAAACTATAAAATAAGTCATCAAATGAGACACGTCTTTGTAGCTTTTGAAGATTAAGACACTTAATATATATTATTCTTGTGTTGTATGTGTAGCAACGATCTACAACAAATGTAACCTTTCCTTTGGTGTGGACAAACACATGCTGTAGCCATCCTCTCTTCCGAGAGTCTGAGCTTATTGAGGAGAATACTCTTGGTATATTTTATGTTTAAGCTTAAAGTCTTTAAATCTTACCATCCCAACTTCTCTTCTTAGATTATTCTGTATTGTAATTTCAAATATTAGGTGTGAGAAATGCTGCACAAAGGAAGCTTCTTGATGAACTCGGTATTCCGGCTGAAGGTGTCTCGGTTGACCGATTCACACCATTGGGCCGTATGCTTTACAAGGCACCGTCTGATGGGAAGTGGGGAGAGCATGAACGTAATGAAACATCTTCTTTGTATTTCGATTTTGTTGTGCTTATAAACTATTTGTCCAACCTTTTAGTAAGCCAAATGGGCATGTTTTAGAAAGTTGGGTTACTTTGGGCAAAAAATACTTTCCAAAATAAGTAGATTTTAGAAGCTTGGCCAAATAGGTTATGCTACTATTTAGTGATTATTATTCTTAATTATAATGTTGTAGCTACCAAATTAATTGTATATATCCCAAAAGCATGAGTGTGCATTGAGCATATAGGTATAACTCCTAGTTGATTACTTCTTTGTTATTGTAGTCGATTATCTTCTATTTATTGTTCGTGATGTCAATGTTAACCCGAACCCGGACGAAGTTGCTGATATCAAATATGTGAACCAAGAGCAACTAAAAGAGCTTTTGAGGAAAGTTGATGCTGGTGAAGAAGGTTTGAAGCTATCTCCTTGGTTCAGACTTGTCGTTGACCACTTCTTGTTCAAATGGTGGGACTATGTTGAGAAGGGGACTATCCAAGAAGCTGCTGATATGAAAACCATTCACAAGTTGACTTAAAAGTTGCGTTGCTCGAGCTCTCCAAAAATGTTGCTGCACCTATGTGGATCCAACAATGCAGTGGCCGTCATTTTTGAAGAGTTTCGAATAAACATAGCTTAAAAGGGAGTCAACTTTTAACATGGTTGAACAAATACATTGCTATTACTTTCTAGACAAATATATTTTGTGGCAATATTTTGAAGATTTCCTTTTTTGAATCCTATGTTTTGTTGTTATTGTTTTTGTTGTGAGAATAGAACAAAAGTATTATTGAATTGATCAGAATTTGTAACATAGACATGATATTGTTAATTTTAATGAAGTAGCTTGCTATTTTGTGCTTGGCAAATTTTGTGTTGCCCAAGATTTTCTGCGTAAACTCTGGCCTTTCAGACCTCATTTGTGGGATTTCATTGGATATGTTATTGTAGTTATAACTACCAAAATATTCAATTTTGGGACCCCCATTTGAGCTACGACACCAAATCCATGTATGAAGTTTAACATATTGCTTATGTTGGAAAACTATATGCACAACGGAAGCATACCAGAACCATAAGGCTTACATGAGTAGTAGACAACACAAATGTTTATGCTACAACACATACAATCATTCTAGAACACATAAACATTCTGAAATTTCATTCAAGAATTACCTATTGAAGTGTGAGCAGATACCTTCAATAGAATTCACAAGTTAGATAGACCTTCAAGCGAATCCACAAGTTAGACATTAGTTCTTTGGTCTTCTACAATGAACACAAGTTCACATCCGAACTCTCTCAATACTTGGGTAGGAAAGTATAGTATAGAAAACTGATTATTTTTCTAGGTTAGAAGAACCCCTACCTATAGAGATTTCTTTCCAATCCAAAAAGGAGAAGAAAAACTTGCGGTCCTTTTCTTAAACAAGAAACCACATGCTATTTCATCCTTTTTTTCCTACAAATAGGATTCTAAGTCCTAGTTAAATATAGACACTGTACGGACCATGTAATTAATTACTGATGATTCCTATTATGGAAATAATTTCAAATAAGTAATTTGAATTATTCTTACCATAATAAATTACGAATCATTCTACTAGAAATTCGTAATTGCACTCCTCTAATTATATTTTGAAATTCTCCGTTAAACACTTATGTAATTCCCCATGTTAAGATTATCGATACTAATAAATAAATTAAATTACTAAAAAATTTAATTCAATGATTAATTTTCCTTTAGAGCTCTGCTTAACTTATTTCAAGTGTTGGATTCATAAATCCACTTGCAAGGTTTGACACGATGAAAGCTTATAAGCTTCTCAAAAAATGTCACGACCCAAAAATCGGGTGTGATGGAACTTTTCCTATTCCACCAGGACAAGTCAGCCTAAACCTAACAATACGGAAAATAGCATAATAAAAGAAGAGAAATAATCAAGCGAAAGTCTTTCAATTCAACAAAAACCAACCCAAGACTTGTTGTCACGTGTACAAGCCCCTTTTACAAAAGTTAAAATTGAAAAGTACAAGTCTCAGTATCTTTGTGTCTCAAATAGAACAAATTATAGAAAAGGATCTAGAGGGATCACCGACATCGAACAACTACCTCTCAAGTATCCACAGAAGCCTCGAACGTAAGAGGCGAGAGATTAGAATCACGGTCCGGGCTTGGAACCTACACAAGTGTAGAAGCAAGGGTGAGTACCAACCACACGGTACCCAACAAGACAACTAAGAAAACAAGGTAAATCTAAAAGAATCCATGAACTCCCTTACTTCCAACCGAACCTCCAAAACTACTACCTGCACAGATATTAGCCTAACCTAAACTACACAGTTCAAATAATACAAAAGTGAACAACAGCTCAACAATATCAACGAAACAACTCATATTAGTATCAAGTATAGCAATCCAAGAGTCAGAACGCATAAACACAACTCAACAATGACAAGGATTAGACAATATAATGCAATGCAACGACAAATAGAGTAATGCATGTCTGTCCTATGATACACATCCGCTGAATCTCATACTGAAACCCATGGGGACCACACATAGACCATGGATGCGCTGGAACCATTTCCCATCGGCATAAACATCAATCGCCGGAACCATTTCCCATCGGCATAATCATCATAATGTTTCTAGAACCAATACACACAAGCATGTTCACAAAAATAATGAGAAGAATGCCAGTGCTCATAGTCACAACGCAATTCATATAAATGCAAATCACGTCACACTATCAATAGTATATCAACCTGTACAATTACACCGACAAAAACAAGATCAATTGCCTAGTCTCCATTTCACTACTCCTTTCATCACAAGTAAGATCAATCACTAAGCAAGAGTTTTCAAGTCTAGTCCCGTAGTCCACAATGAGCAAGAGACATATTCATCAAGTTCAATATCACATCGAGGCTATCAAAGCATTTCATCAATTACACAACAATATCAAGTTCATGGCCTATCACTTTACCACACATTGCAATTTTATTAACCTCGCTGGTCAATTTTAGATTGATTCATACAATAATTCACCCATACCTCAATCCCATTACTCCCCAACACAATCAAGAAAGGAGGTCAGAATTCTAAAAGATTCACTTGCCTTTATCGAATTCGCAATCAATCAACAACCGGAGTTTTTCCCTTCCGAAAGCAATCCAAAGCAACAAAATCTATTCAAATTGTGAAACCCAATCAAAATTCGGGGCTAACAATGCCAAGAACATGAAATTTGGAAAGAAGAGACAAAAAAACCCAAAAATCTAATTTTTAAAACGAGGTTAGAATCCCGAAATTCTTACATGAAAATGACGCTCAAAGCTTTAGAAAACCATTTTGAAAATGGAATCCAAACCATTCCACAATCACCATTTGATAAAAAACTTGGAGTTCATGCAAAACCCCAAAAAATCTAACTTTAAAAACCAAAACTCCAAGTTGAAATCATGCTAAAATCAATGGGTAATCAAGGTTTAGAGTTAAAATTAGTTACCCAATAGGTTTTCACGAAAATCTCTCTTTCAAATCGCCTTCTCAAGCTTCCAAAGTTTGAAAATGATGAAAATGGGAAAAATCCCGAATATACACTGTTTCAGGCAAATTTTGTTCTCTGCGAACGCGGGTCACTTAGCCCACGAACCCGGAGACCAGACCCTTAACCCTCCGCGAACGCGGAGGTTCATCACACATCACTCTGTGAATGCGGAAGCCCCTCCGTGAGCGTGGTGGTTTAACACATAACCCTCCGCGAACGCGGAAGAGGGTCCCGCGAATGTGATGGCTAAAATGCCAGGCACGAGATAGCAGCAAAACAACAATTTCACAAGTCTCCAAAAGGACCCTCAGGATTCGTTCGGAACCCGGTGCACAAAAACCATATATGCTACCATACTAAATTCGTCATACGAGACTCAATAGAACTGTCGGAATTTGGTTTCGAGGTCTCCTTGACCCGAAACCCGATAAAGCACAACGAAACTAACTTAAGCTTCAAAAACTCAAATCAAAATCAGAACCTCTTAAAATTCAACCAAGGCCACCCCTAGACCTAAAATCACCCCCCGAATCCAACGGAGTCGTCGAAATCAAATTTCGGGCATCCGGCCTCCGAATGTTGACCAAAGTCAACACTATGATCAAAATTCCATAATTTTCCAAATCAAGGCCTCAAATCCATGATACATCCCCAAAACTAAGTCCGTCATCTCTCTTAGGACAAATTCCACATTCCAGAACTGATGAAATCGACAGAATTACCATCCAAGTTCCTAAACTCCGAATGACCTCAAAAATCATATTTTGCCAACTTAAGCCTTTAGAACTCAAAACTTTCCAAAAACCTTATTTTAACAAGAAAATTCAATAAACCAACTTCGAATACTAACCAAACATGAACCGGGGCAACACACAAGAGGGGTAAAATGGTCAATTTACAAAAATTACCAAAAATGACCTTCATGGTCATTACATTACCCGCCACTAAAAACCATGTTCGTCCTCAAACATAAAGTAAAAGAAAGTACCTAAAGCCTTGAAAAGCTGAGGATATCTAGCACGTATGTCGGACTCGGACTCCCAAGTTGCCTCTCCAACTGAACGGTAATCCCACTGCACCTTCACTAAAACAATCTCCTTGGTCCTAAGCATACTGACTTGTCTATCAAGAATGGTTGTAGGCTCCTCCTCATAAGTCAATTCAGGACCCAACTCCACAGAATCGAGTGTAATCACATGAGATTCATTCGGGATGTACTTTCGAAGCATAGAAACATGAAATACAAGATGCACTGCTGACAAGCTAGGTGGTAAGGCAAACTTATAGGCCACCTCTCCCACTCGGTCCAAAATCTCAAAAGGGCCAATGAATCTAGGCCTAAGCTTGCCCTTCTTTCTGAATCGCATAACACCCTTCGTGGGTACTCGGAGCCAAACATGATCTACCTCCATGACTCTTAGCAGTCAACAACCTACTTTGAATCACACGAACCTGATCCATGGCATCTCTACGCAAGTCAGTGTCTAAGGAATCCATCTCCGCCGAATCAAACCATCCAATCGGCGATCTACACCGTCTGCCATACAACTTCTCAAAAGGGGCCATGTGAATGCTGGAATGATAGCTATTGTTGTAGGCAAACTCCGCTAGGGGCAAATGCTGATCCCACCTGGCACCAAAGTCAATCACACACGCACGAAGCATGTCCTCAAGCACCTGAATTGTCTGCTCAGACAAACCATCTGTCTGAGGGTGAAATGATGTACTCATATCTAAATGAGTACCCGACCCATGCTTCAAAGCCCTCCAGAAGTGCGAAGTGAACAATGAGCCTCGATCCGAGACTATAGATATCGGCACCCCATGAAGTCTAACAATCTGATTGATGTAGAGTTAGGCTAACTTCTCCGCTGTATACTTCACCCGAACTGGAATGAAATGATCGAACTTGGTAAGCCTATACATAAACCACCCAAATAGAATCATAACCACCCCTAGTGGTAGGTAAACCCACAACAAAGTCCATAGTGATCTGCTCCCACTTCCAAGTAGGAATAGGCATCCTCTAAGACATACCTTCGGGCCGCTGGTGCTCACACTTGACCTGTTGACAGGTCAAACATCTAGATACAAAGTCTGCAATATCTCTTTTCATACCACACCACCAGTAATGCTGACTCAGATCATGGTACATCTTCGATGTCCCTGGATGGATAGAATATCTAGAGCAATGGGCCTACTCTAGAATCAGTCTAATAAGCTCGCCCACCTTGGGCACACAAATCCAGCTTCCAATCCTCAAAACTCCATCAGAATCAAGTGCAGCCTCCTTGGCTTCACCTCTCATCACCTTGTCTAGAATGAGACACAACTTCTCATCCTCAAACTGGCACTCACGAATATGCTCAACTAAGAAAGAACGGGCCTCAATAAATGCAATCAAACCACCGCTCTCTTCAGAAATGTGCAATCTGACCAAGCTGTTGGCTTACCTCTGAACATCCCTAGCCAAGGGCCTCATATCAACACTGATCGCAGTGAGACTCCCCATACTAGGAGCCTTCCTACTCAAAGCATCGGCCACCACATTGGCCTTCCCAGGATGGTACAAAATGGTCATATTATAGTCCTTCAGTAACTCAAGTCACCTGCGCTGCCCGAAGTTTAGATCCCTCTGACTGAAGATGTACTGAAGACTCTGATTATTGGTGAAGACCACACAATGAACCCCATAGAAGTAGTGCCGCCATAACTTAAGTAAAAACACCACCGCCGCAAGATCTAAATCGTGGGTAGGATAGTTCTTCTCATGAGCCTTGAACTGTGTAGAAGCATAGATGATAACCTTCCCCTTTTGCATTAACACACCTCCCAAACCAACTCCAGAGGCATCACAATATACGGTAAAACCCACACCCTCCTTGGGCAAAGTCAACACAGGAGCAGAAGTCAACAAAGTCTTGAGCTTTTGAAAGCTGGCCTCACACTCATCGGACCAATGAAAATCCACGATCTTCTAAGTCAATATAGTTAACGGCGCTGCAATAGTAGAGAAGCTCTTTGCAAACCTTCTGTAGTAGCTGGCCAACCCCAAAAAACTTCGAACCTCGGTCGGAGAAGTATGTCTTGTCCAGCCCTTAACTGCCTCAATCTTGGCCAGATCAACCCTAATACCCTCCTTGGACACCACATGTCCTAAGAATGCCACATAATCAAGACAAAACTCACATTTGGAGAACTTCGCATACAACTTATGCTCTCTCAATCTCTGAAGCACCAACCTTAAGTGGCGACATGATCCTCCTCGGTCCTGGAATATATCAAAATGTCATCGAGGAACACGATCACGAAGGAATCTAAGTACGGACGGAAAACTCCATTCATCAACTCCATAAACGCCGCAGGGGCGTTAGTCAGCCTGAAAGACATCACCAAGAACTCGTAGTGGCCATAACGAGTCCGAAAAGCTGTCGTAGGAATATCCGATGGCCTAATCTTAAACTGGTGATACCCGAACCTCAAGTCAATCTTAGAAAACAACGCCGTACCCTGAAGCTAATCAAACAAATCATCAATGCGAGAAAGAGGATACTTGTTCTTAACATGTACCTTGTTCAACTGCCTATAATCAATACACATCCTCATAGAGCTATATTTCTTCTTAACAAAAAGAACCGATGCTCCCCATGGTGAAACACTAGGGCGAATAAACCCTTTTCTCAACAAGTCCTGCAACTGATCCTTCAACTCCTTTAACTCAACCGGATCCATACAATACAGGGCAATAGAGATGGGCTTAGTACCCGGGTCCAAGTCAATAGGAAAATCATTGTCTCTATCCGGAGGAACACTAGGAAGATCAGTAGGGAACACATCAGCAAACTCCTGAAGCACAGGAATGGACTCCATGGGAGGTGACTCAAAACTAGTATCCCGAATAAAGGAAAAATAGGACAAACACCCTCTATTAATAAACCTCTGGGCTGGGATGTAGGAGATAACCTTACTAGTGTAAGAACCACTAGTACCCTTCCACTCCACCCTTGCAATACCAGGCATTGCTAAAGTGACAGTCTTAGCATGACAATCAAGGATCACATGGTAGGGAGAAAGCTAATCCATACCCAATATCACATCAAAATCTACCATTCCCAGAATAATCAAGTCTACCCAAGTGTCGTACCCAGCCAAAGAAATAGGACAGGATTGATACACTCGATCCACCACTAAGGGCTCACCCACGAGTTTTGAAACATGCATAGGCACAGGCATACGATCACATATCAAATCAAACTCAGATGCAAAGTAGGTAGACACATAGGAAAAGGTAGACCCCGGATCAAATAATACAGATGCAGATCGATGGCAGATTGAGACGATATCTGTGATGACTGCATCAGAAGACTCAGCCTCCGGTCTCCCCAAAAAAGCATAACACTGGGCTCCTCTACCACCTCCTGTCTGAGCCTCACCTCTACCTCCATGCTGAGCCATAACACCACTACCCGAAGCTCTACCACCTCTACCTACAATCTGACCCCTAGCCCGACCTCTAGCCGGAGGCACTGGATCTCTCTCTGGAGCTGCAGAGTAAGTACGATGGGGCCCTGAATGAGTCTTTAGAGGGCATATTCGCATCAAATGACCAAGATTCGCACAAGTATAACACAACCTCAGAATGATGATCTGTTGTGACGAACCAGATGAAGTACCACGGACACCCTGGCCAGAACTGTGAGACCCACAAGACACCTCTCCTCCCTCAGCCGCTGGTATGAAAACATGAACCGACCTGTGATGCTGAAATTAGCTAGCACCCCTCTGAGAACCTCTGCCTCCATACGAGGCACTGAAAAACTGACCACTAGAACGGGCCCTCTTGGGGTCCCCAAACTTTTCTCAAACAAACAACTCCGCCTACCTGGTGATGCTCACAATGGACTTGAAGGAAGCACCCTCACGGGATGACCTGAACACATATGATCTGATGGAGAAAGTCAACCCCCTCACATATCTAAGGACTCTCTCTGCCTCATCTGGAACAAAAGATGTGGCATGATGAGACAGCTGATAGAAATATGCCTCGTACTCCGCAATGGACATGCCACCTAGAGTCAAACCCTCAAACCTCAGCCTGCTCTCCTCACACACACTCCAAGGAATGAAATGATCTAGAAAAACACTAGAGAAAGCATCCCTCTCAAACGGAGGAGATGCCAATGGCATGGACTCCACACAAAACTCCACCACTCCCTTGCTGGCCCACGGAGCTGGAGAGCAACAAAACGGACACCACTCGCATCCACCATCCTCACTGCCTCAAGCATCTCACGGCACAAGGTAAGAAACACATGAGCATCCTCGCTCTTACCACCTTGAAACTGGGGTGGTTTCATCCTCTAAAACCTCTCATTACACTTCTGGTCCTCCACTGTCAGAACTACACATAGGGTATCCTGTGCACCGACAGGTGGCATCGGAACCAATGGTGGCTAACCCACTAGATCCTGGATATTCGGATCCTGATGCTGCTCTGGGGTCTGTACCCCTGCTCTAGTCTGTAAACCCTGTGGTGTGCCTGCAGCACCCTGAGAAAAGCTCTTCATAACTCCCAACATCCTCAATAAGGTCTCCTGAAAGAATGGTGCTGAGAACCTTGGAGGAACCTAGTCCTCACCAACCTCAATCTATGGCTCAGGAGAAGCCTCTCTACTATGGCCTCTAGCAGGTGCTGCTCCACAGGCAATGCCCTTCCCACGTGCTGATCCATGAGCACGGCCTCAAACTCACGCTATACCCCGACCTCTGACTGGGGCCTCAACCACTGCCTCGGGGACTACCTCCACTACATCGCTCAAAACAAAAGCTCGGGTCTCAGAACAACAACAACAACAAAACATGGGGATTCAAAAAAGGAAATCTACAAAATATACCACCAAATTTATTTGTTTAGAAAGGAATAGGAATGTATTTTTTTAACCATGTTAAAAGTTTACTCCTATTTAAGCTATGTTTATTCGAGACTCTTCAAAAATGACGGCCGGTGCATTGTTGGATCTACATATGTGCAACAATATTTTTGGAGAACATGAGCAACACAACCTCTAAGTCAAATTGTGAATGATTTTCATATCAGCAGCTTCTTGTATAGTCCCCTTCTCAACATAGTCCCACCATTTGAACAAGAAGTGGTCAACGACAAGTCTAAACCAAGGAGATAGCTTCAAACCTTCTTCACCAACATCAACTTTCCTCAAAAGCTCTTTTAGTTGCTCTTGGTTCACATATTTGATATTAGCAACTTGTCTGGGTTCGGGTGAACATTGACATCACGAACAATAAATAGAAGTTAATCGACTGCAATAACAAAGAAGTACTCAGCTAGGAGTTATACCTATGTGCTCAATGCGCACTCATGCTTTTGGGAGATATACAGTTAATTTAGTAGCTACAACATTATAATTAAGAATAATAATCACTAAATAGTAACATAACCTATTTGGCCAAGCTTCTAAAATGTACTAATTTTGAAAAGTGTTTTTTGCTCAAAGTAACCCAACTTTCTAAAACAAGCCAATTTAGCTTACTAAAAGGTTGGGCAAATAGGTTATAAGCACAAAAATATCGAAATACAAAGAAGATGTTTCATTACGTTCATGCTCTCCCCACTTCCCATCAGATGGTGCCTTGTTAAGCATACGGCCCAATGGTGTGAATTGGTCAATCGGGACATCTTCAGCCGGAATACCAAGTTCATCAAGAAGCTTCCTTTGTGCAACATTTCTCACACCTAATATTTGAAATTACAACACAGAATAAATTAAGAAGAGAAGACGGGATGGTAAGAGTTAAAGATTTTCAGCTTAAACAGAAAATATACCAATAGCATTCTCCTCAATAAGCTCAGACTCTCGGAAGAGAGGATGGCTGCAACACGTGTTTGTTCACACCAAAGGAAAGGTTACCTTTGTTACGGATCGTTGGTACACATACATCATAGGAATAATATATATTTAGTGTCTTAATCTTCAAAAGCTACAAAGATGTGTCTCATTTGACGACTTATTTTATAGCTTGTCTAAATATCAACATTCTAATATTGATACTATATAATCATTCAGCACTTGCAATCTATTTATGTAACATACCTGAAGAAGAAGTTGATGCTTTAAGTTGAAAAGAAATACACTGAAAGCTCGGTGCAACAAATTCTCAGATTCGATCTTTTCCATCAAATGACCTGCATATCAATAGCAGATTATTGAGCAAAAATAGGAGGCATGAACACAAGAAGATTATTAGAAAAAAAAAAAATAGGAAATTTGATTGAAGAAGAAGATGGCTTTGAGGCGTGAAAACACTTTCTTTAAAGAGATATTGCCCATACACATATTAGGGTAAATACAAAAAATTCTCTCCAAGGATACAACAAAGCCCTTTGTTTATACATGCAGATTTTCCTTAGGCTACTTCTAGAGAGTCTTTATATTAATAGAACTTAAGAAATGACTCTTCATAAGAGTAATATTCTTTCATGAACAGATGTGCCTTTTCATAAGAGTTTTGTTCTTTCATGAACATATGACTTTTCATAAAGGCCATGCTTTTTTATGAACAAAGGACTTTTCATAACAGTCATATTCTTTCACGAACAAATGTGTCTATTCAATTTAAGACCTCTATATATTGCAAAATATCCAACAAAAATAACACACGTGGGGAAATTTCAAAAATCTTAACTTACAATTGTACTTGGATTCATAACCGACAACCTTGTCATTCACATCCACCAAAATACATCTGCAGGTCAAGCATCGATAACAACAACTACCGATTTAAAAGAGTAGAACATGGTAGATTTCTTAGTGAAAGTTCACAAAAGGTTGTCTTGTAACAACTAACACAAGTTTAGCAAATTGAACATAATGCATAGTAAAAATGGAAAAGAGAGATAGAGAACAAACTCGTCATCGAGCATGAAACGACATTGCACAACATCCATGTTTGCATCAGCAACAACATCAACCATTTTTACAGATGATAAAAATTTGTAAACAAAGAGAAAATTAGTGAGATTTGAGTGAACAAGCAGAAGAATGGAAGAGAACAATTTATAGGGAAAAAATGATTCTTTCTTTTGTCACCTTTTCAAATTCTTTATTATTTTTAATTTTTTTCCTTTTTTTGTAAAATGATTTTTCTTTCTTTAGACTATTACCTAATGTGTCATAATTATCTGTTATTCAAAACACAATGATATGTTTAAATAATATATAGTCATAAAAAGAAAATAAATGAATGATGGGGAATTTTTTTTTGGTAATTGAAATATATGGGAAGTGGTGATGTAAGTGGTTGAGTGATCTCTTGTGTCGTAGAACCTTTCTATCCATAATTTGTATCAAAATTATTTTAAATTTATATCAAACAAAGTATTAAGATTCAAACTCAAAATTTACGATTAGATAAAGGAATTTTATTCATTTTATTTATTTATTTATTACCTAATTTCTCACCTCTCCACTTCTTTGTTTCTTTTCCCCTTTAACATTCATTGATAATTTTCCTTTCTTAGATCATTATTTAATGTGTCCTTTTTCTGTTTTATCCAACATTCTGGTATTTAAATAAAATAGTAATATTCAAACTCAAAACTTATGATTATAGATAAATGGTTTTCATCAATCCTATTTATATTTTTACCTAAGTTGCGACCTCTGCACTTCTTTATTTCTTTTCCCTTTTATCATTCATTAATATTTCTTCTTTTTTGGACCGTAATCTAATGTGTCCTTTTCTATTTTATTTAATCATTTGGTATTCAAAATTTAGTGATACAATTAAATAATATGTGTGTTGTGAGGGAAATAACTAACAACGGGTAAAATTCTTTGTTGGTAACTAGAATATACATGTTTGACTCATCAAAATCCTACATGTTCACCATAATCCGACAATTGAAAAGAAAAATCTGATGCCAATGAAATATCATGAACTTACTGATCCTCTACTGGTCCTACCCAAGGCTGATAGCACTAATTCCAAATTTAGTAGTACTTTTTCATCAATATAAATCTATTGAATTAGATACCAGTATTGTCACGCCCCGAGCCTACACCCTGGACGTGGCCGACACTCGAGAACCATCGATGGTCCTCAAGCGAACCCTTGGCCTGACTGACTACTTAGCAGAAGACTGACTTAAGCAAAATGGGAACTCAAAATGCATAACTAAACTCATAATGTCTCAATAACAACTTAACTCCATGAATATCTTGAAATACTTAAATAAACATAAGTAATCGACTCAGGGTCTTAAAACATCAACAAGGAAAATAGTGAGAGACTCCTCAACTTCTAGCTATCTATGAAGCCTTTAAATACTTAGATAGATGTCGGGACAGGACCCTCGACAACTTAACAAAATAGAAAATATAAGGGTGAAGCCCTACGGAAAGCAAGGAGGCTCCCCAAAGATAGATGGAGTGCAATTGGTATCAACAAAGCGCCTGCTGATGACCCAGAACACCTGTATCTGCATCATAATAAGATGCAGGTCGAATGACATCAATACATTAAATGTACGAGCATGTAAGGATAACTGAAAGCATAGATAACTGAACTGATTAGACTGGAAGACATACTCACCTCAACTCAACTCTAATATAAAAGCATTAATAAGAGATACAATGTTTAAAGCATTACAAAATAGAAGATATAACTCACTTATGCATAAGAATACAATGAAATACTCTTTACTCTTATTTGGGAGATTCTCTAACCGACAACCATCACTATGAGCTAAGTGATGATACAACGTCTCGCCCACACTGCCAGAACTGTCTTATACCTTGCTGGGGTATGGAAAATCATCAACTAAGTGGATCCACTAAGCTCTATCCGAAGGCACTAATAAAATCATCTAAAAAGTATGAATCCTTTATCCATTCTGGCTACATGGTTTATGGGGACTATGAGTTGTCTAAAATTGTCCCCATATCGTTGCTCAATACTCCTTCCAATGATTATATGCTCATGCTCAATGTGTAAAAACATTATCTTTCTCGATTTGAGGTAATTACTCAAAAGATCCTCTTAAAAAGAAAAAGCTCTGAAGTATCTCTGAACTCATAAATATATGGAAATCAAGGTTTCTCTTCTCTCAATATAAAAAGTGATACATTTGGGAATATTCAATTCCCTTTACTCTTCTCAAAACTCTTCTTTAAAACTTTTTTTGAAACTATTCTCCAAAACTGTTCTAAAACTCTTTTCAGAAATCAATTCAAGCAATTATATGGTTAAAAGGATCTCTTTTCAAATACTCCAAAAATCAACTCAGTAAGTAGGGTTCATACCAAAATGTAGACATGAACAATATCACAACAATACTCAATGATATGGATACAATAACTCAAGAATTGAATTAAAATTCAACAATAGGCTTAACTCCAAATTACTCAAAATCAAGGAATAAAACCCCTAGATTACTCTTTTTTTGAAATTCTGATATACGTAAGGCGTGTGGATGCAACAGTCAAACACTATGAAAGCCTTACATACCTGGAAGAGAAACACTGACTTGAAACCTTGGACTGAGGCTTGAAGGTGAAGTACCTTAGCTTCTTCTTGGAGAGTACTTAGAACGTACGAATGTGATTTATCTGAGAGTTCGGCGTGAATAGGGAGGTTATTAGGCTATAAGATAGGCTTAGGGAAGTTAATTGAGGGTAAAAGGTCAAGAATACCCTTCTAGGAACGTAAGAAAACCATAAAAATTTTAAAAACAAATGACCTTTTAATGAGTCTCGTTGGCCAAATCGGTGATCTGGAGATCCCATCGTCGACCTATTCGGCGGACCGCCGAATGGGAGCTTCAGATCTCCTAAAATAACAGTTTCTAGAGGTTTTTGGGTCCATTCGGTGAGCTCAATTGGCGATGCACCGAACCCATTCGGCAAGTCGCTGAATTGACCCCAGCTCGCCGAGTTGTCCAGTCCAGACATGCTTCAGTAAAATAGCCATAACTTTCTACTCCGAACTCGGATTGATGCAAATTTGGTGGAGTTGAATAGAAGACTCAAAGACCTTTAATTGGATAGGTAATGGGCCACCTAATTCCTTATATGCTAGGAAATATGGTCGTTCAAAATTAACCCTTGCATGAACTTATGCGAAAAACTTAACCGGCAGAAAGGTTTTGAACTCAACTTAGTGCTAGAGGTCTCTTATGACCCTAAACAACTTCAAATACACTTCACACTCATAGTAATGAACCTTAACACATAAGCTAAAGTAGGACACCACCCGGTTCAAGCTTAGATACTTATGACAAAAGATTCAGATTCTAAAAGGGAAAGTTCTGGGGTGTTACAATATCTCCCCCTTGGGATCATTTGTCCTTGAATGATGGATGAACTGAGAATGAAGAGGGTAGGGAAATGTTTAACATCCCAATTTAATTTGAAATACACATAAAACTCATGAACTCAAAATAGAGAAGGAGGTACTAAATTGAATGAGCACTTTAGGAAGAGTTGATACCTTGGATTGGAACTAAATCGGAGGTAAAGAGGTGATGGTATCTCTTCTTCATATCTTCCTCGTCCTCCCATGTAGCCTCCTCAGCAAACTGATTTCTCCATAAGACTTTGACTAATTTAACCTCTTTGGTTCTCAACTTGCGAACCTGATGATCAAGAATCTTAATGGGAATCTCCTCATAAAATAGGTTGTCCTTAAAACAAATATCCTCGGTGGGCAAAATAAGTGAAGGATCACTCAAACACTTTTTTAGCATAGAGATGTGAAATACCGGATGGACTGCTGCTAACTTTGGCGGTAGCTCTAACTCATAAGTTACATTGCCAACTCTTTTGGATATCCTGTAAGGACCAATATATTGGGGACTGAGCTTTCCCTTCTTACCAAATCTCATAACACCCTTCATAGGTGACACCTTCAAATAGACCCAATCATTAACCTCAAACTCCAAGTCTCTCCTCCTCATATCTGTATAGGATTTTTGATGACTTTGCATTGTTTTCAACCTTTCCTGAATAGTCTTCACCTTCTCCATTTCTTGATGAACGAAATCTGGTCCTATCAACTAAGTTTCGCAAACCTCAAACCAGCGAATGGGAGATCTACACCTTCGCCCATATAGAGCCTCATACGGAGCCAGCTAAATAGTGGAATGGTAACTATTATTGTATGCGAACTCGATAAGAGGCAAGTGGTCATCCCAATCACCTTTGAAATCGAGAACACAAACTCTCAACATGTCCTCTAAGGTTTGAATGGTGCGCTCTGCTTGAACATCAGTCTGAGGATGAAAAGCAGTACAAAGGTTCACCTTCGAACTCAAACATTTCTTAAAGGACTTCCAAACTGTGCGGTAAACTAAGCCCCCTATCTTAGATGATGGACAAGAGGACTCTATGCAGTCGAACTATCTCGTGAATGTACAGGTTTGCATACTCTTCTACTGTATTGGTAGTCTTTACGAGTAAGAAGTGGGCTGATTTGGTCATCCGATCCACAATCACCCAAATGGAATCATGTTGCCTGCGAGATCGCGGTAAACCTGTAATGAAGTCCATATTAATCATCTCCCACTTCCATTTCGGAAGGGATATATTCGGAGCCACACCACACGGCCTTTGATGCTCATCTTTGAGTTGCTGGTAATTTGGGTACTTAGCAACAAACTCTGCAATACATCTCTTCATACTACTCCACTAATAGACTTCTCTCAAGTCATGGTACATCTTTGTGGAACCCGGATGAATTTAATATCTCGAACTGTGAGCTTCTTCCATAATCCTCTCTTTGAGATCAGCCACCTCTGGGACACATAACCTTCCTTGATATCTCAACACACCATCTCCCCTTTGTGCAAAAGTCATCACTTTCTACTTATGCATATTTCCTTCAAACTCAAGCAAAATGGGGTCTTTGTTTTGCCTTTCCTTTACCTCTGCCACTAATGAAAACTCCACTCCATTCTTCACAACAACTCCACCTTCACTGGAATCCAACAATCGAACACCCAACCATGCAAATCGGTGCACTACCTTAGCTAAATCTTTCTCTCCTTCCTCGACATGAGATGTGCTTCCCATGGACAACCTGCTCAAAGCATCAACAACAACATTAGTCTTACCGAGTGATAGAGGATACTCATGTCATAATACTTGAGCAACTCTAACCACCTCCTTTGTCTGAGATTGAGCTCCCTCTGACTGAAAACATATTGGAGACTCTTGTGGTCTTTGAACACATCCACATGAACACCATAGAATTAATGGCACCATATTTTGAGAGCAAAAACCACTGCTGCGAACTCGAGATCATGAGTCGGGTAGTTCCTCTCGTGAATCTTAAGCTGTCTGGAGGCATAGGTTATAACCTTACCCTTTTGCCTCAATACACAACCAAGTCCAACTCTGGATGCATCATAATAGACGACAAAACCCTCTGTACCTTCTGGTAAGGTCAACACTGGAGCAGTAGTTAACCGAGTTTTCAATTCCTGAAAACTTCTCTCACAAGCTTCAGACCATTGAAACTTAGCTGTTTTCTCAGTCAACTTAGTCAGCAGAGATGAAATAGATGAGAACCCCTCGAAAAAACTTCTGTAGTAACCAGCCAATCTCAAGAAACTCCTTATATCAGTTGGAGATGTGGGTCTTGGCCAATTCTGCACTTCCTCAATCTTTTGAGTGTCGACTCGAATTCCTTCAGCAAACACAATATGGTCTAAGAATGCCAAGAATTCTAGCCAGATCTCACACTTAGAAAACTTGGCATATAGCTCTCGATCTTTGAGAGTTTGGAGGACTATTTTGAGATGACTAGCATGGTCCAACTCATTCCTTGAATAAATCAATATGTTATCAATGAAAATGATAACAAACATATCCAGATATGGCTTAAATACTCTGTTCATAAGATCCATGAATGTTGCAGGAGCGTTAGTCAAACCAAAGGACATAATAAGGAACTCATAATGACCGTAACGGGTCCTAAAAGCTGTCTTTAGGATGTCACTTTCTCTCACTCTCAGCTGATGATAGCCAGATTTGAGGTCTATCTTTGAGAAACAAGTGGCACCCTGAAGTTGGTCGAAAAGGTCATTAATTCTCGGAAGGGGGTACTTATTCTTTATGGTGACCTTGTTCAACTGGCGGTAATCAATACACATCCTAAGGGAACCATCTTTCTTCCTCACGAACAAGACTGGAGTGCCCTAAGGTGAGACACTTGGTCGGATGAAACCCTTCTCAAGAAGATCTCTCAATTACTCTTTTAAATCTTTTAACTCAGCTAGAGCTATTCTATATGGCGGAAGAGAGATGGGTTGAGTGTCAGGAATAATATCTGTTCTGAAGTCTATTTCTCTCTTTGGAGGGACTCCGGGAAGATCGTCTGGAAAGACCTCTGGAAACTCACTCACAACTGGAACTAACTGAATAGGCGGTGTCTCAACACTAGAGTCATTAACTTGGACTAAGTGATAGATGCAACCCTTAGAAACTAACTTTCTAGCTTTAAGGTATGAAATAAAATGACCTTTAGGCATTGTTGAACTACTTCTCCACTTTAAAACTGACTCATTAAGAAACTGAAACTTGACTACTCGAGTTCTACTATCGACTGAGGCATAACAAGCATGAAGCCAGTCCATACCCAGAATAACATCAAAGTCCACCATATCTAGCTCATTTAAGTCAGCCAAGGTGTCCTTGAGATAGATAGAGATAGTACAATCACGGTAGATTCTTTCTGCTAGAATAGACTCACCAAAAGGTGTGGAAACACTGAAAGGCTCAAGAAGTTGTTCGGGGGAAATGCCAAACTTCATGGCTACATAAGGAGTCACAAAAGAAAAACTCGCACCTGAATCAATTAAGGCATAAACATCAAAAGTAAAAACTTTAAGCATACCATTGACAACATCTGGTGAGTTCTCCCGACCCTGGCGACTCGTTGTAGCATACACATGATTTTCTCCCCCGCCTGCCTCTGAAGTAACTCCTCTCGGAGCAGCTTTGTTTGCCGGATCCGCTGATGAAGATTGGGCTCTGTTGCTCCCATTACCATGCTTGTTCTTAGGGCACTCTCTCATAAAGTGACCCATTTGACCACACTTGAAGCAGCCACTTGAGCAATCACGACACTCTCCTGGGTGGTTCCAACCTCACTTGGTACATGTGGGGGTCCAAGTAGCCCCTTGCGCCACACTACATGAGACTGAGTAGGTTAAGCTCTGAAATTCTAGGAGTTCTAGTTACTGAAATCATTTCTACTCTTTCGTGTAGGTGCACTTGCTGACTATGGAGCAGGTCCAGGTGACCTTTGCTGAAAAGATGACCGATTCAAATTCCCGGACTTCTATTGGCTGGATTCATGATTTGTTGTCTTAGCCCTCTTACAGAGGAACTCTTCCCTGTCTTTCAATTTATCTTCCTCAACTTGTTGCACATGGATCATGAGTCTGGCTATGTCCATGTCCCCTATCAACATAGCCGCATTGGTGCCTTACTTGACAAGCAGGATAGCCCAGACATAAACAAGCTCATCCTACTCTTCATATTAGCCACCATCTCCGAAGCATAGCAAGACAAGTGAGTGAACTTGAGGCTGTACTCTTGCACACTCATAGATTCCTGCTTCAGATTTAGAAACTTCCTTATCTTTGCTTCCCTTAGTTCACGGGGAAAGAAGCACCCGAAGAAAGCATCTTCAAACACTGCCCAACTCAAACGTGGTGCCCCCTTTGCCCTACTTTTCTTCTGCTGATCATACCATATCCTAGAAACACCTTTGAGCTGATATGAGGCTAACTCCACACGCTCTGTAGCAATAACACGCATGACTTCAAACACTTTCTAAAGTTCTTCAACGAAGTTCTCCGGATCCTAAGTGACTTTCGACCCAGAGAACTCCGAGGGGATTCATCCTAAAAAATTCACGAATTTTGGATGCATCAGCCGCATCCTGACGACCCACTCTTTGTTGACCAGCCTGATTTATCTCTACCTGAGTCAGCATCTGAATATCATTCATGAACTCAACATTGGTGACTTCTCCTTGAGGGGGTTGCACTTCTAGTGCATTGGGAACCTCTGAACCTTGAGGGTTAACATTCCTCCTAGCAGGACTTTCTCGAACAACTCTTTGTGGAGGCATGATCTAAAAAGACACGCGTAAGCTCGAGTTAGAGGAACCTTTTATAGAGTTGAACTCTATCGCACAAAAAGGAGTAAGAAGAAAGTGAAAGTTCCTAAATGTCGTAGCCTAATTATAGATGTGGCGCGCTTCACACCGAAAATGACTCTACAGACACGGCTTCATAGGCACCCTAGAACTCTTTAACTCTCTGCTCTGATACCAAGTTTGTCACGCCTCGAGCCTACACCCTGAACGTGGTTAGCACTTGAGAACCATCATTGGTCCTTAAGCAAACCCTTGACCTGGCTGACTACTTAGCGGAATGACCTTTTAATGAGTCTCGTCGGCCAAATCGGCGACCTGGAGATCTCATCGCCGACCTATTCAGTGGACCACCGAATGGAAGCTTCAGATCGCCTAAAATAATGGTTCCTGTAGGTTTTTGGGTCCATTAGGTGAGCTCAATCGGCGAGTCGCCGAATTGACCCCAGCTCGCCGAGTTCTCCTATCCATACATGCTTTAGTAAAATAGCCATAACTTTCTACTCCGAACTCGGATTGATGCAAATTTGGTGGCGTTGGAAAGAGGACGCAAAGTCCTTTAATTTGATAAGTGATGGGTCACCTAATTTCTTATATTCTAGGATATATGATTGTTTGAAGTTTCCTTTGCATGAACTAATGCGAAAAACTTAACCGATAGAAAGGTTTTGAACTCAACTTAGTGCTAGAGGTCTCTTATGACCCTAAACAACTAAAAATACACTTCCCACTCATAGTAATGAACCTTAACACATAAGAACAAGTAGGACACCACCCGGTTCAAGCTTAGATACTTAAGACAAAATATTCAGATTCTAAAAGGGAAAGTTGTGGGGTGTTACAAATATCCACTACATGCAAACCTTCACAAGCTATGCATCAACCACCATTTAAACAATTGCATACCCATGCCAAATCTTAGAAAAACCCTGGATCACCCCAAGAATTTTGTTTACCTAAAGCACATAGCCTTTACTCGCCACCAAGTGTCTATGTAACTCATCATAATAGTTTGTGTAGTCCCATCAATAAAGTAGTTTCAATCTCATCGAAATCCTCAATAACCATGTAGAACTGCAGGTCCATAACGTAGCGCCTCCATAAGCCGTCTACCATAATTTCAACAATCCAGACCATTATAAAAATGTAGAATCTTCCACACATCATTATTAGTCACCATAACCAAAACCCAACCTTCATAGAAGTCATTGGTAAACCCATTGTAAGTCTATGCCGAACCAGTTCACAGTACATAGTCTTATCTCATTTCAAACTTTATAAACTGTAGTTTTCAAAGTTATAGTGTGCTTAATCTAGCCATTCCTTTAACTATACACTTCTCACTTGTATAGCCGTTCCTTTTCAAGGTCGACTACTTACAGTGGATAGGATGCTCAAATGGGGCTTGTTGAAGGATACCACCTGTATTCTGTGCAAACAAGAACTAGAAACCAGGAATCACCTATTTGCAGAATGCTCCTACTCATGGGATGTTTGGAATAGACTACTACAATGGCTGCAAATCGCATCTCCACAAATTGAGACTTCGGATGCAATGCACCATTGGATCCTACTACATACTAAAGGAAAAAATCGAGAAGCCAGATCTCTACAGATGGTATACACTGAATACATCTATGCTAAACGGATGGAGAGAAATACTCGACTATTTGAGAAGAAGGAGACCTCTGGGAACAACATAGCGTGAAGTGTGGCATGCGTATGCAATGTTTGAGCTTTGACAACAGTTAGACCGATGCTAGATAAGTGCAGATTTTAGAAGTTTTAGGTAGATAGGAGTTTAAGCAGTAGTAATTTGTAAGGAAGAGTGGGCTGTGGTAGCCTAACTTTCCTTTGTAAATATACTCTTTGGTGATTAATAAAAAGTTGAACAATTACAAAACATAAAGGTGAGATTCTGAGATGGGTCAATATGCATGGTAGATTAGATGATAATAATATAAATTGGTGAAATAATAAGTTAGTCGATGGAATCCATATCTTGATATAGAGATTGATGATATGCCTTTTTGAGTAACTTATTAGTTTTCATCGTGTCAAACCTTGCAAGTAGATTTATGAATCCGACATATGATATAAGTTAAGCAGTGCTCTAAAGGAAAATTAATCGTTGGATTAAATTACTTAGTAATTTAATTTATTGATTAGTATCTATAATAATAACATGGGGAATTACATAACTGTTTAACGGAGAATTTCAAAATATAAGTATAGGAGTGAAATTACGAATTTATAGTAGAATGATTTGTAATTTATTATGGTAAGAATAATTCAAATTACTTATTTGAAATTATTTCCATAATAGAAATCATCAGTAATTAATTACGTGGTCCGTACAGTGTCTATATTTAACTAGAACTCAAAATCATATTTCTAGGAAAACGGATGAAATAGCGTGTGGTTTCTTGTTCAAAAAAAGGACTGCAAGTTTTTCTTCTCCTTTTTGGTTTGGGAAGAAATCTCTATAGGTAGGGGTTCTTCTAAACTAGAAAAATAATCAGTTTTCTATACTATACTTTCCCACCCAAGTATTGAGAGAGTTCGGATGTGACCTTGGGATCACTGTAGAAGACCGCAGAACTGATGTCTAACTTGTGGATTCGCTTGAAGGTCTATCTTACTTGTGGATTCGATTGAAGGTATCTGCTCAAGCTTCAAGAGGTAATTCTTGTATTAAATTTCAGAATGTTTATGTGTTCTAGCATGATTGTATGTGTTGTAGCATAAACATTTGTATTTTCTACTATTCATGTAAGCAGTATGGTTTTGATATGCTTTCGTTGTGCATATCGTTGTCCAACACAAGCAATATGTCGAACTTCAGACATGGATTTTGTGTCGTAGCTCAAATGGGGGACCCAAAATTGACTATTTGTATAGTTATAACTACAATAGCATATTCAATGAAATCCCACAAATGAGGTCTGAAAGGCTAGAGTTTACGCAGAAAATCTTGGAAAACACAAAATTTGCCAAGCACAAAATAGCATGCTACTTCATTAAATTAACAGTAGCATGTCTATGTTACAAGTTCTGATCAATTCAATAATACTTTTGTTCTATTCTCACAACAACAACAACAACAACAAAACACAGGGATTCAAAAAAGGAAATCTTCAAAATAATAATACCAAATTTATTTATCTAGAAAGGAATAGGAATGTATTTGTTCAACCATGTTAAAAGTTGATTCCTTTTTAAGCTATGTTTATTCAAGACTTTTCAAAAATGACAGTCAGTGCATTGTTTGATCCACATAGTTGCAGCACTATTTTTGGAGAGCTTGAGCAACGCAGCTTTTAAGTCAACTTGTGAATGGTTTTCATATCATCAACTTCTTGGATAGTTCCCTTCTCAACATAGTCCAACTATTTGAACAAGAAGTTGTCAACGACAAGTCTGAACCAAGGAGATAGAAACCTTCTTCACCAGCATCAGCTTTGCTAAAAAGCTCTTTTACTTGCTCTTACTTCACATATTTGATATCAGCAACTTAATCCAGGTTCAAGTGAACATTGACATCACGAACAGTAAATAGAAGATAATCGATTGCAATAATAAAGAAGTAATGAGCTAGGAGTTATACCTTTATGCTCAATGCACACTCAAGCTTTTGGGAGATATAGAGTTAATTTAGTAGCTACAACATTATAATTAAGAATAATAATCTCTAAGTAGTCACATAACAAGTTTGACCAAGCTTCTAAAATCTACTTATTTTGAAAATTATTTTTTGCCCAACCTAACTTTCGAAAACAAGCCCTTATGGCTTACTAGAAGGTTTGACAAATAGGTTATAAGCACAATAAAATCAAAATACAAAGAAGATGTCTCATTACATTCATGCTCTCCCCACTTTCCATCAGACGGTGCCTTGTAAAGCATACGACCCAATGGTGTGAATTGGTCAACCGGGACATCTTTATCCGAAATAACGAGTTCATCAAGAAGCTTCCTTTGTGCAGCATTTCTAACACCTAATATTTGAAATTATAGCACAGAATAAATTAAGAAGAGAAGTCGGATGGTAAGAGTTAACGGCTTTCAGCTTAAACAGAAAATATACCAACTGCATTCTCCTCAATAAGCTCAGACTCTCGGAAGAGAGGATGGCTGCAGCATGTGTTTGTCCACACCAAAGGAAAGGTTACCTTCGTTGCAGATCATTGCTACACATATAACACAAGAATAATATAAATTAAGTGTCTTAATCTTCAAAAACTACAAATATGTGTCTCATTTGACGACTTATTTTATAGTTTGTCTAAATATCAACATTCAAATATTGAGACTATATAATTATTTAGCACTTGCAATCTATTTATGTGGCATACCTGAAGAAGAAGTTGATGCTTTGAGTTGAAAAGAAATACACTGAAAGCTCTGTGCAACAAATTCTCAGATTTGATCTTTTTCATCAAATGACCTGCACATCAATAGCATATTATTGAGCAAAAATAGGAGACATGAAAACAAGAAGATAACACAAACGGGGGAAATTTCAAAAATCTAAACGTACAATTGTACTTGGATTCATGACCAACAACCTTTTCATTCATATCTACCAAAATACATCTGCAGATCAAACATCGATAACAACAACTACCGATTTACAAGAGTAGAACATTGTATCTTTCTTAGTGAAAGTTCACAAAAGGTTGTCTTGTAACAACTAACACAAGCTTAGCAAATTGTACATAATGCATAGTAAAAATGGAAAAGAGAGATAGAGAGCAAACTTTTAATGGAACATGAGCTGGCGCTGTATAACATCCATGTTTGCATCAGCAACAACGTCAACCATTTTTAAAGATGATAAAATTTTGTAAACAACAGAAGAATGGAAGAGGACAATTTATAGGGAAAATGATTCTTTTTTTTGTCACCTTTTCCAATTATTTATTATTTTTAATTTTTTAACTTTTTTAGTAAAATGATTTTTCTTTCTTTAGACTATTACCTAATGTGTAATAATTATCTCGTATTCAAAACTTAATGATATGTTTAAGTAATATATAGTCGTAAAAAGAAAATAAAATAATGATGGGGGATTTTTTTTTTGATAATGGAAATATATGAGAAGTGGTGATGTAAGTGGTTGAGTAATCTCTCGTGTCGTAGAACCTTTCTATCCATAATTTGTATAAAAATTATTTTAAATTTATATCAAATAAAGTATTAGGATTCAAACTCAATTTATGATTAGATAAAGGAATTTTATCCATTTTATTTATTTATTTTACCTAATTTGTCACCTCTCCACTTCTTTGTTTCTTTTCCCTTTTAACATTCATTGATAATTTTCCTTTCTTAGATCATTATTTAATATGTCCTTATTATTTTTTATCCAACATTCTAGTATTTAAATAAAAATACTAATATTCAAACTCAAAACTTATGATTATAGATACACGGTTTTCATCAATCTTATTTATATTTTTACCTAAGTTGTCACCTCTCCACTTCTTTATTTCTTTTCCGTTTTATCATTCATTAATATTTCTTCTTTTTTGGACCATTATCTAATGTGTCCTTTTCTATTTTATTTAATCATTTGGTATTCAAAATTTAGTGATATAATTAAATAATATGTGAGTTGTGAGGGAAATAACTAACGAAGGGTAAAATTCTTTGTTGATAACAAGAATATACGTGCTCGGCTCATCAAACCCCTACATGTTTACCATAATCCGACAATTGAAAAGAAAACTGTGATGCCAATAAAATATCATGACCCTACTGATCCTCTACTCATGCTTTCAAAACCATCATTAGTAAAAAAAATTCTTGAAAAACACATTGCGACATCCCGTAACTCTGAAATATGACTCCTCCTTTTAATCAAAAGAAAGATTTATATCCGTCCCAAGCCTACTCTAAGCATTGCATGTTAGAAACTGGTCCTACGTACCCAAGGCTGATAGCACTAATTCTAAATTTAGTAGTACTTTTTCATCAAGCTAAAACTATTGAATCAGATACCAATATCTACTACATGCAAACCTTCACATGCCATGCAACAACCACCATTTAAACAATTGCATACCTATGCTAAATCTTAGATAAACCCTTGATCACCCCAAGAATTTTGTATACCTTATAAGCACATAACCTTTACTCGCCACCAAGTCTCTATGTAACTCATTATAACAGTTTGTGTAGTCTCATCAACAGAGTAGTTTTAATCCCCTCGAAATCCTCAATAACAATGTAGAACTGTAGGTCCATAACATAGCGCCTCCATAAGTCATCTACCATAATTCCAACAATCCAGACCAACATAAAAATGTAGAACCTTCCACCCATCACTATTTATCATCCAAACTAAAACCCAACCTTCATAGGAGTCGTTGGTAAACCCATAGTAAGTCTATGCCGTACCAATTCATAGTACATAGTCATATCTGATCTCAAACTTTATAAACTGTAGTTTTCAAAGTTACAGTATGCTTTACCTAGCCATTCCTTTAACTATACACTTCTCACTTGTATAGTCGTTCCTTTGCAAAGTCGACTACTTACAGTGGATAGGATGCTCAAATGTGGTGTAATAACACTTCTGGTCATTTGTATGTTTGTGCCTTCTTCCTGTTGTTTAGAGCATTCCTGTAGCAACCCATAGTCATTTATGACTTGCTGACACTGATTTTTCGGTCGCGTGGTTGTTGGTTTGGGTTTTATGCCCGCTTTCCTGTTTTGGAGCTTTTGAAACTTGAAAAGTTGATTTCAGTCATAACTTTAGGTAAACGACCTCTTATGGGAATTATGATTGTTCCATCTACTTCGGAACGGCCAAATTAGGCTAGAAGAATGGTTGGCTCGAGTCCCAGGGCTTCCGGTGTGATTTTGGGGCCGTTTGGCTCTTTAGCCTTTGAAATTTGTCTTGAAGTTGACTCTGGTCAACATTCATGGTAAATGTGCTCGTATGAGAATTATGTCAGTGGGGATAGTTTCGGAATGCCAATTTTCATCTAGAATGACCCTTCGTGAGCTTCTCGAGGTGTCCGATCTAATTCTGAGGCCCTCAGTTGAAGTTGGCAAAATTGGCACTTGGGAAGTGGGACCCATTTTTTGTCAAAATGACCTTGTATGGAAATTTTGACTTTGTCATTGAGTCCAGAACGTCAAATTTTATGAGGTAGCATATCTCGTTTGCCTGCACGGGGTTCCGAACGAATCCTGAGCACCCCGTCGGAGTTTTAGGAATGCACAAACTCTGTTGGTGCACAGCTGCAGTTGCAGACCCATTCCTTCTCCACGTTCACGGAATTGGATTCACATTCACGGAGGTCAGGGCCTTTCTTCTCCGTTTTTGCGGAGATTTGATATCTCCTTCTCCACGTTCGCGAATAGGGCTCTGCGTTCCCGGAGGTCATGGAGGTCTGGGAGTCTTCCTCTCTGCGTTCGTGGACAGGGTTCAAAGTTCACGAAGGTGTGGGTCCTTTCCCTCTACGTTCGTGGGCCCCAGGCCGCATTCGCAGAGTGTTGATTTGTTTCCCTCGGCGTTCACGGAGGTTAGCGACTGGCAGTGCTAAGAAAAGTGAGGTCGAGGCTCATTTGGATTGAATGTTTGAAAATTCATATCTCTCTCATGTTAAGTCAATTTTTTGTGATTCAAAGTCACAGATTCTCGTAATCTTATTGTCTGTGTAGGTCTTGGCTCGGAGAGTGTTGGGTGTTCCTTGATTTCCATGAATTTGAGGCGTAAGTTGCTACCTTAAGCTAATTGTGTAAAGTTTTGCATTTCTTGCTTGTGTTGCTTGGAGCTGATCCGAGCCTCGAAGGGTGTTCCATTTTGAAACACAAGCTCGGGGAAGGGTTTGGGACCTCTTCACGGAGTCAATTCCAGAAAATCCAAAGCAGGTCCCTCATTTCCCAATTTTGACTCCGAAATTGGTCTGTCTCCAATTTTGATGATTTTATTATCTAAACGACTGTGCTGACGCTGTGATTCTATTTTGATAGCGTGGCAGCAGTATTAACCCGTTCGAAAGGGAAAAGCTCCGACGGAGTGATTTGGAGCGCGCGCGGTCAGCCTTTTGGTAGGTTTACGGCTTCCCTTCTCTTAGATTGAGCTGTAATATGTGAATACTTGCTTGTTTGTGTGAATCTGGGGTGGGTAGCTAGTATTTTTGTTCATCTTCTTCGAATTCTTTCTTTAGGGTTGATTTTCGGGGTTAGTGCCATGTTAGCGAGGGAGTGCTTACCGGTGTTTATGATTATCTGTTGGACTATTTATATGTTATTGCTTACGGATTGTCTGGTTGGCTACTTATTGTATTGGAGTTTATCTTTGGCCTTAGCTTAGGATAGAGTAGTGTTGACTTAGACCCATGCACCTATTTGACTGTGGTATGTATCCGATGTTGATTCGGATGAGTAGGTCCTTGTAAACTCACATAGCAGACTTGGGTCTGACAGTTGATGCTGGTTGGCCTTTGTATGGTGTTCTTTTCTAACTTCTCTTCCCATTTCTATGGTGCCGATGTGTCATCAGAGGCGCGTTGTTTTTCACGGATTTCGAAAGCTTTTCAAAGATTTCAAAAGTTTGTGCTTAAGATCTGGAGGAATTACCTATATGGAGTTCATTGCAAGATCTACACTGATCACGGGAGTCTTCAGTACATTATGACTAAGAGGGAACTTAATTCGAGGCAACACCATTGGATTGAGCTCTTGAAGGACTATGACCTCTCTATTCTCTACCATCCGGGCAAGGCAAATGTTGTAGCGAACGCGTTGAGCCGGAAGGTAGTGAGTATGGGTAGTCTAGCCTTCCTTTCTGTTTCGGAGCAACCCTTGGCTTTGGACATCTAGTCCATAGCCAATTAGATGATCAGGCTTGATGTTTCAAATTCCAGTCGGGTATTAGCCTATGTGGGAGTTCAGTCATCTCTGTTGGAGTAGATCCGCAGTCATCAGTGCAAGGATGGGTCTTTGGTGGCACTCAGAGATAGAGTGTTAGCGGGTGATGTCGTGTAGGATACCTTAGATTCAGATGGGGTTTTGAGATTGGCTGGCCGGATTTGTGTTCCAAGATTTGGAGACTTGATACAGCTGATCCTTAGTGAGGCCCATGATTCCAGATATTCCATCCATCCGGCAACGCTAAGATGTATCGTGATTTGAGGTAACATTACTGGTGGAGCGGTATAAGGAGAGACATCTTATTATATGTCCCGTTGCTTATGTTTTTAGCAGGTGAAGACTGAGCATTTGAGGTCTGGTGGTGAGTTGCAGAGATTTCCCATTCTTGAGTGGAAGTGGGAGCGTATCACCATGGATTTCATTGTGGGGTTGCCTTTGACTTCTAGAGGTGTTGACAGCATCTGGGACATCGTGGATCAATTGACCAAGTAAGCACACTTCATTCCAGTTCATACTTCCTTCAATGCTGGGAGGTTAGCTCGTATCTACATTCGGGAGGTGGTCCGTCTTCATGGGGTGCCTATTTTTATCATTTCAGACCGGGGTTCCAGTTCACTTCCAGCTTTTGGAGGGTATTTCGGGTGGAGTTGGGCACCTGTGTTGATCTTAGCACAACATTCCACCCACAGACTGATGGCTAGTCAGAACGCACTATTCAGGTTCTTGAGGATAGGTTACGGGCCTGTGTTATGGACTTTTGAGGCTAGTGGGACCAGTTCTTGCCTTTGGCGGAGTTTGCATACAACAACAGCTACCATTCTAGCATTCAGAATGCCCCGTTTGAGGCCTTATATGGTAAGCGTTGACACACTCTAGTTGGTTGGTTTGAGTCTATGGAGCCTAGGCTGCGTGGACAGACTTGTTTCAGGAGACCTTAGCGCATGTGAGGATGATTCAGGATCGGCTTATGACGGCTTAGAGTAGATAGTAGAGTTATGCAGATCGCAGGCGACGACCACTAAGATTTGCCGTTGGTGATAGAGTATTCCTTCGAGTATCGCCTATGAAAGGCGTGATGAGATTTGGGAGGCGGGGCAAGATTAGCCCCAGGCATATTGGGCCTTTTGAGATTTTGAGGACAGTTGGTTGGGTGGCCTATGAGTTAGCTTTACCTCCAGCATTCTCAGTTACTCATCTAGTCTTCCATGTTTTGATGCTGCGCCAGTATGTTCCAGATGAGTCTCATGTGCTCCAATATGATGTTGTTGCATTGGATGATCGTCTGGTCTACATTGAGGAGCCAGTTGCTATTTTGACCTTAGATGTGAGGCAGCTGAGGTTCAGAGCCATTCCTGTGGTCAAGGTCCATTGGAGGCATCGTCTAATCGAGGAGGCTAACTGGGAGACCGAGCGGGAGATGCGGGTGCAGTTCCCCAACTTATTTTACCCCTCAGGTACTTCTTCACTTTTACTTTCGTGGATGAAAGTTCTTTTAGTAGTAGATGTTGTAATAACCCATTAGGTCATTTGTGTGTTTGTGCCATCTTCCTATCATTCAAAGTGTTCCTGTAGCGACCCCAAGTCATTTATGACTTGCTGGCACAGATCGTTTGGTCGCCTGGTCGTTCGTTTGGGTTTTATGACCGTTTTCCTATTTTCGAGTTTTTTGAAACTTGAAAAGTTGATTTAAGTCATTACCTCAAGTAAACGACCTCAAATGGGAATTTTGCCAGTTCCATCAGCTCCGGAGCGGCCGAATTAGGCTAGAAGCATGGTTTCCCCGAGTCCTACGCCTTCCGATGTGATTTTGGGGCCATTTGGCTCTTTATCCTTTGAAATTTAGCTTGAAGTTGACTTTGGTCAACATTCATGGTAAACTCGCTCGGATGATAATTCTGTCAGTACGGTTAGTTCCGGAATGTCGAGTTTGGTCTAGAAAGACCTTTCGTGCACTTCCCGAGGTTTCTGATCTAATTCTGAGGCCCTCGGTTGAAGTTGGGCAAATTGGCAATTAGGAAGTGGGACCCACTTTTGTTGAAACAACCTTGTATGAAAATTTTGACTCTGCCATTGAATCCGGAACGTCGAATTTGATGGGGTAGCATATCTCATTTTCGTGCACAGGGTTCTGAACAAATCCCGAGCACCCCGTCAGAGTTTTGGGAATGCTCAAAACTCAGCTAGTGTACAGCTGCAGTTGCAGACCCATTCCTTTACCGCGTATGCGGAATTGGCTCCGCATTCGCGGATGTGTGGGCCAATCTTCTTTGTGTTCGCAGGCTAGGCTCCGCGTTCTCAGAGGTTTGAGATCTCCTGCTCTGCATTCGCGGATAGGGATCTGCGTTCGCAGAGGTGTGGGTCCTTTCCCTCCACGTTCGCAAGCCCCAGACCGCATTCGCGGAGTGTTGATTGTTTTCCCTTCGCGTTTGCGGGGACCTGGCCACGTTCGCGGAGGTCAGCGACGGGCAGTGCTTATAAAAGTAAGGTCGAGGCTCATTAGGATTGAATGTTGGAAAATATATATCACCCTCATCTTAAGTCGGTTTTTGGTGATTCGAAGTTCCAGGTGCTTGGAATCTTGTTGGCTGTGAGGATCTTAGCTAGATGAGTGTTGGGTGTTTTTCGATTTCTGCGAATTTGAGGTGTAAGTTGCTACCTTTAGCTAATTGTGTAAAGTTTTGCATTTCTTTCTTATGTTGCTTGGAGATGATCCGAGCCCCAAGGGGTGTTCCGTTTTGGAATACAAGCTCAAGGGAGGGTTTAGGACCTCTTCACGGAGTCAATTCCGAAAAATCCAGAGCAGGTCCCACATTTCCCAATTTTGACTCTGAAATTGGTCTGTCTCTGATTTTGATGATTTTAGTATCTAAAGAACCGTGCTGACGTTATGATTCTATTTTTCATAGCATGGCAGTAGTCAAAGGCCGTTCAAAAGGGAAAACTCCAGCAGAGTGATTTAGAGCCCGTATGGTCAGCCTTTTGGTAGGTTACAGCTTTCATTCTCTCAGATTGAGCTGGAATGTGTGAATACTTTCTTATTTGTGTGAATCTGGGGCGGGTAGCTAGTATTTCTGTTTATCTTCTTCGAATTCTTGCTTTAGGGTTGATTTTTGGGTTATTTTCTGGGTTAGTGCCATGATAGCGAGGGGGTTGCTTACCGGTGTTTATTATTATCTGTTGGACTATTTATATTTTGCTGCTTGCGGATTGTCTAGTTGGCTACTTATTGTATTGGAGTTTATCTTTGCCCTTTGCTTAGGATAGAGTAGTGTTGACTTAGGCCCATGCTCCTGTTTGACATTGATATGTATCCGACGTCGATTCGGATGACTAGGTCCTTGTAGATTGACATAAAAGACTTGGGTCTGACAGTTGATGCTGGTTGGGCTTTGTGTGGTGTGCTTTTCTAGCTTCTCTTCCCATTTCTGTAGTGCTAATGTGTCATCGAAGGCGCATTATTTTTCCTGGCTTTTGGATGTTTCAAGATCGGCTTGGCAGTACTATGGTTGGTAGTGGATGGCGATCTACCTTGGCTTGGTGTTTGGGATATTTTGATGGCCCCGCGTACTCTATTGACTTGGGTAGGGTACCCGGGAGCATTAGTGAAGTGGGTGATTGGAGATGAGATACTTGAGTTGTCCAGCGTACTCTAGGCTTGGGTAGGGCACCCAGGAGTACCAGCGCACTCTACTGGATTAGGTAGGGCCCCCGAGATTGTTGGCTAGTTGGACAGCGGAGTATTAAGACTTTGAGATTGGCTGGTTGCTTAGTTTCAGAGGTGGGTTACGGAGTTGCCTTGCCTTTGCACTCTAGTGGTTGGGTAGGGCCCCCGGGAGTTGTTGTCTGGCCAGCGGCCCGATTTGGAAGTCAGTCTTTTGACCGGGTTGGATTTGGCTTTTTTGGTTCGATTGAGTTGGTTGGTGGATTCGATTCGTGGTTTTGGTCTTCCTTCGTTCTCGTAGGATAGCTGTTCTTGCACCTGTCGGGCTTATGGGGGTCCGTTCGGGTTTTGTTTACTTATGTATGAGTGTACCTTCTGGGCTTATAGGGGTCCGGTTAGGTTTAGTTTAGTTGTACTTAGATTTGTTTCGGTGCGCTCGTGTGCCTCTTTTCTTATTCACTTGACCTCTATTCGTGTTGATTCTACCCTTTCAGTATATTTTTACCTTTCTTGCTTAGTTGGCTTATGATGCCTACTGGGTACCTGTTGTATTGGTACTCATTCTACACTCTACATCTATTTTCGTGATGCAGGTCCGAGCATCAGCTATCAACATTGAGTTTGAGCCTGCAGCGGTCTGTTCCGGAGACGAGGGTGAGCAAATGGCGTTCTGGGATTACCTGTCTCCTTCTGTTTATATATTTTGTCTTGTCTTTTTCTTTGAGACATCTTGTTTCTGTGGTCCACTTTTGGGACTTATACTCGTTTAGTAGTTCTGTACTTGTGACTTCCAAGTTCTTGGAGGTATCATTGTTGTATATAGATGTTTTCGCTTCCGCCTTTCCTTTGTATGTTCCTTTATTTATGCTTCCGCGTAGTTGAGGTTAGTTCCAACCCTCAATCCCATTACTGCTAAGTTCTTGGATAGGATTTTGGCTTGCCTACTGGTGGATTGGTAGACGCCATCATGACTCGAGGAATCGGGTCGTGACATGGGGCTTGGTGAAGGCTACTACCTGTATTCTATGCAAACAAGAACCAGAAACAAGAAATCACCTATTTGCAGAATGCTCGTACTCATGGGATGTTTGGACTAGACTACTACAATGGCTGCAAATCGCATCTCCATGAATTTAGACTTCGGATGCATTGCACCATTGGATCCTACTACATACTAAAGGCAAAACTTGAGAAGCCAAAGATCTACAGATGGTATACACTCATTTGTTTGCACCATTAAGTGCGTTTGTTTTTTTAACTGAAAAATCTCTTAATGGGTCTGAAAGGGTCTGAATGAATCAGCTCTATGACAGAGTCTTATTCTCATCGACATAATCATCACTCACCGGAACTATTTCCCATCGGTATAATCATCACTCGCCGAAACCATTTCCCATCGGCATAATCATCAAAGTGTCTCATCATAGTGTTTCAGAACCAATGCACACTAGCATGTTCACACAAGTAATGAGAAATGATAGTGTCCACAGTCACAACGCAATTCATATCAATGCAAATCACGTCACACTATCAACAGTATATAAATATCAACAATTACATCATTTACAACATGATCAATTGCCTAGTCTCCATTTCACTATTCCCTTCATCACAAGTAGGATCAATCACTAAGCAAGATTTTCAAGTCTAGTCCATAATCCACAATGAGCAAAAGACATATTCATAAAGTTCACGATCACATCTAGGATATCATAGTATTTCATCGAATTCACATAGCCAAGATCAAGCGCTATCCATGTATCAAATGATGTTATTACGATTCATCTTTACCTTTTTGTGTTGAAACCCAATTATTATGCAGGCATCCCTAGTCCTTTCCAAACTTAGTAGAACTTATTTGTGTTGATTCCCTATTTTTATTGCTTAAATATTTGCAAATCTTAGTTGTTAGCAAAACCCCCCATTTTAGTATAAAGATATATGCTTGTTAAGAATTCAATTTGCTAGTTTGTTTCAAATTGTGAAATCAATTGAAGAAGATCCTATCTCCCAATCCTTTTGGTTCAACCACGACCAATAAAGTTGGATAATTGTTTTCCCTATGCCCTGAAAAATGGGACATAGTTGAGCGTTTATCACATAACAACTTAAAAGTCAGTCCATCTCAATCATCACATCAAAGTCTACCATTTTTAATTCGATTAACCATGTGGTGGTCTCATACCCTTTTACCATGATCATACAATTTCTATAAATTCTAGATGCAATAGCAGGAACACCAATTGGAGTAGCCAAAGAAAGGAATTTTAACAACAGTTCAAAATCCACTCCAAAGGTAAGAGAAAAATATGGTGTTACAAACAAAAAGTTTGATCCAGGACCAATCGAAGAATGAACATGATTAGTGCAAATGGTAAGAATACCTGTAACCACTATGTCTAAAGCCTTAGTTGTCACTATACAAGAAAAACTATGGAGGCGAGCTTGACCCCTATTACCAGTATTAGCAAAACATTTCCTTTCCACACCTTAAAACTATGTACTCATCATGTAATACCATTAAAATAAGTCACGTTTCGTTTCCTCAACACAATGAATATGTCAAGCACCCTCTCTCAAAACATCATTAGCCATAACTTGATATCAGACAATTATAAACCCTTTTCTCTTAGTCAATGATATGTCCATCGCACAACAAGTTTCTTTTGGATTACCAAATTTTGGTAGAGTTTTTTTGTAATTAGGAAAAATGTCACCATCATACCCATCTCAAAACATCAACAACCACACTCCACAATCACCATATACACCCAACAACTACTATAGAATTCCAAGCGACTCTGTGTTATCCAATACACGACATAGTATAACAAATGTGCACTTCATAACCCCATTTTCACTTGATTAGTATATGTAACACAAGCTAAAGTTACCTCCATAAGGAATGAGTAGTGACCATATTAGAACAACCCTAAACATGATTTCAAGCTCTACATCATAATCTAAAATTAAAAAGCTTGAGAAATACTATAAATGTCTTGAGAGTCCTTCGGTCATGCATGTGATCAGGCTACAAGAGTAAGACTCCCCTATACACAACTTCACCGACAAAATAGGACACTTCTAAACTTAATGCTTTGATACCAAAATTGTCTGTCACGACCAAAGGTACCCCCCAGACGTGACATGGCGTACAAGACCCCGATAGGCCTCATATAAGGCACTTAGCATACATACATACAAGATAATAGAGATTAAGAGTTCAAAAGAATTTTTATATCAAAGCTTTTAAAAGAAACAGCAGAAGTCTACGTCTCATGTCTCAAAGCCAATCTAACATCATAGAGTAGAAATGAAAGTGTGGGATGCAGCACAATACAATATCCGAAAGTAGAGATAAAAGCATGAAAATGAGAACAACTAGGCTATGTCCTCGGATAGATGAAGAATCACCAAGTCTTCTATCAAATCTTCTACTAAGCTCTAGCCACGAGTGGACGGTAAATCGCCAAGTCCTACACCAAAGAAGTTATTGTATGCAAGAGTATGCATTAGCACAATTAAGTACTAAGTATGATAGCAATGCACATAAAATACATAAACATGCTAGAATGAGACATAATCATGACATGCAATGGCCAAGCTAAAACATGATAAAGCATAAGAAGCATAAAACATAAACCATGGCCAAAGCAAGTTAAATCATCTTTCTTTACTTTACTTAGAATCATCATAGCACCCTTGTGCTCGTTAGTTGTGGGAAAAGCCTTAACCGACATACAAGACCATGTGAGCTATCAACATGGAATCCAGTGTCTACCCCACACCGAAAAGAGGTGTCCTACTTGCCAAGGTAAGACCATGAACTTCTAGCTTACGTGGATCCACTAGCTAATGTCTATATAGACAATAATCCTATGGTGGCACACAGTTTATGGGATAAAGAGATTTCATTTATAGACCCGACCTCTACTAACGGGAGAGCCTCCATTTAGAAAACTCGGCCTCTACTAACGGGAGATCTTTCACTAGAAACCCGGCCTCTACTACGGGAGAGCTTTCATCTCAATATCCTTTCGGTGCTAAGCATATTTCCCATGGAATAGTTATTTATCATAGTCATATCATTATCCATGGAAAAGTACAACTAAGGTTACCAATCCGAGCTAAAATCATGTTTATTGATGTTTCATCTTCCATGGACTAGTCCAAGCTTACGTCATTAGAATAGCTCCTTAAGAACATGGGTAATCGCCTCTTGTCCTTTTAATTCTTTGTGTGAGCATTACGTGAGAAAACCTTTCACAACTCAACACAACATCATCATATCATGACTTTGGTACTTTACTCTCAAAGCACCCTTAATTCATCATTAAATTCATATGAGACATGCACAAATTCATAAACTTCATCTTTACATCTTTCCTCTTGCTTAAAATTCATAGATCATAGAGTTCATATGGGTACATACTAGTTCAACTCCAATCATGCATTTCAATGCAAACTCATGCTTAAAAGACCATAAACAAGGCAATCTGACCATATTTGAAGTAAACTCACATAATAAAGGAAAATCATGCTTTTGACTAGAATATACCTAATTTCATAAAGTCATCCTCAATTCAATTTATAATTCATGCATAGATTGATAGATATTTCATAAAATTACTCAATTCATAGCTCAACCCAACAATCAAAGCATAGATTAGGAAATTGGGGAGAAATAGCATGGGTTCATGAGGGTTCATGCAATCTTTACAGCAAATCATGTAATTCACGCTAATTCGTGCACTAAATTACTTTATCATGCTAGATCGTGCACTAGGAATCATAAAATCAACAATTAAAATCATAATTGAAGAACCCATAAGAATTGATCAAAAACCTAATTCAATTTGAGGAGACTGAACCTTGAAAACCTTGAAGAAAGTGAGGACCCATTGGAAGAAAGGGCTCCAAATGGTGAATACTATCACACCTCAATAGAATCCACAAGAAATTGATGAAAATTGATGGCCTTCAATGGAGGAACGTAGTCTTCTTCTTCCTTGAAGATTGAGAGAACTCTTTCTTAGAGAGAAATATTTGAGAGTGGAAAATCTTGTAAAATGAATTAGAAAGGGTAGATTTTAGGATTGGAAGGCTTTATATAGTGTTAGGAGGGGGGTAAAACCTACTTAGTTAAGTAATTGGGCCATTAGGTGAAAAGACAAAATGAGCCCTCATTAAATTCAACCTGTGACCTTGACCAACGGCCTAGACCTACGGCTCGTAGGTCTACCAACTGCCCATTGGTGGCCATCGTAGATCCCCCCGGTTGGCCTCCAAAAATCATCAAAATTAACCCTCAAAACAGTGGCATCGACGACCACTTTGCTCTTATGACCTACGGCTCGTAGGTGACCCACCGTAGGTCACCACCCAAGTTTCCAAAAATCAAACAATTTCACTCTTTTCCAATACGGGGTGTTACAATATCTTCCCATTGGGAACATTCGTCCTCGAATGGAGATAAAGCTATCAAGAGAAGGGTGAAAGACACGGACTAACAACCCAACCTAAACATGCAATCACATAGTTCACATATCCGAGGAGGAAACATCAACTCCAAGCTAAAGCATGCTCAACATATCATTTCATGAGGATTTTATGCACCTCACGCTCAATGCACATAATCATAGATGAATCAATCAAGTTAGCTCATTTTCACAACATTTAGACTCTTCATGAACATACATAATCAAGAAATCAATCAAGCTAAATCATATCTTTGAAAAGAAGAAAAAATTAAACTTTCATGAGCATGAATGCATAAGGAAACATGGGAATGATTAAGACACAAGAATCCTTAAGAGTGAACCATGAGGGGCTAAAGTCTAAAGCTAGATCCGAAGGTAGAAGGAAAAAGATAGGGATACTAAGACATCACATCACCTCCGACCTCTCATAAAACAACCATAACAAGGAACTGCTTCCGGCAACTTAATTAGTCCCCACACTTACCAATCAAGAAAATACACTATCTCCGCCTTGGGAGCAAGCCTCTCTAATCCTTTTGGATCCATCTCCCTCAATCCAAACATAGTACCAAAACCTTAACAACCACAAAACCATTGATACAAGTAAACACCTAAAAAGTTTCCACAAGGATTTCAAAGTCGACCATAAACCCACTAACCACACATGGAGTGGAGTCTTATCATAGCCAACCAAACACCCAAAATTAATCAATACATAACCACAAGCTAAAGGATCATAACTTACCAATTTCCACATCCGGGGAACCCTCTTGCTCATGACTAGCTTGAAGCGCATAGAATCGGTTTTGCTTTTGAGCACTTGAACCCGACGAATTTTGGGGTTGAGTCCATCGACGATTGTCTCCCTCATTCCTAGAAACCAAAGGACAATTCCTTATTTTATGACCCGTTTCTCCACAACCAAAGCATGCATTAGAACCGGCTAGACACTTGCCTCTATAGCTTTTTCCACACCATTGACACTCGAATACATTTGTTCACTAGAGCCATTACCTTGAAAACGATCTCCTTCACCAGACCTTAAATTTGAAGATTCACCATCATTCCTTCTTGCCCTCTTTGAATCCCTAGTTTTCTCCTTAGGCTTTTCTTCTTCTATTTGTTGAGCATGATTCATCAAGCGGGAGATATCCATCTCCATAACAAGCATGGCGATTAGGCATTCTTTGACCACCAATTCGAAAGAACCCAACACGAATTTACTCATTCTCGCCCTTGGATCGGCGACCATAGTTGGAGCATACTTGGACAATTGTGTGAACTTCAAAGCATACTCCTTCACACTCATATCCACTTGACGAAGGTTAATGAACTCAAGCACTTTTGCCTCCCTCATCTCAAGGGGAAAGAACCTCTCGAGGAAAGCAACCTTGAATTTCTCCCAATCAAGAGGACCCGCATCTACCGCCCTCTCACTTTTCCATTGTTCAAACCAAATTTGAGCAACACCCTTAAGTTGATAAGCGGCCAACTCCGCCTTTTCTTCCGGCGTCACACCCATAATCATTAATACCTTGTACACTTCATCAATGAATTCTTGAGGATCTTCCTCATCCTTAGAGCCATGAAATTCTGGAGGATTCATTCTAATGAAGTCCCTCACTCTTGTTGCTGCCGTACTTACCCTTAGATTCATGGGAGCCACAACCTCTCTATTTGCTTGGGCCATCATAGCTTGAGCCAATGTGTGAAATGCAGCTCGAAACTCATATTAGTCACTTCCTCTGCAAAAGGGTTGACCGGCACTTGGGGAACCTCTGGCCTCTCATTTGCACCAATATACCTATTCCTTCTCACGGGATTCCTTCGTGGAGGCATATTCTGAAAAGTACAAACAGGGGTTAGGAGAGGAAGACTTAAAAGGTTAAACTCTATCGCTCGACTTAGGAGTAATGAAAGAAGTGGAATTTCCTAAATGTCTTATAGCCTATCATTCATAAATGTAGCGCGCTTCACACTCATGCACAAGACTCTACTTGACGCGGCTTGTGAGACATCCTAGGATCTTTCTAAAACCTTGTGTTTTGAATACCAAGTTTATCACGACCCAAGGTACCCCCTAGATGTGACATGGCGTAAAAGACCCCGAGAGGCCTCATACAAGACACTTAGCATACATACATACAAGATAATAGAGATTAAGAATTCAAAAGAGATATTTTATATCAAAGCTTTTAAAAGAAACAACGGAAGTCTACATCTCCTGTCTCAAAGCCAATCTAACATCATAGAGTAGAAATGAAAGTGTGAAACGCAGCCCAATACAATATCCGAAAATAGAGATAAAAGCATGAAAATGATAACAACTAGGCTATGTCCTCGGATCGATGAAGACTCACCAAGTCTTCTATCAAATCTTCTACTAAGCTCTAGCCACGAGTGGACGGTGAATCGCCAAGTCCTACACCAAAGAAGTTAATGTAGGCAAGAGTATACGTTAGCACAATTAAGTACTAAGTATGATAGCAATGCACATAAAACACATAAACATGCTAGAATGAGACATAATCATGACATCCAATGGCAAAACTAAAACATGATAAAGCGTAAAAAGCATAAAACATAAACCATGGCCAAAGCAAGCTAAATCATCTTTCTTTACTTTACTTAGAATCATCATAGCACCCTTATGCTCGTTAGTTGTGGGAAAAGCCTTAACCGACATATAAGACCATGTGAGCTATCAACATGGAATCCAGTGTCTACCCCACACCGAAAAGAGGTGTCCTACTTGCCAAGGTAAGACCATGAACTTCTAGCTTACGTGGATCCACAAGCTAATGTCTATATAGACAATAATCCTATGGAGGCACATAATTTATGGGATAAAGAGATTTCTTTTAGAGACCCGGCCTCTACTAATGGGAGAGCCTCCATTTAGAAAACTCAGCCTCTACTAACAGGAGAGCTTTCCCTAGAAACCCGGCCTCTACTACGGGAGAGCTTCCATCTCAATATCCTCTCGGTGCTAAGCATATTTCCCATGGAATAGTTATTTATCATATTCATATCATTATCCATGGAAAAGTACAACTAAGGTTACCAATCTAAGCTAAAACCATGTTTATAGACGTTTCATCTTCCATGGACTAGTCCAAGCTTACGTCATTAGAATAGCTCCTTAAGAACATGGGTAATCGCCTCTTTTCCTTTTTATTCTTAGTGTGAGCATTACGTGAGGAAACCTTTCACAACTCTACACAACATCATCATATCATAACTGTGGTACTTTACTCTCAAAGCACCCTTAATTCATCCTTAAATTCATATGAGACATGCACAAGTTCATAAACTTCATCTTTACATAGTTTGTCTTGCTCAAAATTCATAGACCATAGAGTTCATATGGGTACATACTAGTTCAACTCCAATCATGCAATTCAATGCAAACTCATGCTTAAAAGACCATAAACAAGGCAATCTGACCATATTTGAAGGAACTCACATAATAAAGGAAAATTATGCTTTTGACTTGAATATACCTAATTTCATAAAGTCATCCTCAATTCAATTTATAATTCATGCATAGATTCGTAGATATTTCTTAAAATTACTCAATTCATAGCTCAACCCAACAATCAAATCATAAATTATGAAATTGGGGAGAAATAGCATGGGTTCTTGGGGGTTCATGCAATCTTTACATCAAATCATGCAATTCACGCTAATTCGTGCACTAAATTACTTTATCACGCTAGATCGTGCACTAGAAATCATAAAATCAGCAATTGAAATCATAATTGAAGAACCCATAAGCATTGATCAAAACCCTAATTCAATTTGAGGATATTGAACCTTGAGGAAAGTGAGGACCCATTGGAGGAAAGGGCTCCAAATGGTCAATACTATCATACCTCAATAGAATCCACAAGAAATTGATGAAATTTGATGGTCTTCAATGGAGGAACTTAGTCTTCTTCTTTCTTGAAGCTTGAGAGAATTTTTTCTCAGAGAGAGAAATATTTGAGAGGGGAGAATCTTGTAAAATGAATTAGAAAGGGTAGAATTTAGGATTGGAAGGCTTTATATAGTGTTAGGAGGGGGGTAAAACCGACTTAGTTATGTAATTGGACCATTAGGTGAAAAGCCCAAACGAGCCCTCATTAAATTCAACCCGTGACCCTGACCAACGACCAAGACCTACAGCTCGTAGGTCTACCAACAGCCCGTTGGTGGCCATCATAGGTCCCCCCCCGGTTGGCCTCCAAAAATCATCAAAATTAACCCTCAAAACAGTGTCATCGACGACCACTTTGCTCTTATGACCTACGGCTCGCAGGTCAACCTACGGCTCGTAGGTGACCCACCGTAGGTCACCACCCAAGTTTCCAAAAATCAAAATTTTTCACTCTTTTCCAATACGGGGTGTTACATTGTCACACCCATAATCCGACCCTAATGCAGTACTCCGATGCTAAAGGACCACGTCAAAAACACCTTATAAAAATAATATCACACTAATGCCCCTTATTATCAATTAACCAATTGTACTTATTTAAATCAAGATAATTAACTTAATGAAATAAAGAATAATATAAATGATGTAGTAATTTGTCTAGCAGCTTAGCATAGCAGTGTGGTACAATAAGTCAAGCAATGACTTTATATATACCCGTGATACATTATCTATCTATGCAGTTTTTATAATACGAATAGCTAGCTCGAGATGCAACTTAAAATCTACCTAAGCAATAAATAATTCAATAAGCCCCATGAGCAAGTATGTGGACTCACTAAAATCTGTTCGAATACCAAGTTCCTCCTAAGCAATATGGTCTTTTGGAACCTACACCTCCCTAGTACCTAGCACACCATAAAAGAAACAATGGTATATCTGATTATTGGGTACTCAATAAGTGTCTTGGGAAAAGAATTAATATAATATAATAATAATAATAATAATAAAATTTAATAAAATAATTCAATTTCAAAGATAGTATGAGATCATGAAAACTTAGGAAAATCATCAACGAGGAATATAGTTCAATTTCTATCCATTTTTTTTGAAAATAGTGTATCAAATAAATCAAGTTGAATGATTGTCATCAAGCAAGACAAAAGGGCCACCAAATCAATAGTAATGAATGAAATCACTTGTGGGATCCGTTTTTCGCTCGGATACCACACATTGATGGTGATGAAGGGAATCCAATTTTAGGCCCATTTTCCACCCAATGACAATGAAAGAAAAATCATTTAAGGTCCCTAGTCCATCAAAAGAAAATGAAGGGAAGGGTCCCAGTCTATTTGAGGGTCAAACACAATCAATCGATATCATGGCATTGTAACCAAACTCTTTTAAAATTTGTCTTCTCACTAATAAAGGTATTTCAAAGTCATGAAAGCATTAGAAACTATGTTCAAATGATTTAAATCATGTCTTTATTCAATGCCTTGTTCATAGAGCATAACACATGTTAAATGTCATTACTTTAAATGCAAATTTTAAAATTTATCTGGGGTGTATTTATGTATTTATACATCATATTCTACTTGTATTTTAACTTATTTTGAGTATAATCTTGTGAATATCCTTGTGCTTATTGATGATATGTTGTGATTAGCTAATGGACTTGATTAGGTTGAGTTTAGGCCAAAAATAGCAAGAAAAGACCCATATGATGGATTGAAACACCAAACAAAGTATTCTACGCTAAAATAAAATAAAAATAGCTCTAGGAAGGATCATAATATGAGCCTCATGCCACACTTGTTTGTGAACTAAACTGTTACGATCCAAAAATGAATGTGATGACACTCGTCTTATCCCACCAAGATAAGTCAGCCTAAAATCCCATTGTAATAATAAAATGCAGAAGTAAAATAAGCATGAAAGGTTAGCAATAATTAATAACGCAAATAACAAAGTAAACTTAATTAAACCCCAAAACCCGGTTATCACATGTACAAGACTCTAATGTATTTCAATAGATTTGAAAGAAAAACACAACTCTCAAATGATGTTGTATCTAAAGTAGAACAAAATCATAAATAGGGTGAGAAGGTCCACTGAAATAACAAACAACTACCTCACAAATCTCCATAGGAAGCCTCAAACAAGAAGAGAAGAGAGAGTATTACGTAGATCTGGACTCATAACCTACACAAATGTAGAGGCAAGGGGTGAGTACCAAACAACACGGTACTCAACAAGTGAACTCCTAAATACAAAGTCAAGTAATATAGAATACGAGTACTCCTAACACTCGAACTGAACCTCTACAACTGCAACCTGCATAAAGCCAGCCTAACCTAATAGTTCACAATTTACATAGAACATAGCTCTATAACAACACTCCAACAATTACAGATCAGAAACACACAGGATCAAGTTCACCAATCACAAGTTCCATAGAAAGGCACTCACAAGTTCACAAATGATAAAGATGTGCAATGCAAAAAAATGCAATGCCAAGTATAGTGATGCATGTCTGACCTAGCGATACACACCCGCTGTCTCTCAGTCCAGGACCCATGGGGGACTTATCGGTCCATGCATCCATCGTGGCGTATGACACAATCCTCGAATGAATATAACCATCGCAGTGCGTAACACGTCCCTCGAAATGGTACATCCTCTTTAATTCCTATTCTTCCTCAATTCACATAACACTTGTCACTATCTTGTTCCAGAACCAATGCAAATAGGCATGTTCATACAATAATAAGGAGATGAACATTTCCAAAACAATGCACAATTCACAACAACACAATCAATACATAAATCAAGTTGCCTTTTATTACTCTTTTTCATCATTAGCACCATTCAATATGAACCAGTCAACCCATCACCAAGTCCCATTACTCCCTAACACATACAACAAGGAAATATATGATTCTATACACTTAACAAGGTACGAGAAGTCCACTTACCTCAAATAATCGAACAATCACTCTACGACTTGAACCTTCTCCTTTCATTAGGCTTCCAAATCAATGCAATCTATTCAAATAAATAATCACAATAAGATTTCGAAACTAAAAACACCCATATTACTATATGTCTAGCCTAGGCCAAAAAACTCACCCAAATCTATAATCAAGTTCCTAATCTTGATGCCAATTAATATGTCAGCTCTTATATTTTCTAAATATCAAGCATAGGGTTAAGCTTCAATTTCTCCAATATCATAAATATAATGTTATTCATATAATATAATACACCAAATATTTAATTACTTATCTCACTATATCAAAACTTGAATCATAATGTGATAACCATAAAAAAATTTAAAATAAATAAATAGAAAATCATGTAAGTTACAATTTCAGTAACTTCAACTTTGAGAAAATAAAATTTCATATCCTTAACCCTAATGGCAAAATACACCATCTTTCCTAATCATTCCTCAACAGTTTCTCATAATTACCTACCATTATTCACCATCATTACATCATGATTAGCCCACTAATATTAACCCCACCTTTAGACTACTTTGCAATCATTAGCCGTAGTGGTTAACAATTAGAATTACCAATTTTAATTATCTTCCCCCCAATCAATCAATATTTATTGATTTATGTCCAGGCACCTAGCAATTAATACATATACAAAGAGGTTAAAGCTGTGTTTAAACTTTTATCTGAAGCGCACAGTTAGCCTCCTTGATGTCGAATGCACATGTTAGTTTCTGCCTTCTCTTCCTTTTCTTTTCTAAATTAATTGTTTATTAAAAGTGACAAACCCCGCTAACTTATTATAATTTATATGGGCCAAATGGTATAGAGTCTTAATTAAATTTCAGACTTGGCCCATTATTATCAACTAAATTAATTGTCTAAAAATTACCCATCAATTATTTAACAATATTAAACAAACAGTTCAAAATTCCCAAACCAACTTACTATCAGAAGGGGTAATTATCCACCACTAAAAACCATGTTCATCATCGAACATAAGATAAAAGAAGGTGCCTGAAGCTTCAAAAATCTAAGGATATTTGACACGCATGTCGGATTCCATCTTCCAAGTCGCCTCTCCAACTGAATGGTGCTTTCACTCCACCTTCATTGAGGCAATTTCTTTGCTTCTAAACTTCCAAACCTGCCTATCCAAAATAGCTATAGGCTCCTTCTCAAATGACAAGTCTCGACCCAACACCACTGAATTAAGTGAAAGCACATGAAACTCATCAGAAACATACTTTCGAAGTAGTGAGACATTGAAAATAGGATGTGCAACCGACAACCTAGGTGCAAGGACAACTTATTGGCCATGCCTCCAACTCGTCCCAAAATCTCAAATGGGCATGGGTGACAATCTGAGCCAAATATGATCACCCTCCACAAAGTCGAGGGATCGAACCTTCCTATCTGCATAACTCTTCTGTCGACTCTGAGCCGTCAATAGTCTACCTTAAATCCTATGGACCTGCTTCATGGCATCTCTAAGCAAGTCTATATATAATGAGTCCATCTCAGCTGAATCAAATCAACTAATTAGAGATCTACACCGCCTACCATGCAATACCTCAAATGGGGCCATCTAAATACTGGAGTGATAACTGTTGTTATAGGAAAACTCTGCTAAGGATAAGTGTTGATCCCAATGAGCACCAAAGGTAATCGCACACGCTCAGAATATGTCCTCCAACATCTGAATCATCTTCTCAGACTGCCCGTCTGTCTGAGGGTGAAAGGCCATACTCATATCTAACCGAGTATCTAAACTGTGTTGTAGAGCCCTCCAAAAGTGAGAAGTGAATAATGAACCCCAATTGGAGATAATAAATATAGGCACCCCACTAGCTAAACTATCTGAATGATATAGAGTCGAGCTAACTTCTCTACCGTGTACTTTACATGAACTGGGATGAAATGGGTGGACTAGGTCAACCTGTCAACAACTATCCAAATAGAATCATGACCACCCGCAGTTGTAGGCAAGCCCATAATGAAGTTCATGGTAATACGTTCCTACTTCCAAGTAGGAATAGGCATCCTCTGAGACACACCTCCAGGTCATTGATGCTCACACCTGATCTGTTGGCAAGTCAAACACCTAGACACAAACTTTGAAATATCCCTCTTTATACCACACCACCAGTAATGCTAACTCAGATCGTGATATATCTTGGCCACTCCCATATGGATAGAATATCGAGAATAGTGAGCCTCCTCCAGGATCAATCTAACCAACTCACCAACCTTGGCCACACAAATCCTACTTTCGATCCTCAGTACTCCATCGACATCAAGACAACCTCCTTGGCTTCACCCTTCAATACCTTTTCTCAAATAAGGCATAACTTCTTATAATCAAACTATAGCTCAAAGATCTGTTCAGCAAAAGAAGACTAGGCCTCAATAAAAGCGATCATACCACCACTCTCCTCTAAAATCCACAACTGAACAATATTGTTGGCTAATCTTTGAACATCTCAAGTCAACGGTCTCTCCTCAATATTGAGCGCGGCAAGACTCCCTATGCTAGTGATGAGTGGGAAATTTCCACTCATTTGGGGCTCCTTTCTTATTAGTTTTGACTTGCTTTAGGTAAGAATTGATGCTTTTAATATGTTTCTTCATATTTATAGGAAAATGAAGTAAAGAATTGATTGAAAAGACATTTGAAAAAACCCAGTGCACTTGCGGCAAAAAGTGGACAAAATCTAAATCTAGCAGAGAAAGTGTTCTCCGTGAACACGGTCAAATGACACACAAATGCGGAGTCCAGGTCAAAACTGAATCATAAACGTGGCACAAGCCATCCATGAATGTGGTAACAGAGTCAATGCTAGCCCACAAATGCTCCCCACCAGTCGTGAATGCGGCTGTCCAATCAACGCAATCCCACAAACACGGGCAACTCTCTGTGAATGTGGAGAGTATTTTTTTTCAAGCACCTGGGCTGAATTGGAATTTCACCAAATTTACCCCATAAACCCTTTTCACTCATCAACAGTCATTATTCAGATTATGTAAGAGAGAATTGAGAGTATCTCATCTTTAAATAGAGTTGGAAGAAAACTTTTAAAGTTCATCTTTTGGGTTGAGACTTTGAAGGCAAGTTGTCTCATAATTCATCTTTTGAATTGAAGATTCTGTTCTGAATAGTAATATTTCTTATCCTATCTTGTTTTCCTTGCTTTGTATTCCATAAATAATGGATGTAATTGCTAACTGAAATTGAGATTTTGTGCTTAAAATAGACAATTCCTTTGGGTCTTTGGTTTCTCATTCTATTTGTAATTGATTCCATGCTTCTATTCATGAAATGGGTTTAGTGTAATTTTCATATTTTCATTTATGATTTGAGAGTGTACGCTTAAATCTAGCTTAGATCTTTTTGGATTGATCAAAAGATAATCCGTGAAGTGGAGAATTTGATTGATAATTGCATATTAGCATTGAATCTTGAGTTTGCTCGAAAGAGAGATTTAGGTTTTCATTGTTGAATGCGAGACTTGCTCAAAAGAGAGGTTTATATTAAGGTAGTAGGTTGTTTCTTTGAATTACATGATTGAGACCGAAAGGAGATTTCATGATATAGCACAATGAGATCGAAAGAAGATTTGTGTTATTGAAGATGACCTAACCTACCTATGATTGAATTAGCATGTGTTGAGATTGCAATGGATCGTTGAATAATAATTGAGTTCCAAATTTCCCAATTCCCAACTATCCCTTGCTTGATTAGATCTTTTCCCAATCTAAATTTTGTTATCTAAAGCAATCTCTTTTCGATAATTGTGTATTGATAAGTTTAGATTCAAACTAGTAGCTTGTAATTCTTTGTCTTTTTGACTGTGTACAAATTTTTCCTTGTGAGATTCGACCCCGACTCTCTTATTGGGTATTTATATTGCTAACGATCACTTATTCTTTAACTTATTTTGGAAGTAATTTGAGCGTTACATAAAATGGTGCCGCTGTCGGGGAGTGGTAGCTAAGAATTCAATTTGTGAAGTTAATTTATGAACTTGTTTGTTTGTAGTAGAATATTTTTTTTTGGTGTTGTTGTTGTGCCCCATTTGTAGGTAGAAATATGAGTGTAGATGGATATGATAATGCTAATCACTATGAGAAAAATGATAACATTAGGGATATGGACAACATGCATGTTAATGTCATTGATAGATATGTTTCATGTAACTGGAACTATGTTGCAATTACTTCAAATGCGAGGGATATTCAGAGGTCTTGCTCATGAAGACCCTATGAACATCTTCGAGACTTTGTGGATGTTTGTGGGCCTTTCACCTTTAAGACTATTTTCCAAGAATTCATTCGTTTGAGGTTGTTTCCCTTTTCCTTAACGGGAGAAGAAACCAAGTGGTTGGCTGAGTTACCACAAAATTCATTAACTTCATGGGAGGAACTAACAAAGGTGTTTCTTGAAAGATTTTTCCCACCTTCGAAGATGGTGAAACTTAGAGATAGTATCCAAAATTTCAAGTTAGTGGATGGTGAGCCTCTCTATGAAACTTGGTTACGATTCCAAAAGTTATTGTTGCAATGGCCGACACATGGTGTTCCGGACAACTTGTTGTTGCAATATTTCTATCATAGGCTTGATATAGTGAAAAAAGGGTTGGCTGACCAACTCATTCAAGGAGGGCTAATGCGACAATCATTTGATGTGGCAACAATGTAGCTTGATGACATAACCAAGATAAACTGAGCATGGCAAACTAGAAAGGACCAAATGTCTTCTCTCCTGATGGGTATGAGAATGGAACAAATAGATAAGAACTAAGAGCATGATGAGAACATGGCCAAGATGATGACCCAATTTGATTTGTTATCTAAAAATGTCATAGGGGTGGATTCAAATTGGTGAACGCAGTTGGTGTGAGTAGTGGGCAATGCCCCGATGATGCCAATTTTGAGGCATTACACTATGAAGAAGTGCAATACTTAGGGAACCAAATGGGGGGTTCTCATCCGAACTATCCTAGATTGGGTGGGAACCTAGGTTTGACTAAAGATAGGGATAATGGCTGGAGAGATTGGCGAGATAGGATAAAATTGGAGGGATGACAAGAAAAGGTACATACCACCTCATGATCATCCCAAACCCAAAGAGCAAGTTGGACTAGAAGGGACTCAAACTGATGATCTGTTGACTAAGATCTTTAACAAGGTTGAAGGTTCCAACAAAGTGTTGAAAGAATTGAAAAATAATTTCTCCACTTTGACTCAAATAGTTACTTCCCAATCCATATCAATTAAACAATTGGAAACTCGGATGTGTCAAATCTCCACTCATTTAAATCCAAGGCAAAAAGGGACTTTTCCTAGTGATACCTTCCCCTACCCCAAAAATGATGTTTTATGAGTGAGAACTATGTTAAGCCACGATGTTAAATAAGAGACTTCTTGGGAGGAAATCCAAGTTATCTTTCTTTCTTTCAATAACATGTCACGCCCCGAGGTTACCCCCTAGGCACAACACGGTGCTTAGTGTCACAAGTGACCACAAGCTAACCCTGAATCTGGCATATCAAAAGCAAGCTGAAATAATTCTATGTAAGCGGAAACATAATTGAAAAAGGGAGTCAAGTCTAAAGAACTCCAAACGAAAATATATCTGAATATACATGATAAACAACCCCGAAACACTAAACACTGACTCTATGTCTGAAAGCCCTCTAAAATTGATGAGTTGCTGGGACAAGTCCCCAGCTAACTCTAATAATACTAAAAGACTGATAATAGATTGACTAAACTAAAAGCATAAAGAAAGTCCTCAGACTATGAGGACTCACCACAGAAGCTGCTGAGTACGAACTGGAAATCGAGCTAAGCGCGGTCTGAATGTTGAGCGCCTGAACCTGCATCATAAAATGATGTAGCGCAAAAGTATGCGTCAGTACTTTGAATGTACTGAGCATACAGGATATGAAAGCTGACTAAACATATTTAAACATGCTAAGAATACTGGTCAAGTGTGTAACCTGATCTGAACTGAAGCACATAGGCCCAAGATACAATAGTGCGTAAAAACTAGAGTGCAAGACTAAAGTAAAAACATACTGGAAAACTGAGTAAACAAAAGGCCTGAAATACCTTACTGAAGATAATACTGTGGGAGAGTTTACTAACCGACATAAACCACGTGAGCTAAACGTGGAGTCCGATGTATACGCCCCATCGAGAAGACCCAATATACCTTGCCAGGATATAAAGCAATGACTGTGGCGTGATCACTGAAATTGATGCCCAACAGAGGGGACTTAAAAATCTACGGGGGCACGTAGTTCTGGGACTTGAGGGTACCAAGTTGCTAAACACTACTCCCAAACTGAATACTAGAGCTCATTTTAAATGTAGTCCTGAATTCATGACACAAAACTAAACTAATCTGAAGATGATTTCTGAGATAAAATGTGGACAGAAACCAACTAAATTCTTTTCTAAAACTGAAGAAAAGCCTATTCATGTGAAAATACTACAATTTCATGCTAAGTTTCCCTTTTCAAATTTCCATAAGAATTTATGTAACTCATTTAAACAAGTATAGAATTTGAGTAGAAATCACAAGAATTAAATGGGATAATGAATCTGCATAGTTGGGCAAGAACCCTAATTTCATAAATCATGATAATGAAGAAAAAGGGACTGAAATCTTGTGCATAAGGGCAAACAAAAACCCTTACTGAATACCCACATACCTGGTACTTGAAAATCCCTGTGAGAAATCTGAAGTTTACGCTTGGAGGAGAGAACCGTAGTCTTGGAAATTGGAGAAACACTCCTTTTCTGCTTGGAATTGACTTGAGAGGAAACTTATTTGGTCTAGGTAGTTTTTGATTATATTACTAGGCTTAGACTGAGTAAAATGACGTAGTTTAGGCATCAACGACGTAGTTTAAGTGCCCAACGCAGAGGGAAAAGACAAAAATGACCCTGACTTAAAAGCTGATGAAGTGACTTCAAGACAGGCTTCACGGGCCATGAAGCACTTCAAGGGTTGTCAAGCTGGTCGTGATGCTTCATCTGCCTGACAGTGCTTCAGTAAAACGGGCATAACTTTTTACTCCGAACATCAAATTGGGCAAACTTTGTGGTGTTGGAAAGAGGACTCAAAGACCTTTAAGTTGATAGGTATGGGCCACCTAATTCATTTTGTGTTAAAAGATATGATCATTTGAAGTTGACCCAAAACTCAAAACTTGATCAGTCTCCTTCACGGTCCGTGTGAAGCTTCACGGGCCATCTAGACATCTGTGGCCCTTTTCCAATGACCTTGGGTCACTCCCCACCAACTAAGTGACTTGTACGACCCACTTGATGGCCATCAAGTCCTCCGCAAGACGTCTAGGTAGCTTCTGGAATGAGTTCACGAGGCCCTTAACGGGACGTGGTCCCCTTCTCGACCGTCTAGGATGCCGTGAAGGGTCCATGGTCCAATTTGAGGTTCATGAACCTTTCCCTCTTTTCCTTTTCAGCATTTTTCAAATTTGAGATGTTACATTATCTCCCCCTTGGGATCATTCGTCCTCGAATGAAAACTAAGGAAGCTACATTTGGAGGGAAAGAGTTGCAATCCCTACCAATTGAGTACAGGAAACTGACATTTGACTGAACTGAGTTTCATGAACATGCAAATATGCTGAAAATGCAATGATAAATTAGGGAACAAGATACTGAGACTGAATTACACAAGAGTAAATTGAGAGACCGGAGAGGAACTATTACCTCAAGCTGAAACTGAATCAGAGGGAAAAAGATGAGGATACTTGGCTTTCGTGGCTGCTTCTGCTTCCCAAGTAGCTCCCTCTATGAGCTGACTCCTCTACAAAATTTCACTAAAGTGAGACTTCCTTATTTTTCAACCTATGAACCTGACGGTCAAGAATCTCAACTGGAATTTCCTCATAGGTGAGGCTATCCTTCACAGCCACACTTTCTGAAGGTACTATCAATGTCGGATCGCCCACACACTTCTTTAACAAGGAAATGTGAAAGACTGGATGAACCGCGGCTAGTTATGCTGGCAACTCTAACTCATAAGCCACATTATCAACCCTTTTCAGGATTCTTTAAGGACCTACATATCTAGGACTGAGCTTCCCTTTCTTGCCAAATCTCATCACTCCCTTCATGGGTGACACCTTTAGGAAGACCCAATCATCAATTTCAAACTCTAAGTCCCTTCTCCTCACATCTGTATAGGACTTCTGACGACTCTAAGATGTCTTTACTCTATCTCTGATGAGCTAAACTTTCTCCATAGCCTCGTGAACCGAATCTGGCCCAACCAAGGCTGCTTCACCTATTTCGAACCAACTAATCGGAGATCTACATCTACGCCCATAAGTGCCTCATAAGCGGCCATCTGAATACTGGAATGGAAACTATTATTATAGGCAAAGTCTATGAGAGGTAAGTGATCATCCCAACTACCCTTGAAATCGATCACGCAAGCTCTCAACATGTCCTCCAAGGTCTGAATAGTACGCTCTGCCTGACCATCCGTCTGCGGATGAAATGTTGTACTGAGATTTACCTGAGTACCAAGACCTTTCTGAAACGATCTACAGAAATGAGAGGTAAATTGAGGACCTCTATCTGAGATGATAGACAAAGGAACCCCATGCAACCTGACTGTTTTGTTGATGTAGAGCATAGCGTAGTTCCCTGCTGAATCTGCAGTCTTGACTGCCAAGATGTGAGCTGACTTAGTAACTCTGTCCACTATCACCCAAATGGATTCATGATGTCTGCGAGTACGAGGTAAACCCGTAATGAAGTCCATATTTACCGCTTCCCACTTCCAAGTAGGAATGCTAATCTCTTCTGTCACACCTCCTGGTTTTTGATATTCTATCTTAACTTACTGACAGTTGGGACACTTAGCCACAAAATCTGCGATGTCTCTCTTCATGTTGTTCCACCAATAGACTTCCCAAAGATCACGGTACATCTTAGTGGCACCGAATGAATAGAATATCTGGAATTATGGGCTTCTGTAAGGATCTACTTCTTCAACTCACCCACATTAGGAACACATAAGCGACCCTGGTAACGAAGCACACCATCTCCCCCTTGGGAGAAGACCTCAACTCTCTGCTGATGAACTGCACCTTTCAACTGAAGTAATATAGGATCACTATCTTGTTTCTCCTTAACCTCCGCTACTAATGAAGATTCTGATCCATTCTGCACTATCACACCACCATCTGAGTGTCCATAAGGCAAACTCCTAAGCGAGCAAACCGGTGAACATCTCTGGCTTATTATTTCTGCTCTTCCTCAACATGTGCCACACTACCCATGGATAGTCTGCTGAGGGCGTCGGCCACTACATTGGCCTTACCCAGATGGTAGAGCACATTAATGTCATAGTCTTTGAGGAATTCAAGTCATCTCCTCTGACGAAGATTCAACTCTTTTTGGGTGAACACATACTGAAGACTTTTATGATCTGTGAACACATCAACATGAACACCATACAAGTAGTGTCTCCAAAGCTTTAGTGCAAACACGGCGGCTGCAAGCTCGAGTTCATGAGTCGGGTAGTTCTTCTCATGGACCTTATGTTCTCTAGAAGCATAAGCTATGTCCTTACCCTGCTGCATCAACACACAACCCAGGCTGACCCTGGATGCATCACAATAAACCACATAACCATCTGAACCCTCTGGTAGAGTCAGGACAGGAGTTGTAGTCAACCTGGTTTTTAATTCTAAGAAGCTTTTCTCACACTCATCCGACAACTGAAACTTTACCTTTTTCTGAGTCGACGTGGTCAATGGGGTAGCTATGGATGAAAATCCTTCAACAAACCTCCTCTAGTAACCGGCCAAACCCAAGAAACTTCTGATATCAGTCAGAGATATGGGTTTGGGCCAGTGCTTTACTGCCTCAATTTTCTGAGAATCCACTCAGATCCCTTCGCTGGATACCACGTGACTAAGGAAAGCGACCGACCGTAACCAGAATTCACATTTATTGAACTTGGCGAATAGCTGGTGATCTTTGATTGCAGAACCACTCTCAGATGAGTCGCATGCTCTTCCCCATTCCGAGAATAAACGAGGATATCATCAATAAAGACGATCATAAAAAACTCAAAATACTGCTTGAACACCCTGTTCATTAAGTCCATGAAAGCTGCAGGAGCATTTGTTAGTCCAAAAGACATAACTAGAAATTCATAGTGACCATACCGAGTCCTGAAGGCTGTCTTCGAGATGTCATTATCTTTGACTCTGAGCTGATGATAGCCGGATCTGAGGTCTATCTTAGAAAAGCAACTAGCACCCTGAAGCTGGTCGAACAATTCATCAATCCTTGGGATGGGATATTTATTTTTGATTGTGACTTTGTTCAACTGACGATAGTCGATCCACATCCTGAGGGAACCATCTTTCTTACGCACGAACAACACTGGAGCACCCTATGGAGAGATATTGGGTCTGATAAAGCCCTTATCTAGAAGGTCTTCCAACTATTCTTTTAGTTCCTTAAGCTCTGCTGGAGCCATTCTGTAAGGAGGAATTGAGATAGGCTGGGTATCTGGAAGGAGATATATTTCGAAGGCAATCTCCCTTTCGGGAGGAACTCCGGGAAGATCTTCTAGAAACACTTCTGGAAACTCATTCACCACTGGGACTGATTCAAGAGTTGGGGTTTCGGAGTTTGAGTCCTTAACCCCAACAAGATGATAAATATACCCTTTGGAAATCATTTTCCTGGCCTTGAGATAAGAGATAAATTGACCTGCAGACACTGAGTTACTACCCTTCCACTCTAAGACTAGCTCGTTTGGAAACTGAAACCAAACAGTCCTAGTTCTACAATCAACTAAGGCATAACAGGAATGTAACCAGCCCATGCCTAGAATGATATCAAAACCGAACATTTCTAACTCTACAAGGTCTACTGAGGTGACTTTCTGGGAAACTGTAACAGGGCAATTTCTGTTTACCCATCTAGCTATAACTGGGTCACCAACTGGAGTAGAGCCCGAGAAGGGTTCTGAGAGAGTTTCTGGACTGACACCGAAGTGTACTTCTATATAAGGAGTAACAAACGAAAGTGTAGCCCCTAGATCTAACAATGCATAAACATCTAAACTGAAGACTTGTAACGTACCAGTGACTACATCAAGAGAATCTTCCTGGTCCTGGTGAGCCTGAAGAGCACACAACCTGTTTTGGTGCTAACCACCACTTGTACCAGATAAGGCACCTTGCTGAGTAGGGCAACCTGCTGGCGATGCTGAAGTCGTAGACTGAGCCCTTTTACCTCCTTGTTCTTGCCTTGCAGAAGGGCAATCCTTCAGCCTATGACCAGATTGACCACACCCAAAAAACCCATCTCTGCCAGCAAGACACTCGCCTAGATGTTTCTTACCACACTTTGGGCAAGACGGAAAAGTCAGGTTACCTAAAGCACTTCCGTGAGACCTAGTGCCTGATGCCCTTCCTTTCTGATCCTGTCGAAACCAGGGGGACGGAGCGCTACCTGATGAAGGTGTTGGGTCTTTAGACTTCTGCTGAAACTGTGAACGACTTCCACCGCCCTGCTGAAAATTTTCATAGTTGCCTATTCTAGCCTTTTTGTTATCCTTAGCCATTTTCTTGAGCTTATCTCCCTCAACCTGCTGAGCGTGGGTCATTAGTCTAGAGATATCCATATCTCCCAATAGCATAGCATTCCTGCACTCAGTCTTTACCAGATCGGATACTCCGAACAAGAACTTGTTCATTTGTGCCCTCAGATCTGCCACCATATGTTGAGCATACCTAGAGAGCTAAGTGAACTTTAGCCCGTATTCCTTGACTGACATCGACCCATGTCTCAAGTTCATAACTTCTTGGGCCTTAGCCTCCCTCAATTCTCTCGGGAAAAACCTGTCCATAAAAGCTCCAGTAAAACAGTCCCATGTCATCGAAGCTACATTCACACCCATATTTTCTTTCCATTGTGTGAACCAGATATGAGCCACATCCTTGAGTGAATAGGATGCTAGTTCGACACTATCAGTACCAGTCACTTGCATTACCTCAAGAATCTTCTTGATCTCATTAATGAAGTTTTGTGGGTCCTAACAAACCTTCGACCCTAGAAACTCTGGAAAGTTCATACGAACAAAGTCTCAGACCCTAGTTGCAACTGATCCACCAGTGTGGTTTGCAGGAACTTGGGCCTGCTGATTGTTCTGGTTCGCTACGGTCTGAGCCAACATCTGAATCGCAGTATGGAACTCTGCATTCATAACGTCATGGTTTGGGACTGCAGGAACTGCATTAGAATTCCGTGCATTAACATTTCGTGCGTTTGCTGTACGAGGAGGCATGATCTGAAACGCATAACGATGGATTAGAAAGGAGAATTTGAATCACAATACAACGCACGATAAAGATGGCAAAGAAGTGAAGTTTTTCTTAAAACACTTCGTAGCCTCTCCCTCAAAGATGTGGCGCGCTTCACACCCATGAAAGAGACTCTACTTAGTGCGGTTTTTAGACATCCTAGGACTCTTGAACCTGATGCTCTGATACCAAGTTTATCACGCCCCGAGGCTACCCCCTAGCCACAACACGGTGCTTAGTGTCACAAGTGACCCCAAGCTAACCCTGAATCTGGCATATCAAAAGCATACTGAACTAATTCTATGTAAGCGAAAACATAACTGAAAAAGTGAGTCAAGTCTAAAGAACTACAAAGGAAAATTTATCTGAATATCCATGGGAAACAACCCCAAAACACTAAACATTGACTCTATGTCTGAAAGCCTCTAAACCTGATAAGCTGCTGGGACAAGTCCGCAGCTAACTCTAATAATTCTGAAAGACTGATAATAGATTGACCAAACTAAAATCATAAAGAAATGTCCTCGGACTATGAGGACTCACCACTGAAGCTGTTGAGTACGAATTGGAAATCGAGCTAAGCGCGGTCTGAATGCTGAGCTCCTGAACCTACATCATAAAATCATGTAGCCCAACAGTATGAGTCAGTACTTTGAATGTACTGAGCATGCAGGATATGAAAGCTGACTAAACAAATTTAAACATGCTAAGAATACTGGTCAAGTGTGTAACCTGATCTGAACTGAAGCACATAGGCTCAAGATACAATATTGCATAAAAACTAGAGTGCAAGAGTAAACTGAAAACAAACTGGAAACCTGAGTAAACACAAGGCCAGAAGTACCTTACTGAAGATGATACTGTGGGAGAGTTTATTAACCGACATAAACCTCGTAAGCTAAACGTGGAGTCCGATGTATACGCCCCATTGAGAAGACCCAATATACCTTGCCAGGGTATAAAGGCCTGACTGTGGCGTGATCACTGAAACTGATGCCCAACAGAGGGGACTTAAAAATCTACGGGGGCACGTAGTTCTGGAACTTGAGGGTACGTTGAACCCTAGTCCAAGTTACTAAACACTACTCCCAAACTGAATACTAGAGCTCATTTTAAATGTAGTCCTGAATTCATGACACAAAACTAAACTGATCTGAAGATGATTTCTGAGATAAAATGTGGACAGAAACCAACTAAATTCTTTTCTAAAACTGAATTCTAGCACCCTAAGCTACATTCTGGAGAAAAACCTATTTATGTGAAAATACTACAATTTCATGCTAAGTTTCCCTTTTCAAATTTCCATAAGAATTTATGCAACTCATTTAAACAAGTATAGAATTTGAGTAGAAATCACAAGAATTAAATGGGATAATGAATCTGCATAGTTGTGGCAAGAACCCTAATCTCATAAATCATGATAATCAAGAGAAAGGGACTGAAGTTTTGGGCATAAGGGCAAACAAAAACCCTTACTGAATACCCACATACCTGGTACTTAAAAATCCCTGCGAGAAATCTGAAGTTTACACTTGGAGGAGAGAACCCTAGGCTTGGAAATTGGAGAAACACTCCTTTTCTGCTTGGAATTGACTTGAGAAGAAACTGATTTCATCTAGGTAGTTTTTGACTATATTACTAGGCTTAGATTGAGTAAAACAACGTAGTTTAGGCATCAACGACATAGTTTAAGAGCCCAACTCATAGGAAAAAGATCAAAATGACCCTGACTTAAAACCTGACGAAGTTACTTCAAGACAGGCTTCACGGGCCGTGAAGCACTTCAAGGGTCGTTAAGCTGATCGTGATGCTTCATCTGCCTGACAGTACTTCACTTAAATGGGCATAACATTTTACTCCAAACTTCAAATTGGGCAAACTCGGTGGCATTGGAAAGAGGACTTAAAGACCTTTAATTTGATAGGTCATGAGCCACCTAATTTATTTTTTGCTAAAATATATGATCTATTGAAGTTGGCCCAAAACTCAAAACCTGATCAGTCTCCTTCATGGACGACTTCACGGTCCGTGTGAAGCTTCACGGGCCGTCTAGACATCCGTGGTCCTTTTCCAGTGACCTTGGATCACTCCCCACAAACTAAGTGACTTGTACGGCCCACTTGATGGGCTGTCAAGTCCTCCACGAGCCGTCTGGGTCACCATCAAGGTGACCCTTACATGGGGCAGCTTCTGGAATGAGTTCACGAGGCCCTTAACTGACCGTAGTCCCCTTCACAGACCATCTAGGGTGCCGTAAAGGGTCCATGGTCCAATTTGGGGTTTATGAACCTTTCCCGCTTTTCCTTTTTAGCATTTTTCCAATTTGAGATGTTACAACGTGTGTTTTGAGTGCAGATTAAAAAGAAGTCGAAAATGGAAAAGGATCAGGTGGGCGATGAAAACACTCTTTGGGCAATCCACCTGGTGGGTTTGGTGAGCTTCTCTATGCTAACCTTCTAGGTCTAAAATTTTAAAAAATGGTACTGTTAACTTCGGCGTACAGGTACCTGGTCGGTGATCCACCGAATGAAATTTGGTGAATATCATCGGGTTCACCGAGTTGAACTTCAAGTTGGATATTTGTACATGCATCATCGGTGAGCTTAAGCTCCTTCGGCGATTCATTGAACTCGTTTGGCAATGTTAGTCGCACACCACCGAGTGCGCCTGACTGTGAAAGGACAAGGGTCATTTTTCTCTTTAATGTTTATCCTTTGATCATTTTAAACCTTTTCTCTTCCTATACTCTATACCCTTAGTATAAATACTATATTGAGTTTCTCTTTGCTTTGATTTGCTTTCGTGGAGTGTGTGCTTGTATGTGATTTTCGACCCAACCCTTTCTCCCTTTTTGTTCGAAGAATCCTTGTCTATTGAGGTTGGTTTTCAAGTTTATAATTCTTGTTTTTACTTGCAATATGTGCCTATTATTGTGTTAACTATTGATATTGCTAGTTTGATGTGTGAATGATGTGGGTATGCATTAACCTGGTTGATTGAATATTGCACATGAGTTAAAATTGTTTATTTTGTGCCCAAATTACTAAATATTGATTGTGTGGGTTGTTAGTTGAAAGTTAATTGATGAATAGTATGGGTCTTGTATGAATTTTACTTGGGTGAAGTCTGATTAGCCCAATATTGTCTGATAGGCTTGTATTTGCCCAATGATAGATAGGTTGACGTCTTTCTTAAGGTCAAATCATTGATTTTGCAATACTTTGTCAGTTTTGGGGGAAGTCTGAGTACCCGGGGGTAAAATTAGTATATGGGTAGCATGTTGATATGTTTGGATGTTGGGCATTGTTGTATTTTTGTGCTTAATTTTGAAAAATTGGGTGTTGGGCTGAAATCACCTATTTGGTAAGCTTGTTTTAGTCCACTAAGCTGATTAGGCAAATCACCGAGTAAGTCCCAAATCACTTTTTGATTGTGAATTTGTGACCTGGGTACTTTCACATTCGGTAAGCTTGTCTTAGATCATTGAACCATCTCGGGAATCACTGATTTGGAGATGACATCACCGCTAATGCCTGAGTTGAACCTCTTCTGCACTGTCACTTTCGGCAAGCTTGTCTTAGTTCACCAAACCAGCTCAACGAATCACCGAGTTGGAGTTGACATCACCCTTCATGCCTGAGTGGAATTATTTTTGATCCTATCAACTTCGGCGAGCTCATTTGAGCTTGCCTAATCTATTAGGTGAATCGCCTACCCTTTCGGTGAGCCTTATGAAACCTGTTTAAACTATGCTTCTTTGTGCAATTATTTTCAACTAACCTTCACTCGATGTTTATTTTAAAATGTTGTGCTTTACCGGAAATGGCCAAAACCAGAGTCCTTGTCTCTTCAAGGACTATTTCATCAGACTTTGACTCTACTCCTCCACCTCCACTCAGAAGGTAAAAGAGGGTGGTCATCAATGAGCCCTCCAAACAATGACAAGTCACTCCACGTACTTCTAAGTGTGCTAGTGAAAAGCAAAAGAAGAAAGTTGTTGAGGCTAATCTTAAAGGAAATAGGGCCTTAGTCGGTTAACCTACCTCTTTAGCATCTGGCCTTGGAGAGCCTCCACTTGAGTATAGTTGGACTAAATATGATGAGGTTGATAATACAGCTGCGAGTACACCGGCACCTATAGTGGTGAAAAAGGCTATACCAAGGAAGAGGAGTGCAATCTGCTCCAAGTTGGCACAAGGACCTAGTACTAATGTGACCTCAAGGGTTCTCTCGGTTATAGCCCCAAGGGCCCTCAACACGCTAAAAGCATATAGGGAGCGCACTATTCTAGAAGAGCACAACCGCCATATGGGATACTATCAACTTTCACGGGTTTGAGCAATTTACAAGAGCTCAAACTCCATATGTCCTAGTGTGGGTTAGGGAGTTCTATGATTACTATGTAAAGGATTGCCCAAGAAGAGGAAAGGTGTGGCCTGGAGACCCCTCGAGGGAATTGAAGTATGGGGGAAGATGGTGAAATGTGACTGAGGAGCAATCAATGACATATTGGGAATGAAATCTAATCGGGCAGATCTATACAAGCTTCGGATGAAGCATAAACTGGATGAGTAGAAGGGGTGGTTGTCACTCTTAATTTCAGATATTGCTCCCCCGTGGTTGGAAGATGGGGTGAGGATTGAGAAGAAGGACATCAACATAGCGGCTTGTTTTTGGTTTAGGTTTATTAGCAGCAATCTCATGCCTTCACAAAATGAGTCGATCCTCCGACACCCAAAGGCAATCTTAGTAGGCACTATCATTGATCGGGAGGAGATACACATGGGTCAGATTCTTGAGGAGGAGATGCTTATATGGGCCAGTCAAGAGCAGACTTCATTACCTTTCCCCGTTTTGATCACTCAGCTATGTGAGGCAGCTTGAGTCCCATTTTGAGAGAGGGATAATGTTAGAGTGTCCCCCACCTCATCCTATGATATTTGGAGTATCGAGGATGATTACTTGAGAGATGATGTGGCCAGAAGGAAGCCGCCACCACCTGACACCAAATCGGTAGTGGATCCTATTACCTTAGCATCAGACATCACTTATCCCACTCTTACTGTGGAGTCCTCAGGTATAGCTCCTCCTCTACCTACTGCTTTTGGGTCTGCTACACCCCCTACCCCTACTGCACCCCTCCTAAATCCTAGCCTCCATTGGCACAGGCCTTGATCTATCAGATGGGCAACCTTTCCCATTCTGTGAGTGTTAGGGCATTTCACCTTGACAGGGAGGTTCCTAGGATGATTAATGTGACTATTGAGGCTTCCATGTTCCCTTTGTGGGCTAAGGTTGTGAGCCATCGAGCTACATTAGCTTTCTATGGGGAGAGGCTAGATAACCTCACTACTAGAGTTGGGGAGCGTGAGAGATAAGGGTAGTTCTGTAGGGCTAAATAGATTGCAGAGTTATATAGTTGCTTTTAGGGTAGACGTTCCAGTTGAGTTCCATAGATATTTTGTGTTATGGAGTGAGCTACCCTTGCCATAGATACCCATGACTGTACCTCTGACTGAGTTTAGATGAGATAGATTTTTTGGGATAGCTGAGCAGCTGGTTGTTGGTAAGTCTAACCAGTTGGGTGAAAGGCCGAGGATGAGTCAGCTACTGAAATTGATAAGGATGACTTTGTGAGGACAGATGAGCAGGTGAGTGCAAAGGCTTTAGTAGAGTTATAGAGTATCGAAGAGTCGATAGTGATGCTGCTTTTGAGAGATCTCGTCTGGAGACCTCCACGATTGGCACTAGTAGGATCTGTCCTTCAGATTCCACTCTTCCTCCTCCTGATATGCCAGGCACTGATGCCCCGGTTGATGCTTCTACACCCTTGCCTCCTCCTCTACATGTGCCAGTTACTAATGCCCAAGGTGATACTACTCCCTCAGAGCCACAGGATCGGAGTTCTTCACATGTATAGCTAATCAAGGGGACGTTTTTACCTATTTCACTCCTATACATTTCTTTTAGCATTGAGGACACTACTAGTTTATTTTTGGTTGGGTGAGGGCTTCTTTGCCTATTTTCCTTTTTTATTGTATTTTGTTTATTTTGGATTGTATTTTGATATGTTATTACATTTGGTTTTATTATATTTGGTTGGTTGTTGGTTTCATTTTCATATCTATATCTATTGCCTCATGATTTTTGGAGTAGTGAAAAGATTGATCTTGATTAAGGTTTCTTGTGTAGTCATTGTTGATATTCAAGGATTGATTTTGTCCAATATCAATGTCTTGGATAGTGCTCTTGATGAGAAATGTGTTTTGTGTTTATGTTGAAAGAGGAAATTGGTGTTGCTTTACTTTTGAATGTTCTATTAGAATCTTGTATTGACTAGCTGCATATTGATGTGAGCCTTACAGTTGTATCACACGTAAGCTTCTTAATTTTTGTAGAGCTGTGTTAAATGATTGTGTTTGAAGTGCCATGTGTGACGAGATCCTAGTTGAAAGAATGTTTAATGATTCCTAGAATATGCCTTATTAGTCTATTTTTTTAGCCTTGGTAAATGCAAGAGATGATCTTGGGTACAAATTTTGAGAGGGAACCCAAATCTTCAAACCTTTTGTGACTACCTTGTAAGGGTGTGCAACCATCTTGACATCATTTGAGCCTATACCATTTGTTTTTAGTCTCATTGAAGCTCTTGAACCAAATATGTCCCTAACTTCTCACCCAAAAATGTTTTTCTAAGCATTGGTTTGTTTGAATAGCCAACTTAGGCAAAAATTCTAAGTCGAGGGTGTGGAAAGGAAGGAGGAAAGAAAGCCAAGTGAAAAAGAAGAAAGAAAAGTGAGACTCACTCTTGAAGTTTGTAGCAAAAAGTAGGAACCCCTCCTTATAAAAAAAAAGTGAGCAAAAGTATGAAAATGGAATGAAAAAGAAGGTCTTGATAAAATAAAAGGGATTTCCAATGAGTTGATAAAAATATGAAGATTGAGTCTCCAAATTAGAAGTAGGAAAAGAACTTGAGAAGATGTGAAGATGAGTACAACAATGCTTTGAAAAGGTGAAGTAACTGAGCCAAATTTACCATACCTTTGCATTTAGCCCCATTAGAAGCCTGAATATACCCTTGAGATCTTGCTTAAATCGGGTTGTGTGATAATTGGAAAATATGGGCAAACCTTTAGGTTGAAGCTTGCATGTATTTCTCTTTCGGAGAGTGAGAGTTGTATTAATTCCTAACTTCTTTATTGATGTGCTTTGTGAGAGCATGGAATCATTTTTGTTGTAAGGGCAACTGAATGCTTTGTTGAAGCATGGTTTTGCATTATAAGGGAGACATAGTGATCTTGAGCTTGGATTGATACTGGATAGTCATTATTTGAAGATTCTTGAGCATGATTGAGATATTGCATATATGTGTTAGTAGTCTTGTGATGGCACTTGCATATTAACTCACATTGAGAACTATTGTAGACATCCTTGTTGAACTAATTGTGTTCTTGATTTACTTGAGGATAAGCAAAAGTTTAAGCTGGGGTGTTGATGAGTCAATGATTTTGACTCATTTGAGGCATTTTTAGTTCAAAAAATAGTGTCATCAATGCCTAATTGTGTCCTTATCTGATGATATATTGATGTTTTGTAGCTATAAAGGCTAAAGGATAAGGTAAGGATGAATCTGTGAAAAGAGGTGAAAAAAATTGAAAAGAGTGTAAAACTCCACGCTGAGGATTGCCTAGCACAATGGGCAGATTGCCCAATAGGTCTGGAACTCGCCTAAAGTGACAGTGCTGACTTCTGAAAATATTCAAAGTAGGTCGGCGAAGCAAAGTGAAAACGGTGATTCACCAAAGCAGTTTCGAAGGTGACAGACTTTTGAGTTAAAATAAAGGCTAAATGGGTGAACAATGGTGGTTATTGGTGATTCTCTGAACGTGAAAGGCTAACTCAATTGAGTTCGCCGACTGAGGTTCAAACACCTTAAGCCTGAAGCCAAAAAAGGGTGACCTGAAGAACAGAATGATGATCCACCGATCGAGTAAGTGAGCCCAACTAATGTCGCTAATCAGGTCGCGTATGGAATTTCAGACTAATTTTTTAGGAAATTATAAATAGCTCAAAGGAGAGAGAAAATGTAGTTTTTTCATATTGGAAAACAGACTTTTGAACATTTTTCCTTATTTCATATTTTCTTAGTTTTTGGAATTTTGAACAATCTTGTAATTGACAATTGAAGGATCAATTCAAAGTGAATATTGAAGATCATTGCTGATTATCAAAACTATGATGGCTGAAAACATAATTGGTATAATTTCTTTCCCTTTTATGATGTTTGGCTAAAATCCCAATTCTAGAGGTGTGATTATGGAGCTGGGTGTTAATTAAATTTAGTGGGTCCAGTGTCTTGCTCTGTTCTTTTGCTATTTATTCATGGATTTAAGTTGTTTAGCATGAGGTCAATTTATGGGTTAAGGTTGCAAACTTAATCCTAGCCTAGATATTTGATTGATGCTCGAAAGAGATTAATTGGAGTGGATAAATAGCTTAATACTTGCAAATTGGGTTTGATTGCTGTAGTTTGCTCAAAAGAGAAATTGTAGTTTCGATTCTAATTGCCAAATCTGCTCAAAAGAGAGATTTTAATAAGGAATTAGGTTGATTTGTATTTTACATGGATGAGACCAAAATGAGATTCTATGATATGATGTTTTCAGATCGAAAGAAGATTTGTGTCGTTGACGATTACCAAACCTATCCATGTTTGTCTTGCATTATAGAGCAAGCAGTTGTACCCCTAACTGATATTGATACCAACTCCCATACCCCTAGATCGTCTTTTACTTATTTAAACCCTGTTTTTAGTTGAATTGTGAAAAGTGATTCCAAAATTATTTTCTTATATTTGGTGGAATCATCCACCCATTTGTCCTAATTTCTACAATGAATTAGTTTGTATTTTTAATTTCCTCATTGAATTCTTACTTAGGTCACTCCCTGTGGAATTCGACCCCAACTTATTGTTAGGTATTTATATTGCTAGCGATCGCTTACTCATTTAATTATTTTTGTGAGTACTTTGAGCATTACAGAAGGCGATGCCTGATCGACTTAAGCATTTGAGTCGAAGGTAGGGGAAGATTGAGTAGAGGCAGAGGACGTTCAGAGAGAATGAGAGATCGAAGAGAAAGTTCTTGAGCAAGATGATGGGTAAGCTTAGGAGCTTATGTGGTAGCAGTGCTTTTGACGAGGAGGATCTTACTTTTCCCACCGGCTCAAGAAAATACGATGCAGTTCAGGGAGTCCCTCGTATTTTCTTTTGATATTTGGACTATGAGGACACAATCTCATTTTCAGTTGGGGTGCCTCTTTTGTAGTCATTTTGTTGTTTATTCTGCATACTGTGATTATTACTTTGTCGGGCTTATTTTCTTTCTCTTTGTTATGGATTGGTGTGCCCTTGTCGGGCCTTGATATTGTGGATGTGCTATGATTCTATTGATATTGTGTTGGATTAGTCTATTTCATTTTTTTAGTTTTTGATTTGTAGTTTGTAGCTTCTTTGTTTTTGTTTTCATATGAGTTATGGAGTGACAATGCCCGATGATAGGTAGAATGAAGACTTTCTTAAGGGTAAATCTTCGGTTTCTTGTGAGTGTTTGATTGGTGTTGAGTGTGGCGAAGTCTGAGTAGTCGGTCCCAAATAGATGCATGAGTTTTCCCAATGATGGATTGGTTGACGACTTTCTTAAGGGAAAAATCATCATCTTTTTGGGAGGTTGTGGTTTGGTTGGTACTAAGAACATAGTCTTGCATGTGAAAAGTTATTGAACATTCCCCTCCATTTTTTAAAGTTGAGCATGTTGTGAATGATTTCGTGACAACTCTTGTAAATCTTTTTGTGACTTTAGATTCGTTGGTGGTTTGAATGTTCAATGCCACTTGTATTTTGAAAAGGAAATATGATTTTGAGCCATCTTGATTGATTTGCATGCCATGCATTGTGAGTTGTTGAATAATGCCTTGTGTTTGTTTGTGTTACCTAGAACTTGTCCGATTGGTCTTGAAATGTTGGTCTTAATTGAGTTTGGTTGGAGAAATGATCTTAGTCTTTCTTTGTGATTGTTCTTGAAGTCCACTTGGCCTAAAAATCCTATCTTTACACTAAATATATCTTTAGTTGTCCCTTTTGAGCCTAATCCCTTTTACTAGCAACCTCATTACAAGTCTTATCCTTTTTGAAAAAGTAATCTTCTTTTTAACCCTTCCCTTCTTGAACTTGAGAATTGAGAAAGTTGAGGCTAAAAGCCTAAGTTAGGGGTGTTATGGAAAACTCATCGAAGAGATGTTTATCATATGAGGGCTTGATATATATATATATATATATATATATATATATATAGAGAGAGAGAGAGAGAGAGAGAGAGAGAGAGAGAAATTGAAGAATGAAGGAAAAAGTCTTAAAGAAAGAAAATATTTGAAAAAGAAGGAAAGAAAGTGAATAAATGAGACTTGAATCCTCCAAATGTTGAAAATGGTTGCATGTGGGACATCTAGAATGTGAAAAGCAAAAAAATGTGTGAAGTGTGCATTGGTTTGAAAAGTGAAGAAAAGTGGGAAAGTTGGAAAATGATGAGTTGTTGTATAGTGTCGAAGGAGGGTGTAGTCACTTGTACCTAAATGATATCTTAACCTTCCCTAAGCCTACATTAAAAGCTTAACAAATTCCTTTGAGATTTCTAACCAAATGAAGTTGAGTCAATGTTAATAGAAAATATGGGCAAGCCTATGGTGTGGTATTTGTGTTCATGGGATGTTTTATTGTGAGTGTGAGTGTTTGTGCTTATGTCCCATGTTTTTAAATACTTAGTGAGTGTTTTGGGAAATTTCTTTTATTGTGAGGTAAAGTGGTGATTTTGAATATTCCTAATTGAGTCAAGTGAGCATGTAAAAGAGCTAATGAGTTGAGTCATTTCTTGAGTTTGAGTTGTTGTCACGTAATGATTCTTGGTTCTTGAAAGTGTACCATGATAATGAGGAGACTTCTTTTGTGAAAATTTCGCATGTGGACTATTTGGCAGTACCAACCGAAGCCATTACCTTTGTGCTTAATTGAAAATGGTGAAATTGATTTGTCGTGTGTGTTCAAATGAGAGCCTCTTGTGTTTTGGATTTTCTTTACTTGAGGACAAGCAAAGTTTTTAAGTTGAGGGTGTTGATGAGTGGGAGATTTCCACTCATTTGACTTTCTTTTCTTGTTAGTTTTTGCTTGCTTTAGGTAAGAATTGGTGCTTTTAATGTGGTAGAGAGTTGATTGAGAAGACATTTGAAGAAACCAAGTGAACTTGAGTCAAAAAGAGGACAAAATCCAAATCTGGCAGAGAAAGTGTTCTCAGCAAACACGGTTAGATAACATGCGAATGTGTTGTCCAAGTCAAAGTAGAAACATGAATGCGGCACAACCCATCTATGAATGTGGTAATGGATTCAACGTTGCCCACGAACGCACCCCACTAGCCGCGAACGTGGCCATTCAGTCAATATGGTCCCGCGGACGCGGGTAGGTTCCCATGAATGTGGAGAGTAACTTTTCAGGTGCCTGGGCAGAATTGGAATTTCACCAAATTTACCCCAAAACCCCATTTTATGCTCATCAATAGTCAGTATTTAGATTATGCAAGATAGAATTGATAGTATCTCATCTTAGAATAAAGTAGAGAGAAAACTTTTAGAGTTCATCTTTTGGGTTGAGACTTTGAAGGCAAGTTGCCTCATAATTCATCTTTTGGATCAAAGATTGTGTTCTTAATAGTAATATTTCTTATCCAATCTTCTTTTCCTTGCGTTGTATTGCATGAATTGTATGTGTAATTGCTAATTGAATTGGAGTTTTGTGCTAGAAATAGAAAATTCCTTTGAATCTTTGAATTCTCATTCTATTGCTTTTGTAATTGATTCCATGCTTTTATTCATAAAATAGGTTTAGTGTAATTTTCATGTTTTTATTTATGATTTGAGAGTGCACGCTCAAATCTAGCTTAGATCTTTGTGGGCTGCTCGAAAGAGAATTCGTGAAGTGAAGAATTAGATTGATAATTGCATATTAGTATTGAATCTTGAGTGTGCTCAAAATAGAGATTTAGGTTTTCATTGTTGAATGCGAGACTAGCTTGAAAGAGATGTCTACATTAAGGTAGTAGGTTGTTTTGTTGAATTACATGATTGAGACCGAAATGAGATTTCATAATATAGCACAGTGAGATCGAAAGAAGATTTGTGTTGTTGAAGATGACCTAGCCTACCTATGATTGAATTAGCATGTGTTGAGATTGCAATGGATCATTGAATGATAATTGAGTTCCAAATTTCCGAATTTCCAACTATCCCTTGCTTGATCAGATCTTTGCCCAATCTAAATTTTGTTACCTAAACCAATCTCTTTTCGATAATTGTGTATTGATAAGTTTAGATTCAAACTAGTAGCTTGTAATTCTTTGTCTTTTCGATTGTCGACAAATTGTTCCTTGTGGGACTCGACCCCTACTCTCTTTTTTGGTATTTATATTTCTAACGATCGCTTACTCTTTAACTTGTTTTGGGATTAATTTGAGCCTTACCAGCTAGGAGTCTTCCCTACTCAAAGCGTCGGCCTCCATATTGGCCTTCCTTGAATGATATAGAATAGTTATGTCGTAGTCCTTCAATAACTCAAGCATCTACACTGCCTCAAGTTTAGGTCCCTCTGACTGAAGATATACTGAAAACTCTGTTGATCGATGAAGATCTCACAATGCACCCCATACAAGTAGTGACACCATAAATTAAGCACAAAGACCATAATGCCAACTCCAATTCACGAGTAGGATAGTTCTTTTCATGGGTCTTCAACTACCTAGAAGCATAGGCAACAACCTTGCCCTTCTGCATCAAGACACCACCCAAACCAACTCTTGAAGCATAACAATAAACTATAAAGTCCACACCCCCCTTAGGTAGAGTCAATATAGGAGCTGAATTCAATAAAGTCTTGAACTTTTGAAATCTCTCCTCACACTCATCGGACCACTGAAAACCCACACTCTATTGAGTCAATCTAGTCAATGGAGCTGCAACAGTAGAGAAACTCTCAACAAACCATCGATAATAGCCTGCCAATCTCACAAATCTCCAAATCTCGATAGGAGAAATAGGTCATGTCCAGCCTCTAACTACTTCAATCTTGGCCGAATTTACTCTAATACCCTACTTAGACACCACGTGTCCCAAGACTGCCATAAAATTAAGCCAAAACTAGAACTTTGAGAACTTGGCATACATCTTCTCTTCCCTCAACCTCTAAAGTGCAATCTTCAAGCGTCAATCATGGTCCTCCTCAGTCTTGAAGTACACCAAAATATCATCAATGAAGACAATCACAAAAGAATGCAGGTATGGTCGAAACACCCTGTTCATCAAGTCCATAAATGTTGCAGGGGATTTAGTCAACTCAAAGGACACTACTGGGAACTCATAATGCCCATATCGAGTCCGAAAAGCTGTCTTAGGGACATCCGATGCCCTAATCCTCGACTGATGGTACCTAGACTTCAAATCAATCTTAGAGAACAATAATGCTCCTTAAAGCTGAACAAATAAGTCATCAATATGTGCAAGAGGATACTTTTTCTTTGCCGTTACTTTGTTCATCTTCCTGTAGTCAATACACATCTTCATAGTCCTATCCTTCTTCATCACACAGAAGCACCCCAAGGTGACAGACTAGGCGAATAAACCCCTTATTCAACATATCTTGCAACTGATCCTTCAACTCCTTCAACTTAGCAGGAGTCATACGGTAAGGAGGAATAGAAATGGGCTTATTACCTGGCTCCAAATTAATAAAAAAGTCAATACCCCTATCGGGAGCACCTTGAACATTAGTAGGAAACACATTTGGAAACTCTTGAACCACATAAATGGAAACCATGGGAGGTGGCTCAACACTTGTCATGATCCAAAGTACATCCTAGATGTGACATGGAAAATATGATCCTGAGAGGCCCTAAACAAGCCACTTCACACAAGCATGACATAAAGAAATGCAATAAAAGAGAATATAAATCAGTATAAGTCTCAAAGCGTTAGATGACATAAGAGATACCAATAGAGCACATAAGAGAATACGTGGAACATTTACTAAGTCTAACATAAGCCTTCTATTCATAGATATGACTAGGACAAACCCCTAAGTCACGAACATAATCCCAAAAATAAATGACTAAGAAAGCAATAAAGTGGAAATGACCTAGCCCTCGAACCATGAGGACTCACCAATCCAAGAAATCAACAGCTGACCAATCCCAATCGAGCCATATTTAGTAGGAGGAGCGTCAGACTCTATATTTTGAAACAATATAGGCACAATATGCATTAGTACTTTTGTAACACCTCAGATCCGAAAATAAGCAAAAAACTTTGGTTTTTCAAAACTAGTGCTAGCACTGACGGAAGCCATCTATGGACCGTAGCTCAACTTATGGGTCATAAGTGGGAAACGTAGATGGCAAGGTACACTTTTTGAAACTGTTAAGTTTCAGGATCCTTTCTACGACTCAATAGGATGGTCTGTCATTGTTTCTACGGACCGTAGATAGGTCTCTCCCATACTTGGTTAAATTTTAAGGCCTTAAGTTGGGATCTACGGCCTTTATTTAGACCAGCAAGTTCGGACGTTGAGAAATAAACAAGTTGCTTCCGTGAAGGTTCTTTGGAGGAATTAGCTAGTTGATGGTGCTACTTGGCAGGCCGAGGCCGATATGATGTCCCGTTATCCTCATATTTTTCCCTCCACTCCTACTCTAGCTTGAGGTATTTAGTTCCTCATGGTTCACTCGTTTGGTCTCATGTGTCTTAGATATTCCCATGATTCCTTATTTATGCATGTTCATGAAAAAAGCTTAATTTTTGAGAAAATGAGTTAACTTGATTGATTTCTTCATGTTATGTGCATTTGAGCATGAGTTGACTATAAACTTGATGAAATGATGTTTTGAACATGCTTTAGCTTGGAGTTGATGTCTCCTCCTCGGATATGTGCATTTATGTGATTGCATTCATGTTGGGCTATTAAATTTAGTTCCTATCCTTCTTATGATGTCTTGATTCTCATTCGAGGAAGAATATTCCCAAGGGGGAGACATTGTAACACCTCAGATCTGAAAAGACGGAAATGTTTTTGGTTTTTCAAAACTAGTGCCAGCACTGACAGAAGCCACCTACGGACTGTAGGTCGACTTACGGACCGTATGTGGGAACCGTAGATGGTAAGGTTAACTTTTTGAAAATGTTAAGTTTTAGGATCCTTTCTACGACTCAACAGAATGGTCCGTCATTGTTTCTACGGACTGTAGATGGGTCTCGTAGGTCTCTCCCAGACTTGGTTAAATTTTAAGGCCTTAAGTTGGGATCTACGGTCGCATGTATGGTACATCAATGGACCTACAAACCATACATAGGGTCCCATTGTTTGAAGGTCAAAAATCATAGTTTTTGCATCTTTCTACAGTTCACCAAGACGGTCCGTATTGGACCTACGGATCGTAGGTCTGAATCGTAGGTCGAGATTAGGAAGTTATTTTTAAGGGCTTTTTGGTCTTTTTCCTTATTGATCTATTCCTAATATAAGTCGGTTTAGTCCTAATCCTAGACCCTATATAAGGCTTCTAAGCCTAATTCTACCTATTCTAATCACTTCCGAACTCTCTCCAAATCTTTCCCCAAAACATTTCTCTCTCTAAAAGCTTAAAGAAGAAGAAGAATCTAGGGTTTCAAGATCAAGCCTCCTAATCCTGCATTGATTTTGGGCTTTTGATATCAAGGTATGATAGCTTTCACCTACGGAGTCCTTTCCTCAATAGGGTTCCTAAATTCTTCAATTTTCACAAGTTAGAATTTCCAATTGAAATTAGGGTTTTCTTCAATCTCATGGGATCTTTCTAATTATGATCTAATTGATTGAATTATATTTATTTATTCATGAATTGAGTTAATTGAATGATTATAAGGTCAATGCATACTTGAAAAACCATAAGAAAAGCTTAAATAAAACCTTTGAAGAAAATATTATTCATTTTGGGATATTTTCTGTTAACCCACAATAGACCATGTGAGCTATAATATGGAATCCAGTGTAACCCTCACATGGAAAAGAGAGGGTCCTACTTTCCAAGGTAAGGACACTGTTCATTAATTCTTGCTAAAGTAGATCCACTAGCTTAGGTCATTTAAGATAATCCTACAAGGGCACATAGTTTGGGACAATGGATTTGCTACTAAAGACCAAACCTCAACTAATAGTAAGGCCTCTATTCCAAAGTCCTCTCGGTGCTAAGTAAATCCCAACAGAATAGACATAATCATAATCATATCAAAATACTTGGAAAGGCAACAATTAAAGACCACTAATCAAAATCAGAAGTTCATATTGGAATAGCTTCTTTAAAAACCATGATTTCATAATTGTTCATCAAGACACTTTCTTTTTAAGCATCTAAATCATGATTCCATTCAAATGTGAGAAAACCTTTCACAAGTCATTGCCACTTTATCTTAAAAGCATTCTTTATTCATAAAACATCAATTTCATAAAAATATGCATAAATCCATAGTCATAATTCATAAGTTCATTGTCATAGTAAGAGCAATAAGGCATGGGCTCATATGAAATCAATTGAAAAACATGTAATTGAATCAAATCATGCATAATATTATTGAATATAAGCAATTGAATCATAATGAATTGAACCCATGAAGATTTGACATAAAAACCTAGGAATTGGGTGAAAATCAATTGGAGTATTGAGTATCTTTTGGAACCCAATGGATGAAAGGAACCCATTGATGAAGTTCCCACATACCTTGGGTAATCAAAGCCCTAGCAATGGAGGAAGAAACCTTCAAGCTTGAAACCCTAGATTTTCCTTGAGGGAACTTTGAGAGAATTTGGAGAAGAAGACCTTAGGGGATTTAGAGGTTTTGAGTGAATGAGACGGAATGATTAGTCTTTCAAGAATAAAAGTATTTATAAGGCTTAGTTGTAGGGTCAAAACGACAAAGTATAGGTGTAGAAAGAATAGGAAAAGACCCAAAAATCCCTGACTTAAAACTATCGAACATTTTCTATAGTTGAGGTCTACGGTTCATAGAAACTTCTATGGACCAATCCTGTTCAATTGTAGAACAAAGTCCTGGAGACCAACTTTCCAAACACTTTCCATGAAACCACTCTACAACCCGTAACAATTCCTATGACTCGTTGGTCCAATAGTTGATACAAAGTCCACAAATTTCACCAAGTCTGAACCATTCTTACAGACATTTTCTACGATCGGCATAAACTTCTATGAGTCGTGCAAACCATCCGTAGGAACTGAGGTCTCAAAATTACAATCTCTGAATCACTTCTACGAGCACTTCTTACGGCCTGCAGGAACTTCTATGACTCACCCTGTTAAATTGTAGACCATCATCTAGGACTTGACATTTTCCAAAATTCCAACTCCATTACTATGACTCACTTCTATAGACCGTAGACTAATTCATAGAAACTGGCACCAAATCACTTTTCTACAACTTTTCCTTCCAAACTCAACTTTTAATTTCTGAGGTGTTATAATATCTCCCCCTTGGAAACATTCGTCCTCGAATGGGACTCAAGCTAGCATGAATAGACTAGGGAGAGAGAATTTCAGCCCAAAATGAATGCAAATTACATCGAAATGCACATAAACAAGGAGATATCACCCCAAGCTAAATCATAACACAAAAATCAAGTTTTCATGAACATGCATGCAAATGGAAACATGAGAATAACTAAAATGCATAAATTTGAAAGAGTGAACTATGAGGAGCTAAATACCACAAGCTAGAATCGAAGCGAAGGAAAAGAGATGAGGATATCGAAACATCATATCGGCTTCGGCTTTCCAAGTAGCATTCTCAACTAATTGATTCCTCCATAGAACCTTTACGGATGCAACTTCTTTATTTCTCAACTTCTGGACTTGATGATCCAAGATTTCAACCGGAACCTCTTCATAAGAAAGACTCTCGTTAATACTAACACTTTCCAAAGGCACAATTGAAGTAGCATCTCCAACACACTTCTTCAACAATGAAACATGGAACACTGGATGCACCGAAGCCGAATTAGAAGATAACTCCAATTCATAGGCCACTTTGCCAATACACCTCAAAATATGATATAGGCCCACATACTGGTGACTAAGCTTCCCTTTTTTTCCGAACCACATCAAACCCTTCATAGGTGATATTTTCAAGGATACCCGATCATCAACAACAAATTCAAACTCTCTTCTTCTAACATCAGCATAAAACTTTTGTCAACTTTGAGCCTTTTTTAGAAGTCCTATTTTCACCTTACTCAAATTTGCTGCAAAAAGCTAAGCCCTAGTCTCACTGAACTGGGTCAAAGAACTACCTTCCTGAAGCTACCTCTTTAGTTAGATCGTTTGTTCCCCAATTCAAACTCGGATCAGTTAGCAAGTGGATTTTGTGCTTGGGTACGAAACTCTAAATGCAAAATTTGATCATTCAAGGTATGAATTCGATTCTAAGTCAAAGAATGCCCATGAATAGGGTCTTATTACAGAATTCGCAGTTTAGAAAGTAGCCCTACAAAGATCATTGCTAAGAGGAGAGCTGGGAATTTCTTGCTAATCAGGTACTATCATCATATTTGAGACTAAAGTAGGTGGGGTGACGACCTCGTCTTAAGATAAGATAAAGGCAATAAGACTTTAAGCGCAGCTGAGCACCTTTGCCCATAGAGAATACTGGGAATGTGTAATAATGTAAGGTGTTGTGTCTTAAAGTCAGTTTCGTTCAGCCCTTCAAACTCTAGCTACTGCTCTCGGAGTTAAGTCCTCTTTCATTGTAGAAAAAAGAGACAAATCCCCCTTGCCCAAATCTGTCCAACCCTCTCTAGAGCATGCCAAATACCCCCGTTCGGTTTCACCGGGTAAGGTCAAGAGCTGGTTTGGGGAATCACGAGGCCTTACTTATTCGGGGGGGGGGGGGGGGGAGGGACTTGATTATGAAATAGAATGATTGATAGAATCGATATTTCATAGAAGAATGACTGAGACCATGGGGAATCTACTCTCATGCAACAAATAAACAAATCTAAACTAAACCATGTCGCTCTTCTTTCTTTCCTCGCGAGTAGGAAGCACACCAGCATGGTCGAAGAGATTATGGCAGATCATGTTCACCATGAAATGAACCGAAATTTGATCTTGGTCTATTTAAGATTGTTCCTTTTAATCATAATCAAAGATGTTTTCTTGTCTCTCGTTTCTTTTATGAAAAATTGACTCAAGCTCATCATACCATTTTTTGTGACTCGACTCAAACTCATCATACATAATTTGATTTCCTCTTTTTTCTTATGCATGGCCTATCTTTAGCAACATGTCGTGCGTCGATTGTCATCTAAGAGCTTGAACACAATTATTAGAATGAGTCTTATTAGGCTATCCCAAGGGGAAGGCTCCCCCCAACCCCATGATTCCCATCCTGCCAAGCCTTGAACTAGGACTCGAAAACCAGGACACATAACTATAAGAGAGTAAGTGTCAACCCAAGCTCCCTAAGGTTGCACCTAAGTTTCGAAGGAATCTCTTGTGAACTAACTGCATACCTAAAGTTAGCTTGTGTGTGCATAGCCTTAATCATACTCGCTATAAGGTATGAATAGGCAGCCTTAAATACTCATTTTAGCAGGTTAAGCATTCCATTTAATATTTACCACTTATGTGTTAAGGAGAAATCTAGAAACACTCTATTTTTGTTTTCCTCTTCGTCCCTCTTCCCTTTCATCAATTACCGTTAGTGCACCAGGCTGCTTGATTTGCCATCTCAACTCTTCTTGCCCTTTATCCCATGCCTTGGTAAAGCCCAAGGATTGGTAGTGTAATGCGCAGGCGAGGGACTGAGAAATTGACGAAGTAGTGAGTAAAATGAGAGACTAGAGTAAAAGGTGAGCCAATGAGCTTCTCAGTTAATAAAGATCTTCCGCGTGCTGAAATGTCATGATCCAAAGTACACCCTTGGCGTGATATGACGTATAAGACTCCGAGAGGTCCCACGCAATTCACTTAGCATACATCACACAAGATAATAGAAATAAAAGAGTTTACAAGTAGCATTTCATATAAAAGAGTTTGACAAAAGCGGAAGACTAAACAAAAGTCTCCATAAGCCATCTACTACATCAATAGAAGGGATTTGGGACACATCCCATACAAAATTTGAAAACTAAAATAACATAAAGCTATAAAAGTGACATCGTCCTCGAAGTATGAGGACTCACCAAGTCTTCAAATCTCTAATGCAACCAACTAGCCACGAACAGAGGGAGAAGAGTTGTCAAGCCCTACATTAATGAGACACTGTAGGCACAAGTATGCATTAGTACATGGAATGTACTAAGTATGATAGAGATGCATAAGAGTTATGAAGTCATGCTAAAAAGGACTTTATATGACATGCAATGACCAAACTAAATCATAAGATAAAAAGGGGTTAGAAAACATAAATCATGATCATGATCAATACAACGCAAGCTTAACGTATTTAAAACACTAGTGAGATCCTTTTAAAGTAACTTAGTTCATTATTGTGGGAAGTTAGCCTTAATTGACATAGACCATGTGAGCTATAACATGGACTTCCGATGTAACTCCCACATCGAGAAAGGAGAGTCTACTTGCCAACGTAGATCTCTGTATCCTATCATATGCAATATGTGGATTCACTAGCTAATGTCTATCTAAGAGAATCATCCTATGGTGGCACAAAGTTTATGGGACATGGGAAATCGCCGCTTGTCAACTCGGTGCTAAGAATAAATCCCACGGAATTAGTCATTAATCATATTCATTTTATTATCCATGGAAAGGCACACTTAAGTAGCCAATCCAAGCTAGAGTTCATTAGAATAGACGTTTCATCTTCCATAGACTATTCCAAGCTTACGTCAATTAGAATAGCTCCTTAGACCATGCATGAGAAAACCTTTCACTATCCATGATCATTTCATAATAGCTTTATAAGGCCCATAGTCATTAAAACTTCATACTAAAAGTGTCATACTACTAATCTAAGAAGATTTAAAAGTGTGATCTATGATTATTGATGGCATAATCGGCTACCATACTAATCAAGACCTAATTTTGAAAAATAGCCTAAAAGCATTGGTGGCAAATTTAGATGTCATTCATGTCATGTGGTCAAGCTTCATAGAACATATAGATACCTTCATCTATAAGCTTACTTGAGTTAAAAATTACTTTCATAAAATAAGTATAATTTTTCATAAATTATATTTATAAAGCATCCTCAAATTCATTTACATCAATTTCATAAAAAAGCATGCATATCTTCATAAATTTATAGATCATAGTTCATAAGCTTCATCATGGGTTCATAGTTTAAAATCATGGATCTTGCATGGGTTCATATGAATTTAACTCAAAAACATGTAATTACTTCTATTCATGCATAAAAAGATAGAAAACAATCAATTAGATCATAATTGAACAGAACCCATGAAGATGGAATAAAACCCTGATTTTGAATTGCTAATTCATCTTGTAAAACTTGAAGATTTTAGCAACTGTATTTTGGAAAGCGCTCCATAGGAGAATACTAACATACCTTGATGTCAAAATCCCACAATCAATGGTGAATTTAGAGATTTGATCTTGAAACCCTAGTTTTTTTCTTCAAGCTTGATGAGGGAGAAATTTGGGGAACGAACTTGGAGGGATTTGGGGAAATTGAAGAATGATCTGGAATAGTTAGATTTTAGGCTTAAAAGACTTATATAGGGTATAGTATTAAGATCACAACGACCTAGTTTAGGCATTAATCAATTAGGAAAAAGACAAAAAATCCCTTAAAATTAACTGCCGACTCGACCTACGGTCCATAGGTCCTTCTACAGATCGTCCTGGTCAACCATAGAAAGATTTAGAAACTATTATTTAGACCAACTTTTGATGGAACCCATGTACGGCTCGTAGGTCTTCCTACGGTCCTTACATACCAATCATAGAAACCAATTTTAGGCCTTAAGATTTCACTAAGTCTGGTAGCTACCTACGAGACCCATCTACAATTCATCAATCACTTGATGAACCGTCTTGTTCTCTCATAGAAAAGTTCAGAGGCTTGAGTTTTCAAAGATTATTCCCCCCCCCCTTTATATGAGACAGGTCTACAACCCGTAAAAAGTGCTACGACCCATAGACTGGTCTCGTAGACTTGAACCAGTGGACCAAAATCTTGGCACCCTTTTCCTTTTTGAAATCTGGGGTGTTACCATATCTCCCCCTTGGGAATATTCATCCTCGAATGGAACTCAAGCTAGCACGAAAAGAGTAGGACAGAAACTAACAACCCAATATGAATGCAACTTCATCAAAAGGAACATAACCAAGGAGAAACATCAACTACTAGCTTAAAGATATTCAAAACATCATTTAATAAGGTATCCATGCAAGTCATACTCAAATGCACATAATCATGAAAAATCAATTATAGCTAAATCAAAATATTAAAAGTAAGTTTTCATGAGCATGCATGCATGAGGAAACATGAGAATAACTAAGAGCATAAGACTCCTAAAGAGTGAACATGAGGGGCTAATGCCTCAAGCAAGACCCGAAGATAACGGAAAGATATAGGGATACTTAGACATCGCATCACCTCTGGCCTTTCACATACCAAACCATAACAAGTAACCCTTCCAAAATCAACGTAGCTCTACTCACATATTTCTACCATGAAGCACACTATCTCCCCCTTGGGAGCAAACCTCTCTAGACTTTTTGAATCAATTTCCCTCAACCCAAGCATAGCACCAAAGTCTCAACAACAACGGAACCATTGATACATGTAAACACTTAAGAATTTTTGACAAAGATTTCAAGGTCAACCTCAAACACAATACCCATACATGGAGCCACACAATAGTAAACGAAACACCTAATATCAAGTAATGTATAACCACTAGATAAAAGACCATAACTTACCAATCGTCACATCCAGAGAACCTTCATGATCTTGTCGAGCCTGAAGTGCATATGACCTACCTTGTCGCTGACCACCACTATAAGGATAAGGTTGAGCCCGCCAATGTTTATCTCCCTCGTTCCTAGCAATCGAAGGAAAATCTCTTATCTTATGACCCATTTTTCCACAACCAAAGCATGCATCCGTAACAGCTAGACAATCACCTCTATGGCTTTTTCCACACCTTTGACACTCGGGTACCACTTGCTCACTAGAACCATTACCTTGGGAATGATTACTTCCACCGGACTTTGAATGTGAGAAATTACCATTATCCTTTCTTGCCCTCTTTGCCTCCCTAGACCTTTTCTTAAGTTTCTCTTCTTAAATTTGTTGAGCATGAACAATCAAATGGGGGACATCCATCTCCTTAACAAGCATGGTGGTTAGGCATTATTTGACCACCAAGTCTGAAGCACCCGACACAAACTTACTCATCCTTGCCATTGGATCGGCAACCATAGTTGGAGCATACTTAGCCAATTGAGTGAACTTCAAAACATATTCCTTCACACTCATATTTCCTTGATGGAGGCTAATGAATTCAAGTACCTTTTTCTCCCTCATCTCAAGGGGAAAGAACCTATCAAGGAAAGCAACCTTAAATTTCTCCTAATCAAGAGGACCTGCATCAACTGCCCTCTCACTTTTCCATTGTTCAAACCAAACTTGAGCAACACCTTTGGGTTGGTAAGTGGCCAATTCCACCTTCTCTACTGGAGTGATACCCATAATATCCACAACCTTATGAATCTCATCGATGAATTCTTGAGGATCTTTCTCAACCTTAGAACCATGAAACTCTAGGGGATTCATTCTAGTGAAGTCCCTTACTCTAGTTGCCACCGTACCCACCCTTGGATTCACGGAAGCCATAACCTCCCTATTTTCTTGAGCCATCATAGCTTGGGTCAATGCATGAAATGCGGCTCGAAACTCATCATTAGTCACTTGTTCAGCTAAAGGGTCGATCGAACCTTGAAGAGCTTCTTGTTCCATATTCTCATTCGCATTTCTTCTAACATAAGCTCTTCTAGGGGCCATATCCTAAAAATGATTGAATACGATTAAGGAGAAGGATCTTTCTAGAGATAGACTCTATGGCACGATTTTTGAGTAATGAAAGAAGTGGAGTTTCCTAAACATCTTATAGCCTCTTATTCATAAATGTGGCGTGTTTCACACTCATGAACAAGACTCTACTCGACGTGGCTTATGAGATATCTTAGGACCTTTCTAAACCTTGGGCTCTGAATACCAAGTTTGTCATGACCAAAGTACACCCTAGGCATGACATGGCATATAAGACCCCGAGTGGTCCCCCACAAGCCACTTAGCATACATCACAAGATAATAGAAACAGAAGAGTTTAAAACTAGCATTTTATATAAAAGAGTTTGACAAAAGAGAAAGTCTAAACATAAGTCTCCATAAGCCATCTACTACATCAATATAAGGGATTTGGGACACATCACATACAACGTCTAAAAACTGAAATGACATAAAGCTATAAAAGTGACATCGTCCTCGAAGTATGAGGACTCACCAAGTCTTCAAATCTTTAATGCAACCAACTAGCCACGAATGGAGGGAGAAGAGTCGTCAAGCCCTACATTAGATAGATAATGTAGGCACAAGTATGCGTTAGTACAAGGAATGTACCAAGTATGATGGCGATGCATAAGAGTTACGAAGCCATGCTAAAAGGACTTTATATGACATGCAATGACCAAACTAAATTATAAGATAAAAAGAGGTTAGAAAACATAAATTATGATCATGGTCAATGCAATGCAAGCTTAACATATTTAAAACATTTGTGAGATCCTTTGAAAGTAACTTAGTTCATTATTATGGGAAGTTAGCCTTAACCGACATAGACCATGTGAGCTATAACATGGAATTTCGATGTAACTCCCACATCGAGAAGGGAGAGTTTACTTGCCAAGGTAGAGCTCCATATCATATCATATGATATATGTGGATCCACTAGCTAATGTCTATCTAAGACAATCATCCTATGGTGGCACATAGTTTATGGGACATGGGTAATTGTCGCTTATCCACTCGGTTCTAAGCATAAATCCCATGGAATTAGTGATTAATCATATTCATCTTATTATCCATGGAAAGGCATAATTAATTAGCCAATCTAAGCTAGAGTTTATTAGAATAGATGTTTCATCTTCCATGGACTAGTCCAAGCTTACGTCATTTAGAATAGCTCCTAAGACCATGTGTGAGAAAACCTTCCACCATCCATGATCTTTTTATAATAGCTTTATAAGGCCCATCGTCATTAAAACTTCATACTAAAAGTGCCATACTACTAATGGAAATAGTTTTAAAAGTGTGATCTATGATCATTGATGGCATAAGCGGATACCATACTAATCAAGACCTAATTTCGGAAAATAGCCCAAAAGCATTGATGGCAAATCTTGATATCATTCATGTCATGTGGCCAAGCTTCATAGAACATATATATACCTTCATCTATAAGCTTACTTGAGTCATAAACATTACTTTAATAAAATATGAATAATTTTTCATAAAATATATTCATAAGGCATCCTCAAATTCATTTATATCAATTTCATAAAAAAAAAACATACATATCTTCATAAATTCATGGATCATAGTTCATAAGCTTCATCATGGGTTCATAGTTTAAAATCATAGATCATGCATTGGTTCATATGAACTTAACTCAAAAACATGTAATTACTTCAATTCATGCATAAAAAAATAGAAAACAATCAATTAGATCATAATTGAAAAGAACCCATGAAGATGGAATAAAACCCTGATTTTGAATTGAGAATTTATCTCGTAAAACTTGAAGATTTTAGGAACCCTATGGAGTAAATGGCTACATAGGTGAATACTAATATACCTTGATGTCAAAAGCCCACAATCAATGGTGAATTTGGAGACTTGATCTTGAAATCCTAGTCTTTTTTTTCAAGCTTTTAGAGGGAGAAATTTTTGGAAAAGAACTTGGAGGGATTTGGGGAAATTGAAGAATGATCTAGAATAGTTAGATTTTAGGCTTAAAAGACTTATATAGGGTTTAGGATTAGGATCAAAATGACCTAGTTTAGGCATTAATCAATTAGGTAAAAAACCAAAAAGCCCTTAAAATTAACTGCCGACTCGACTTATGGTTTGGACCTACGGTCCGTAGGTCCTTCTACGGACCGTCCTGGTCAACCATAGAAAGATTCAAAAACTATTATTTGGACCAACTTTTGACGGAACCCATGTATGTCTCGTAGGTCTTCCTACGGTCTGTACATACCAACCGTAGAAACCAACTTTAGGCCTTAAAATTTTACTAAGTCGGGGAACTACCTACGAGACCCATCAATGATTCGTCAATCACTTGGCGAACCGTCCTATTCTCTCGTAGAAAAGTTCAAAGGCCTGCGTTTTCAAGGATTATTTTCCCCCTTTCCACGAGGCTGGTTAACGACCCATAGAAAGTGGTACGAATCGTTGACTGGTCTCGTAGACTTGAACCAATGGACCAAAATCCTAGCACCCTTTTCCTTTTTGAAATCTGGGGTGTTACATGCAAAATCAAGTTTTACTTGTTCAACGAACTCGATTTCCTTTATGTCTTTCTCTACCGGGCCCCGAATGCCCGATGTGGAATTCCCAAGATCATACATGCGGTATTACGAAAATACCTAAAACTCTGCCAAAAGAGCACTGCTTTACATTTGATCCTATGTACCCATAGAATGCTATGCATTCTCCACTTTCAGATCTCGCAAAGAGAGAACGTGCTTTTTCCTCTGACTTTCTCTCTCATTCACGGAGCCCGAATGGAATGGATCATTTCTACCAATGAAATGAACACGAAGCCCGTTCCGAAAATCTCATATTGCAAAAGAAAATTGTTGTCCTCAATAAAGAAGGGGCGGCATCTCTCCTAAAAGAAAGAATTGTTCTCGAGCCTGTCCTACTCATTCACCCTTTCTCGTTACTGATCCTGAGTGTGGAATCTATGTGATGGTTCGAAAGTCATTTCAAATATTCTTCGCATCCCCAGAGAGATAGATTAATAAGGCAAAAATGAGCTGACTTTTCCAAGTAACGGAGAGTGACAAAGACAAAGGTCTGTTATAAAATTAAGAGTTGGCTCTGCACCTTCTATATCTAGTACATTTTATGTTTCAGGAGCTAAAGAATGAAATATTCATCTAAGTATTCCTTACATCCCTTCGCAAGCATAAGAAGAGTTTTGGGTTCAGGAAGGGAATACCCGGTTCAATGAGAGCCCCGTCGTTAGTTTTCTACCGATGTCGGGGTTTTTTGAAGACAAATCCATCATTGAAGGGCTAGAGGCCGGATCACTCACTCAACAACCTCGACCGGATTAGAGTAAACAACAATATCGAATCAGGCCGTCCTTTGCCTTGAAAGAATTCACACGTGGCCACCAGCTTTTCCAAAATAAAGGGAGATCTGCTGCTTATTTCACCGGAATTCGTTGATTGCTCTGTACAAAACTCTACTAACCCTAATCTGAGATCAATCTCGGTCCTTCTAACCAGGCCCTCCAGTCCAAAAGCGGACCACCTTTCATCATCTATACCAGCTGCCACGTAAGAACCAATAAAAAGGATTTCGACGCTCCTAGATTCTTCATGATAGATTCTATTTTCCTCCTAAAAAGTTTTTCGAAAAAAACTGCTAGTGGAGGAAGACCTCCTAGAGATAAGAGACATAGGGCTGAAGAGAGATCCAAAAAAGGATCTTTTGTGTGTAATCCTGCAGAATCTCGAATGTTATCAGTTCAATCTTGTGGTGTATTCATTTGTAGTGAGTAGGGCCTGTTTCTTGTTGATCAGTTTGGCTCCCTCTATTGAAAAGTTGGAATTTATACGACGATTTTGTCAATGAATGCCTAGTAATAGTGCTACTAGGAAGCAATGGGTGCATCCTTCACCCATGTCATAACATTTTCAGATTAGTTCAAATTTGATCAACTTTTGATCTTCATTTGTTCTTCTACAGGAAATGTCTTATCTCTTCTGGAAAGAGTTCTATCTCCCTAGGTTTGAATTCCTTCAGGAGATAACCAAAGTGAGTCGCTTCGTGCAAGGCATTGCTTAATTAGGACCAACGGGTCACACGACAGGTGTACAATCTACTTTGCGTGTTCCATCCTTCAGCCCTTCACCTATCGACTGGGCTCCGGTGGCTACATTTATGTTAAGTCTGGTTGCTCTACGTCGGTTAATAGTAAATATCTCATAAAATGAACTAAGTTATTCTTAAAGGTTTTATGAAGCTTTACTCATGATTTTAAGATGCATTGATCATGTCCATGATCTATGATGTCTCTTTAAAAGTTTTACTTTGTTTAGTTTGGTCATGCATGTCACGTTTTTTATTATGTCATCCTATGATCATGTTTCATGTTTTTATGCATATCCCTCATACTTAGTACATTCCATGTACTAATGCATTATTGTGCCTACATTGTTTCACTAATGTAGGGTCCGACGATCTTCCTCCTCCCGCTCGTGGCTAGTTGCTTGATCACTTGAAGTTCGAAGAGTTGGTGAGTCCTCATGTTTCGAGGACCATGTCACCTTTATTGCTTTCTTTTGTCTTAATTTACGTATTTTGTACATGGTGTATGGGTTATGTCCCAACCACTCTTGATGTGTTAGATTGACTTGTCAAGACTATGTTAGACTGCCGTTTTTATGTCAACTCTTTCTATTAATATGAAATTTCCTACTTTGTCTATTATATTGTGTTTATGCATGTGAAGTGACTTGTGTAGGGCCTTTCGAGGTCTTATACGCCATGTCACGTCTAGGGTGTACTTTGGGTCGTGACACTGCAATAATAGTTTCTTTCTCCTACAATATTTCTTCAAGTCTGTTCTGAATTTTGGATTATGTTTTCTTGTCCTTAACTTCCATCATTGTGTTGAACAAGTAATCAAAATGTATTTTTTCAATGTACATCACGTCAAGATTACGTCGTAGAAGATTATCGTCCCAATACAGTAACTCCCAAAATATGCTTTGCTTAATACAATTATGTCCAACACCATATCCGAAAAGTCTAGAAGGTGTAGCTTTTGTAACCTTTAACAATTGACAAACTCTCTCCCAAATTTCATTTCTTGACAATGTTGGAGATGGCAGATTATTTTCAATTATATTCATTCTGAAAATATTTTTTATAATTCTAATCTCATGATCCATTGGCAAAAACTAATGGTGATAATCAAATCATGAATTTTTACAATCGTGTTTGAAGTGAATGATTTACTATTTTTCATACAATATGGACATTCCAACTTTAAAACAGTCATCCAACCATGCAACATCTCATATGCAAAAAGATTATTAATAATCCACATAAGAGAAGAACGAGAAATAAAATTTTGCTTGGTTGATATGTCATATGTCACTACATCTTTAGACCATTTAACTCTGCTATGAAAGGTTGTAGATAAACATCAATCAAACTCTTTGGATTGCAAACAATTAAAACTAGAGCAAACAATGATTCTCCAACAAAGTATGTCCAAAGTAAATTAGAAAAAAAAAATCCATGCAACAACTTGAGTTGTTTCCTCGTTAAGTTTGAATTTGAAAGTTGTTTCCTCGTTAAGTTTGAATTTTGAATCATATAACAATGGTCGGATTTGCTATGAGAGCCCCACTTTGGCCTTGAGATAATATGCATTCCTCAACATCAACAAAATCCCCAATAAGTTTGAACCTAATCAAAATATGTTGAATTCTGAATACTCCAATTTGACAATCTCCCTTAATACCACATTGCAAAAATACTAGTCTCTAATTCTTCAATTTCCGGCCACCCATGTGAAAACTTCCCAACCACGACATATTGGAGATTTTCTATGGATGCTCATGTGTGACACTTTCACCTCCATCCACTTCACTATAGGCTTACCATTAACGAAGGTCATAGATTCATAGAAATAGGATCAACCTTATAATCTGCATGGGATTGTTTAACAACGCAGGGTTCAGTAAGGTGATTGATGACATGAACATTCCTTTACCACTTGCATAAAAATATAATCCCCAACCTTTGGCCATAGTTCCATACAGAAGCACTTCTTTTACTCATAATAATACAAATATGTTACAAACCTATACATAAAATAAGCTAATGCCCCCGAGCAACTAAAGTACTTTACAAACTGACGTAAGTTGTGATAGTATTTCAAGGGGAGAAATATTCCTTCTGATATGAAATGCTATCCGCTTTCATCATTGTTCGGTAAATTTCTTGTAGCTCCGATCGTTTCTGTATAAAGAAAACAAATATCATCAGACTCCAAAATTAAACCATCATTAGATCTACAGTTTTGTGATTTTTATGATGTAAATTGTAAAGAGTTGCCTAATTAAAAACTTGTGAATTTACTAGGAAGGAAGAAAATATTTGGTATCAGTTGTAATACTACATCCATTAATTTTTAAATTAATTTGTACTTTCGAGGTAAGACTAAGAGTGCTTAATATGCTAAAAAGATGTGCTATGAGGTATTCAAATCGCACAATGGTCGTATGCTAAGTTTTGAAGTCAACCAAGTTGTGAAACAAACGTCAGCAAGTTATGACAAATTACTTTCATAAATTCTCTAAAATTTGAGTTAGATGTCCAAAAGCTTTTCTCTCAATATATACAGAGCTAGAAAGTCCACTAGCTATCACATCAAAGGTCTGAATCTAATTTTCAATGCATTAAACCGTTCACAAATACAACTTCAGACTAGAGAGATATTTGCGTTTTCACAAGACTGCGCAAGTGGGCAGGTTGCGGTGAGCACTATGTCGATGGAGATTTATAAAATCTCATCTTCTTCATTTTTCTTTCATTTCCACTTTGTCCCAAAACCAGAAAAACAGAGCATCAGATCAAAATAGTCCTTAGATGTTGATGATTTGAGCTTAAGTGCTTAACAAATGTTGTAGTTCTCACCAAGCTCGTCATTTTTATATAGTTTACCCTAAAAATTGTGCGGTGTAGCTCTGTTTGTGTTGTGGCAGTAGGAGTTGGGCTGCATTGGAGGCTTCGAGTAGTATTTCGAGCTTAGAGAGCAACGTAAGACTCCTTCCAACGATTCTAGTTTTGTTAGGCTACAAATAGTATTTTACGGCAAAAATCTGTATAGTTTGTCCGACCATCATAATATTTCTTATTCTTGTTGAATGATTGAGTTCTCGCTTGATGTATAGCCTTGTGGGAGTGTGGGAAGGAATAGATTGACGACATGGCATTGTTGGGAAAAAGTATGCTAAGGCTATTTCGTTCTTTTGGCATGTTTCCTTAAAGCGTAGAAATGATATGGCTAGATTATTGTCGTTGATTTACTCGTAGCCATAATTGCACATTGTTGTATGTTCAAGTTGATATATTCATCCCTTGATGAGACTTGTATTCTATTAATAGTGACCCTGTGTTCAAATAAGACATAGAAATCATTCGTGTAGGTCACTTATAGCTAAATTGATCACCTTCAAGCTATTTGTTTATTGTTGCTGCCTATGGAGCTATTGTAGTTATTTGCAGGGGTTTTGCTTGTGCCTCCGAGTCTATGTACAGGATGCCTAAGGGGCTATTGCATACAGGTGGTACTATCACCTACGGGGCTACGTTAATGCCTAAAAGGGTTATGTGATGCCTAGGGGGCTACATTGATGCTTAAAAGGGCTATGTTAATGCCTAAAAGGCTATGTTGATGCCTATGAGGCAACGTTGATGCCTTAAAAGGTTATATGATGCCTAAAAGAGCTTTGATGATGCCTACGGGGCTACGTTGATGCCTAAAAGGGAAATGTGATGCCTAAAAGGACTATGCGATGTCTAAAAGGGCTATGTTGATGCCTAAAAAGGCTATATTAATGCCTACATGGCTATATTGATGTCTATGTCACTATATTGATTGCTACGAGGTTAGATTGTGGCTAATAGGGATAAATAGATTGATTGAAACCTACCGAGCTCATAGGGGCTTGAGTAGATTGTATTAATTGATGTTTGTACCAGCCGAGCTTAAGGGAACCCGATCAGGTGGTTGTTTGATTATTGTTGTAATTTGTGTCAGGAACTGTTAGGTTGTATTATGATTATTCCCTACTTTTCTTCCTAAGAACATTTGGTATTTGATGATATCAATTAGCTCAGTTCAGTAGAGTCAGCTAAGTTGACTGTTGATTTACGTATGGTTTTAAGGTTTAAGCCATGAATAGGTAGGTAGGTACGTTTTGGCTAAACTTTGACTCTCTATCCGTGTATTTACAATACCTTATGATACCTGCTCAGTTATTATTCGCCTTGCCTACTCGGTACATTATTTCGTACTGACATCCCAAGCCTGAGGGCGCTGCACTCATGCCTATAGGTCCTGACAGACTGGTAGACAGGCCTCCTCTGTAGTGTTGCTGAGTTCCAATAGATTGTCCAACTCCACTTCTTTCGGAGTTGCCAGATTCAGAGGTTTGTCAATCTTTGGTTGTAGATAGCTGATGGGTAGGTTGGGCCCTGTCCCAACCAAGACTAGTATTCTTAGAGGCATACTGTATAGTTGTACGTTGTCGATTGTGTTGGCTTTGTTACTTTTGTACTATAAGCTTGACGGCCTTTGACCTTTGTGTGTGTGTGCGTGTGTATATACATACTGTGATTCTAGATATCATAGTGGCCTCGACGGCCCGCATACCGATTATTATATATTTGTTATGTATCAAAAATGCTTCAAGGCACAAATGAAAGGATAAATCCATAAGGTTTACGCCCTAGAATTTGAGGCATAATCTGCAAGCGTAAAAGCATACGCCTCGAACATTAAATTTGAGTTTTGTTGTTTTAAGAGTATTTGTACATATCATAGTTTTTATTGTTAGTGTATTGATATTTATACTTTATGTTCATGTTTTTATGTTGTTGTAGTTTTTCTAAAATATATAAATAAAGCAACCCTTATAAAAGATAACACTCCATAAATAGTTTTTTGAGATGAATATGCCTAAAATTGATAGGATAAAGATTCCATAACACTATGTTCCTGAAACTACTTTATTCATTTTTTATCACTGCTCTTACACTTTTTATCCTTCTCCTTCTTTGAAATATATAAACAAAAATCAATGAAATAATTAGTTGAGGATCCAAAGGACTAATAGATGTGGAGTTCGAAGGAGCTATGTGGAAAAGTTTCTTACAATGGACTCCTATTCTCAACCTTGGACAACAGAAAGTGACTATAGTGTTTTTATTTCACTAATGCATAATCTTTAGATATAGATGATGCTATAAGTTCTCTTTCAAGAACCCAGAAGAACCATGCAGAATCTCACAAGAAAAGGGCATCAAACTGAACCAATCTATAAGGTCAAAATGCATTCAAGGCATGTTACCTCCGGGCATTTAAGCTTCGAAACTCTTACCTTCCCTTTGCCCACGCTGATATATTAACACATATAAGTGAATGTTGTCCTTATTGAGCATTATGTATTCAGCAATTTGATTAGTGGAGGCGGGTTTCGAGGGCATCACCTTTTTGGTAGTGTATGACCATTCATTGCTCCCTTGGCAGAGCAACTGTACTTTAGCCTTTGATCATACTCCTTGCCATTACGGATTGTAGCAACCTCCTTTTCCATGGCTGCAACTTCCCTGCGCATTCTTTTGGCCTCAATTGCCATTGCCTTGTTTAACGTTTCAACCTTCTTTGCCAACATCTGCATATTTCACATGAAGATAAGCTGAATGAGAGCAAAACAAAATGGAGGGGTTGTGCGTGTGTGTCTGTGTTCTAGCTTATTGTGGAGTTCAAAGAAACAGAGCATGAAACCTCGATGGCATCATCTTTGTCCTTGAGGCTATGATCTTTCTCATTGCAAGCTTTGCGTAGAACTATAACCCCTTTTTGAAGCATATCATACAATGCTCCAGAAACATAATCTTTATTTTCCAACTTCATTTTCTCAGCAGCATTCAAATCTGCATTCTCATGTGCAGTTACTATTCCATTGCTATGGGACTCTCTGCTAGTACCACTATGTCCATTTTCTTTCTGATCCGTAAGCTGGACTGGCTTCTCCTTACCCTCTGATCTGCTGCCGCCATCAAATGCACCCGACAAGTTCTTTGCTTGTTTTAACAATGAGCTAGCATCATTTGACTGGGATGATCTAGATTGAAAACTTGTTTTCCGTAATAAAGAACCATTTGAGGGTCTTGACAAGTTTTCAACTCCTCCAAGGGACATACGCCTTGAGCGCACATTGCTTATGCTTCTTCCTTCAGCTGCAGTGTGAGATGTAACATTTGAGGGCACCTTAAACCTTTCTTCCAAAACTTTAAATCGTAATTGATACTTTTCCTGGGAAATCAAGGAATGCAATTGGTAGCACATACACAATATATAAGTGCAAAGCAGCATAATTTTCTGAACCATTTACGTTCTCACCTTTAACTGTGCTTCTGCTTTTGCAGCACGCTCTGCAATTGCCAGTTTATCTTTAAGCTGTTGCATTTCTCCCTGCAAAAACATATACAGAAGGATATACATTCCTGAATTTCGAGCATCATACCTACTGAGTATATGTGAAATTTCATATGATAAATCTGATATCCACAAGGTAACACTTGGTTTATTCTGATTTTTAAGTACTATGGTTGTATATCCAGAGAAAGCAAGTTAGATAGAAGAGGGCCATTCTCATTTAAAGCTGACAGCATTTTCCCCTTTCATTTTTCTTGGTTTGACCTCACATCTTGAGGTTGAAGGTCCACTCTCCTTTAAAGTTCACTCCTTTAGTCCCATTTATCTGTCTTCATTCGACCTCTCATTTCGATTAATAGGAAAATTCTAAGTGCAGCTGTAGGTCAATAACTGACACTTATTAATTATTGTGGCGAAGAAATATCCATTCAAGGAACAACCACATACCCCATGTAATCCCTTTTGTTGCTTACTTTATTTCCATGTCCAACTTTTTCTTCTTTTTCTTTCCTTGAGATGGAAGCAGCCTCTCTACCTTCCAACCCATGTTCTATTAGTAATTAGTTACTCACATATTAAAGAGAACTGAATAAGGGCAAATTCAGGTTGATTCGTGCAACCATCCTAGTATATAATAAAGGTCATTTTACATTGCACTATTACGACAATGAGCATATGTTTTTTTCAGAAAGAGTAAATCAAGAAAGCTAAAGTATTCATGCCTGGTAAAATTTTCTTTCTTCAAGCCATTTTTTTACAGGCATTACTTTGTCAGTGGCATCTTTCCAGTCATTGGCAACAACAACAGCTACTCTGTTTGCAGAAATCTTTGCACGGGCTAGCTCACGATCTAGGATTCTTTTCTCCTCCTACAAATCATAATATTTAGTCAGCCTAAATATATGACAGATACTGAATTAACAAATAAGAAGAAAAAATAACAAGATATAAAGAAAGAATAGGTTGTGAAGTTAAGATCCACTTGCATTCAGTTCTTGCACTTTTCTCTGGAATTCTCGTACAGCATTTGCTGCAGCTCCACCAGCCAATACAGCTTCCTCAAGCTCCCGGACAGTTTGTGTTAGTTTTTCAATCTCTGCAACCTTCTGTCTATGCATTTTGTCCAATATTTTATTCTCTTCCTGCAATAGGAGTCTAGATGCTTACATCGGACTCTTGATAATGACAGCTAAAATGGAAGTATGCTTCCCATTGATATCAAAAACTGAAGAAACTTTAGTGTCTGCAAAACCTGGCATATTTCTATCTGTTTCATTAGATCTTGATTTTTAGTTTGCAGGTCATCAACCAAAGCAGCCTTTGCCAATGCCATTTGAACAGTTCGTTCTGCCTCCAGTAGAGCGGCTTCTTTAGATTTTGTAAGTCGGTGTAGGGCTTTATTGTCATCCTGCAACTTTGCCATCTGCAACCAAAGTCACGAGAGGCAAACTTTTAAATTTTGGAAGAGATAGCATTACCGAACTTCACCAAGGTAGCAACATGAGTAATTCTCAAGAACCGCAAAGAATACCAAAGTCGACGAGTACCTCTAATCTGGAAAGTTTTAACTCTGCTTCCAGGGGTGTGATGATTGCCTCAATGGGCAGCATCTCATCATCTTTCTGTGCGGCATGAACTCCCCTAAGAGTAGCTTCAGCAGCAAATTGTGCAGCCAGCACTGCCTTTTTCTCATCATTTATTTTCTTAATCTCAAGATTCTGAAACACGAAAAGGCCTCGATAAATTCATAATTCTGAATTATTAGGCTCTAAATTCTTAGTTAATTTCCTTATCTCAGTTAGTTATAAAAGGCCGTCTCACGGTCATAGAAGAATAGAAAAGGTTAAGAAACTATTCATGAATATTGAGGACATGTAATAACAGTAGCAAAACATGTACCTTGTTTTCAAGAAGAGCCTCTGTTTTTTTCAGCTTTTCATCTACTTTCTTTAGCTCATCATTTAGCTGCAGAAGCATTCAAGAAAAAGGAAAAACGACATCAATAAGATAAATTACTCTTTGTTATTCTATTTTTTGTTTTGTTTTTCGACAAAGTGACGATGCATATTTAGAAGGACAGAATATAAATATAATGTTTAACAATTTGGTGCAACTATTGAATTCAACAGAAATGTACTGAATGCTGCTGGTTATCTGGTTCGGCTAAAAAAAACCAAAGGCACACATGCTCAATTGGCTGAAACTTCGAATTACATAGTAATAATTTGAAATGTGACGGCATTTTCTTTAGCAGTCATCGTGGAAAGATATGTACCTTACTCGTAAAGATGTCGTAAATTGATTTTAATTAATACAAAAGACCGCAATAATTCCACACATTTTTTATTTGAAGAGGCTAACTTCAACCCCTCACCCAAGTGAACCATTATGTTCCTTTGAACCTTCATAGTACAGTGCTACAGCTCTTTAACCAAGATTTACAGACTCTTGGGCACCAGACTTCTAAGGAGCTAACTTTTGATATGGATAATCAGCTATCAAATTCCAGAGATGATGGCATTTTAACAAAGATTTACTGACTCAGACTTCCTGATTTGTTAACTTTTGATATGGATAAATAGTTATGATATTCCATAGATAATGGAATTTCAAGACCAGGGCACTGTCACCAGCTTCAACGACAAACCCAGTCATCGGGTCATAAATATTCTTTTGATTCAGTCTTCTATAAACTGCTTTGTTCATTTGATCCTTCACCATACAGAATTACAGCTATTTAACCAACATTTACAGACTCTTGGACACCAGACTTCCCAAATTGCTAACTTTTGACATGGATAAACTCAGATTGCAGGGACAAGGGCATTTTACCAAGAACAGGTCACGAATGAAAATTTCAGTGGGTTCAACGACAAATCCAGTCGTCAGATCATAATGATTTCTTTCGACTAATTCCATCATGTACCCAAGCATAATGCTTCATAAGATCCATATAGCGAAGTTTAAACGTGCCTTGCAATGTATAGTCAAATGAAAGTTCCGATATAATTATTGACTTTAGGTGAGGGGTTTAAATTCTACGGATGGACCATACTCTAAATGGTCTACTTAAATTAACCATATACAAACATTCTTTTTATTTGTTTTTCTATTAGACCATTTTTCCATTGTCAGGTCGAAACCAAAGAGTTTAATTTCACACTGGCTTTTGTTTCCTTCTAATCTTCTTAAGTTACCTTGGTTATTTACCTCAAAGAACTATAGTTTTAGTTTTTCTTTGGGAAGTTAGTCAGAGATGGTTTAAACATAAAATTTACTGACTGTCCAATTTAGAATCAAGAGAGGAATTGAGAGGAATGTAGCAAAAAGTTCATTAATAGTTCTAAAAGAAATGGACTAGAGACAAGGTTGTATGTATAGTGTACAAGATCCGTACAACTTATTTTGTATTAAGTGAGCTAAAACTTTTCTTGTCTGTAAAGTGCACATTATTTTTGTCATGAACTAAATGAATAGGTAAATATTCAATTTTAGTGGATTGAGTTGAATTACTATTGCAAACTAAAGTACTAGCTCAATTCAATAAAAAAGACACGAATTTTGCAATTAGATAGTTTTATTCTGTATTAGGTACAGCTATATGCTTTTTTTAGCATGATTAGATAGTTTCATATAGGTCTCTATACCTCCTCAACTGCCTTTTCTTTATTCTGTATTAGATAGTTTTATTCTGTATTAGGTACAGCTATATGCTTTTTTTAGCATGATTAGATAGTTTCATATAGGTCTCTATACCTCCTCAACTGCCTTTTCTTTAACGCGTTCTGAGTACTTCAAAGACTTGATTTCTCCTTGTGCCTCCCCCAGTTCTCTATCTTTATCTGCAAGGTTTTGCAGACTATAAGCTCCAGTAAGAAGTATGCATAGACTTGCCAAAAAAAAGAAAGTAGTATATAGTCACAGAGAGTGGTGGAAGATTGTTCCAGCTTGCATATGGTGGACAGTTTGGAATGAGGCAAGAGCAGTTCAATCCAGAAGATTAAGAGTTTTTGCGTTTCTCTTTCTTATATTTGGTGTAAAGAAGAGTCACTACATGACGCAGAATCATTACTAGACCTTTTGGCCTCATTGTAAGCTTTTGTTAGAGGCTGTAACAGTAGATATGATATATCAGGCCTATATTCCAAGTGCTGATGATATAACATGTTACCAATTAAAAAAAAAAAAAAAAAGTAGTATGTAGAGACTATAGTTGTGCCAGGAAAGATAATGCAAAAAGGAGAATAAAAGGAAAAGAAAAACAACAAAGGGGCAAAAGTATGCCCCTCCAAAAAGGAAAATGCACAGTTGATCATGCTTGATTTATGTTACACCACAGACTCCTTGGCAAGGAGTGACACACCCAATCTTTAATCTCTGAACCACAGTTGATCGTGCTTGATTTATGTTACACCACGGACTCCTTGGCAAGGAGTGATACACCCAATCTTTAATCTCTGAACGAACTCTTTCCTGTTTAAGGATACTCAAAGACGTTCGTGAGAGTCAAAAGCTAATCCCATGCACCTAAATTCCTGAAGGTGCTACATTTTAGTTCTCAAATATTTTAAGTGTAACAGATGTTGGGATATCTTTGATTGATGGAAGTATTCAGCTTATCATTCAAAACTCATTAATATTGCAAATTGTGTGCATTAGTAAGTGGAGGCTAAGCCATCGCAATCAAGACAATTGTTATAGCATGTTGTTTAATATTACTTCTAGAATCCAACATCAGAGCACTCTCAATTATTAGTCATGTAAAATAATCACTTCTTTGTGTCTAACTTGATCTTCCTTCTTAATGCTACATTGCCACTATGTACCACATCACCACCTTTATTATATTAAATCAAAGTTCGCTTCATAGTTCTTTTTATATTTACTTTTCTTAATTCATTTTGCGAATATCTCTAATTATACTCTCTTCATTGCTGAGAATTTTTGCTAGAATATGCTTACATTTATCAGATTCAATCCATGCTGGGATGAAATAAAAAGGGAAGAAATATGCAATTTTCATCATATGGACTGTAAGATAAGGTCACAAAAAGATCTATGAGCATACTTCATCACAGGTCACAAGAAGACGTACAACTACATCCACTTTGGCACGAAAACTTGCTAGAATGTGCAACATCAATGAAATTGACTCAACATTATAATGTGCAAATGTTCATCAAATGGACCATCTGAAGTAGGGACCAACAAAATTGGCTCCATTACCACCAATGAACTTATTCACATGCAACAACAAAAATTACATTTTAGCATTTTTCCACTGTTCTGACTCAGAGAAAACAACCTTCACATTTCTAATTTGTCTTTATTAGCTTTTGAAATCACAAGTTTCCAAATATTCCATGTGAGCAAGCCTCATACATCTTTTTCTATATATCCCACAGCAAATTAGTTTCTACCGAAAAGAAAGCAACCAAACTTTGATCCCTCACCAAAAAAATAAAAAAAATAAGAAAGAACTCTCAGGCAAGTTATCAAAAATTACAACACCATTTACGGAAAAAAATCACTAAAAAATTCAAAACTGCTCCAAATTTAAACTTTTGTGAAGTACTTTCTTCAGATGAAATACAGTAAAATCCAAAACCCCTTCAAAATCAAAGTATTTTTACATCAGTAAACTGTCTGGAGAAACATCTTCATCATTAAAGTACAACCATAAACCATATGGAAAAATATATTGTTTATTTACAATTTAAAATAAATAAATAAATAAGATGGCCAACTGATACGCAAAACCATATGTAATCAAAGACCTGCCAAAAGAAGAGGAACTAATCACATAATTGCAGAGAACACAAGAAATTTTTTTGAACCCAATTCAAAAAATATATACATTTACCAAAATTAGCTCAAAAAAGCCATTTTTTTCATCAAATCAATTGAGGCATATAGAAAAAATGCTCAACATAAAAGAAAAATCAAGAAAGAAAAAGATAAAGCGGTTAACTTGACACCTCAATTATACAAGAAAATGGAAAATTCTTCAAGCCCAATTCCCCAAAAAAAATTTAATAAAACCGAAGATAAAATTCAGAAAGAACGGGTAACCTTGGAGTTCATTTTCAAGACGAGTGAGCTCAATTCGGATGGGATCAGAGCCATGCAAGAGGCTGATAAAGTCATCAACTTCACCGGAAATGGCTGGCGCTTTCCTCCGGCTCCTGAATGAAGTCAGCTTCATCGGCTCCACCGTAGCATCACCGTTATTCCCCATTTTCAAATAGACAAAAAAATGGAATACTACTACAGGGAGAGAGATCCGTTTCACTACAGAAAATTCCAAAACCTCAAAATTCTCCAAGTACGGAATGCCTGTGTATATTATATAGTATTTATATGAGGGAGAAGAAGAGGATTAAATGTGGGGACGGGTGGTTTAAGCGGGGTTTAATGACAATTATGCTCTTGTAGTCTTGTTTAACTTAATAATATAGCCACTGTGTTCTATATTAGCAGTTAATGTGTCTCATATTAATTGATCATCTTAATAAAAATAGTGTTTCATATTAATTGTTCATTTTACTAAATCAAGAAAAAATTAAATAACTTTTCCCTATATTACCCTTGCAATTAATTCATTTTTAAAGTGGTCACATTTGTTCGTAAAACTCACAAGAAATTTTTAAGGGATGAATTAGTTAAATTATCTTCTTATTTATGAATTCTTAATATGTGTGTAAAAATGAAAGTGATCAACTAATATGGCATAGATGGAGTAACTGAATTTGTTAGTCAATACATACATATTAAGAAAAAACATTCAAGGACGTAATTTTCATTATTATCTTTTGTGAAATTATAAATATAACTTTGTAAGTAGTGTAATTTTTCTTCTAAAAAATATAAAACTTCAACGGAAAAAGTTCATATTTGCTCTTATACTTTCTGAAAATGATTATTCGTCATACTTTTTAAATATATTTGTCTTACCATCCAACTTTATGTGCATATTTGTCTTTGACCGTTAAATCTTATATTTTCACTTTTATTATCCTACATAAATATGAATATTTATTCCACTTAAAATTTTCTCCTAATTTAATTAATATACCCAACTCAATATCATACCCACCCATAACATCGAAGTCCTAAATATCCACTCATCTAACCCATAAAATCCAAATCCAATTCCAAATGTCTTTTTCACTTTCTCAAGTGTTGTTGATACAATAGAATTTGACTCAAGATGGTACCGTTCATTACTATATCAATTACGGTTTTCATGACAACTGCTAAACATATATATTCGGGTAATCAAAATGGCTGAATAGGTCAAATTAGAATTTTTATAAAAAACATTCAATGATAGGATGTGAATTTTGCATCATTACAGATAGTAGAGAATGTGACTTTTTCTTATTCCCTTTAGACATCCTTTCAGAATGAAATCTTGATGGGTAAGATTTTAAATACCCTATTCATATCAGTTCTAAAGGCAAAGGCAAAGGCTCAAAAAGGGTCCATTAGTGGTGCTGGCCAGAAAAAAACAGAAAGAAGTGAGGATGTTGTTATATTCTTTCTCTTAGTATTGAAAAGCTCTTTTCTTATCCATGCTAGATTTGGTGTTCTAAGTTCAAATTGTTAAGTCTTTATTTACTTTTTGGGATGTTTCAATGTTGTCTGAATGAATTAGATGGGGCACTTGTTCCTTTCCAATATAAATTTTAAAAAAATATCACTTCTCATATCCATCAAAATATGGGTAAAGTGACGAGAGGGAAAGGTACTAAGGTAGGGTATAAGAGTTGGATTTAGTGGGTTTTAATAATTGAGTTGGGTAGAATATTTATTTGGGGGAAATGGGATTTAACGTTCAAATGGCGAATATGTACTTAAAATTGGATGGTAAGGGAAAATATATCAAAAAAATATGACAGAGGATAAATATCACCCTTTTCAGAGAGTAAAGGGCAAATATGACACTTTTCCGAAACTTCAATAAATGAAAGGGCAAATATGAAAAAAAAATATTCAAACATCTATCTTGAACTTTGAGCAGTTCAATTATTTTGAACAATGAATAAACCCTCAAAAATATGGAATAGAGAGAGTATTAGTAGATACTAGGACTCAAAAAATGTTATTTTATTTGTCTCAACTTATGTGGTACATATGAGATTAGAAGAGTCAGTCAAGCTTTTGTATGATTTTAAATATTTTGAATTGTTAATTGTTGTAATTTATAGTACTGCCTCCGTCCACTTTTAATTCTCATGTTATGCTTTTCGAAAGTCAATTTGACTAATTTTCAAAGTTAAATTAGATTACATTAATTTTATATTTTGAATGAAAAATTTAGATAGTCAAAAACTATACGAAAAATACTATAAATTGCAATATTTTGCATATCAATATGATAAAAAAATACATCGTAAAATGTTAGTCAAAGTTCTTATCGTTTGACTCTAAAAAAAGGAAACCATGACAATTAAAAGTGGACGAAGAGAGTATTATTTACGTAATTTTCAAAGAATATATGTTATTTTCTCTGTCTCAGTTTATGTGGCACATGTGAAATTTTGAGATTCAATCAAATTTTTAACATATTTTTTTCAAATATTTTAAGTTGTTAATTATCACTGATTGATCCTAACCTACTCACATTCTCTTCAAACGTTACTCCCCTCTAATTCGAGAGTCAACAAAAAATTTAATATAATTTTTTTTTAAAAAAAGTTGTTAATTATTGTGATTTATAGTATTACATTTTTTCATAATTTTAAAATACATAACATACTAAAAAGGAAAGTAAGACAAATAAATTGAATCAAAGAAAGTTGAAACAGAAGGGTAAATCGATCAATTGACCGACTGATCCTAAGTTGTTCAACATCCGCTGTTCTAATTATAAAATTTATAGTACTATTTATATGACATGATAAAAAACATGAGTCAAAACCATAGTCAATGCAAAGAAATCATCTTAAAACAACACATACTTGAAATACCTTTTTAGGAAATAACCTTAGTTCATTATGTGGGAAATGAGCCTTAACCGTCATAGACCATGTGAGCTATAACATGGAATCCAGTGTCTATCCCACACCGAAAGGAGGTGTCCTTACTTGCCAAGGTAAGAACCATAGTTTCTAGCTTAAGTGGATCCACTAATTTTTCATAATTTTTAAATACATTTTAAGTCCTAATTTATTTTAATTTTTAAAATTTGAATTTATGTTGTGTTTGGTTATACTTCCTATAAAATGTGAAATAAAATTCATATTTGAATGTACTAGAATTTTAAAAATGAGTTAGAATTTCAAATTTAAACCCCAATTTAAATTTGAAAATTTTATGGTCAAACACTAATTTTTAAATAAAGTAAAATTTATTTTGAAAAAAATATGAATTGTAATTTTCTAGCCAAATCATTAACCTAGAAGTGAAAAGAAATGAGCGACCGCACAAATAACTTTTTGTCTTTTCCATATTAACAAAAAAAAAATACTTTGCTACAATTTTTTTTTTACAATATTTTTTTTAATCCTTGGATCTTTGGGTGATAAAAATCTTACCATAGAAAAATAATAGAAAGTTGTCAAAATTTCAGTCGTTCACTTTTATTTGTTCACTGTATCAAAAATATTTATTTACTTTTACTTCAAACTGTTAGCATATCAAAAGTTTTTTTCCCCATATTTTAACTTCAACATTAATTACTTCTTTTTCAAATCATTTTCCTAATGTGTAATAAATAGAGGATAAAATAGTATAACAATTGAAGTGTAAAATAGAAAATTCAAGTAGTCTCTAATTTACTATTTATAAATAGAAAATTCAAGTAGTCTCCGTGTGAATAAGAAAGCAAGCACATTGGCAGAAAACTGCTTGCTTATTCACATTTACTAGTATAGGCGTGAATATTTAAAAACAAATAATTATAGAAATATATAGTATTTGAAAAAACCAACTAAAACACTATAAATCGGAATAAGTATAAACTTACATATCTAAAAAAAAACATAAAATAATTTTTGTTGTCGCTTGAAATTCACAACTTAAATATTTAAAAAACTTACTCCCTCTGTCCCTATTTACTTGTTAATTTTTTTATTTGGCACACCTATTAAGAAAATAATAATTGATATAATGAGTTTACCACTTTACCCATTGTCACGCCTCAAAATTGAGGAGGGCGCGATTGGCCTTGATATAGACTTAATCGAGAAGCCGACTATATAACGTCTGAAACTATACTGCTTAGGCCAACCAGGCCACCTGTCAAATCCATCTAGACAAACAAGGTCACAACTAAATTAAATTTTAACAACATAAGGTCAACTAGGCCATAATACAACTTAACTGAGCAACGAAAAGCTGACAAGGCCATAAAACCAAACTGAACTAAACTGTACATACTCGTCCACAAAGCCTCTATAGAGAACAAACTTAGTGCACGGGACAGGGCCCTGGCCTACCCATACCAAATGGAAAAACACAATACTGTCAAACTAGAACATGGCTCCTGAATGAAAGGAGAATACCAACTCTCAGCTGAAATCAGACTCCTATTACAACTGACAATCTGAGCCTTTACCTGCACCTGCAACACGAATGTAGCATCCCCAAACGGAGGGATGTCAGTACGAATAACATGTATTGGTATGTAAGGTTAAAAGTTGTAAACATAAGTATATAAAAAATAGTGAACTAGAGTTAGGGATAGAAACAACCTGAGACTCCGGAAGCTGAGATGTGATTAATGACTTAACATTTATCCATGAATACAACCAAGTAAGCACATATACAAATCATACTGCTTTAATGGTGAATTGTATGATAATCCTGTCATAGAAGTGACCCTGCCCAGCCGAGTTGGTCATCTTGGTGGTGTAATTACTGAGTAAGCATCTGCCCACCAGACATGCCCGCCGTGGTGGAGTAATGACTAGGTTATCTTCCCACCCGACATGCCTACAGTGGTGGTGTGGTACCTGGGTTATTTGCCCACCCGACATGCTTGCCGTGGTGTAGTGAACTATAGCTGCAACTATTAGTGTATCTGCCTACCGACATACCCCATCGAAAGTGTAATATAAAGTCATAACCATTATCATCTACTGCGCCGGCCGAGCTCATATCAAGTATCTCAAATAAATATAGCACATATTCAAGCTACCTCTAAGACAATGGCCTCAATAGGGCCTTTTAAGACCCCGTGAATCGCAACTATCTACATGTAACATATAAAGCTTTCAAATATCGTATAAGTACACCTACTCAATACTTAAACAACCATTAGAAGGTTAGATTTTGTGAAGAATCTAGTAGGCATATGAATGATGTACTAAATATATTTTTGTCACGCCCCGAGGCTACGGCTACCCCCTAGACGTAACACGGGACCTAGGATCACAAGTGACTCCAAGCTAACCCTGAGTTTGGAATATCACAAGAATACCAAAATATAACTAAGTAAGCCGAAGCATAACTGTAAGGGAGTCAAAAATAAAAGAAACTCAAGTGAGAATATAACTAAGTATTAATGGGAAACAACCCAAAACAACTGAATACTGACTCTATGTCTGAAAGCCTCTAATACTGATGAGTTGCTGGGACAAGTCCCCAGCTAACTCTATAAGTCTGGAACTGAAAAGGAAAGACTGAAAAGTAAAGCATGTCTATCATCCTCGACCTATGAGGACTCACCACTGAAGCTGTTGAGTAAGGATTAGAAATCGAACTAAACATGATCTAGATGCTGAACGCCTGAACCTACATCATGAAACGATGTAGCACAAAAGTATGAATCAGTACTTTGAATGTACTGAGCATGCAGGATATAGATACTAAGCTGAACAATATAAACTGAACAATATAAATAGGTTGTACTGAAGTATAACTGAAAACTGGGCTAGATGCAATGACCAAGTACTAATCATGAAGATAACATGCTGAACTGTGTACTGAAGTAAATGCTGATAACATGGTCAATACAATAAGAGTATGACTATGGGAGCTACTATTAACCGACATAAACCATGTGAACTAAACGTGGAGTCCGATGTATACGCCCCATCGAGAGGACCCAATATACCTTGCCATGGGTATAAAGGCATGACTGTGGCGTGATCACTAAAAATTGATGCCTAACAGAGGGGACTTCTAAACCTACGTTGGCGCGTAGTTTTGGGACTTTGAGGGTACGCTGAACCCTAGTCTAGCGCGGTGTTAAGTCTACTATCAATTGAATATGTAATAGCTAAAATGCAACTGAAATACTGAGTAGCTCAAAATACTGATACGCTATCTGAGAATGCAACATAAATACACTGAAAGATGTGACATTCGAATTCTGAAGCATGATTTTCTGACTGATGTACATAGCGAGTATAATTAATGAAATACTGATAATTAATACAAGCTAGGGTTCTGAGTTCTATACATGGGACTATGCAAATTTTCCAATAAAACATGTTATTTAGATCGTGGAACTATAGCAGCTAAAATCACAATGAATCGCCAAGGTTTTGGAAACCCTAGGTCTGAATAATCTATGAGAAATTGAAGAATTGACTGAATTCTAGGGACCTAATGGGTGAAAGGAACCCACTAGTGAAATCCCACATACCTAGTGACAAAAACTACGGAGAAATCCTTTGGATTTCGAGGCTGAACTTCGAAGAATACCTCTGCTTGTTCTTGGGAGAAACTGTCGCTTCTTTCTCTTCTTTTCTTTCTAAGTTGGATGATATTTTGAGAATGAGGGTTCTAGGTAGTTTCTGACTAGATTATTAGGCTTAGACTGAGAAAAATGACGTAGTTTAGGCATCAAACAGCATAGTTTAAGTGCCCAACGCATAGGGGAAAAGACCAATATGACCCTGACTTAAAAGCTAACGAAGTGACTTCAAGACAGGCTTCACGGACCGTCTAGAGCACCACGGCCCGTGAAGTGGGTCGTGAAGATGCTCTACCCGACATGGTTTAACTATTTCGGGCATAACCGTTTACTCCGAACATCAAACGGGGCAAACTCGTTGGCGTTGGAAAGAGGATTCAGGGATCTTTAATTTGATAGGTCATGAGTCACCTAATTAATTTTGTGCTGAAAGATATGATTGATTGAAGTTGAACCAAAACTGAAAATCTGACAAGCCTCTTTCACGAGCCACTTCACGGCTCGTGTAAAGCTCCACGGGCCGTTTAGGCGACCGTGGTCCTTCACAGTAGCCCTGGTGATTCTGTGTCCCCTTCACGAGCCACTCCACGACCCGTGTGAAGCTCCACGAACTGTCTAGTGGTCCATGGTCTTTGACCTTTTGCTGGGTGCACAACCGCGAGTAGGGTGACGGGTCGTGGTCCTCTTCACGGCCCGTGGACCCCTTCGTGGTTTGCCCTTCTCTCTTTTTCATTCCTTTTCTTGAAGTCCGAGGTGTTACAATTTTGGTCGCCTTAACATATATCTTGAACAAGAGCACGTCTATTTCTATTTCAATATGATCCACTAACCTTAAGGATATGCATATATACATATATCCTGCCCATAAGGTGCTTCCTTTAGCCGTGCCGATAATTATACAATTGGACTTCCGTTATTAACTTATTGTGTCGATGATCTCCAATAGTTCTTAATTCTTTGGCCTTACTCACATGGAAATATGGAACTCATATACACAACTAATTCTTAATGAAAACACATATAAGACCAGCTAACATTGCCCACGATAAGAGGTCTCCAAACTCAATTTATAACTACGACAACAATTGTGAATGTGTATGTATGTGTATATATATATATATATATATATGGAGGAAAGGGGCGTCTTTACATACCTTGATTTGAGTCCTTTAACGTACTACAACGGTTGAATTATCCCATGCTCCTTCAATATACAACAACGACCAATGAAAATTCAACTTTAGGTAGTTACACAACACATTCAACTTGGGTCGTCAATTCAACAAACACATGGTGGGCGTAAACTCAAGAGACATTCAAACCAATCGGTGTTCATAGTCTTCAACTCCTCATATTACAAACAACATTACACTACATTTAAATGACTCCAATTCATTAACCAACAGCTACTAGACCACTCCACACACTCCCTCCTCACCAAAAATATCAATTAACATAGGCGAAACTTGAACTCACTGCTTCATACCTGCCGTCCCGTGAGTCTTGCCAGTAGAATATAGCTAGAACATCACATAGATGAGAGAGGGGAACATTTTCATACCTTTATTGAAGAAAATACAGTTCCTTAAGCTCACATTAAGTAAGGATAAAAGTTGTCCCTTTAATCCAAAGAGAGAATTGTATGAATTCTAGGCTTGGTTGAAGCACCAAACTTGATTCTTGGTTGATTTCTCAACTAGGGATTTTGGAGAGGAGAAGGCTTGAAGAACTAGCAAAGAGGAGCTTCCAAAATAACTTAAGAACTGTTTCTAATGAATTCAACTTGTACATATTGTTTTAAAGCATTTAAGCTAACTTAACATGTGCCAACCACGTGTCCAGCGCGACCAATTTATGCCTCTACGCAGTACATAGGAAAACAAGCATATATTTTTACTCCAAAGTTTTATTGATGAGAGATTTTGTTTGTTGAAAACTAGACTCAAATATCTTTAATTTGATATATTATAGGCCCAATAACTCAATATATATTGGGAGATATACTTATCCCAAGTTAGACTATATCTGAGATTACAAGAAATAATCCGTCTCAATGAGACCTTCAACTTGTATTGTTGTTCCAAGGCTTCCTTTGGCCTCCAACCTCAGCATAACACTTATGTTGATGTAATATAAGTAACAATTAATATGATCATCCATTTAAAACATTATTCTCCCGACAACTCATCAACAACGTAAGGCGAAAAGTAAAGTTTTTGTCACGTACGTGTTAAGCTTAGTAACTTAGTCGCCTTAAAATATATGGGGTATTACACCCCTATTAATTGATAGAATTTCAAAATCAATTTACTCATTAAAGAGGTTCTGCCTTTTTCAAAAATATTAACCCTCTAAATAAATTGAGGGTATAATATGTAAAAATATATTGTCTTTTCTTGATTTGTCAAAAACGACAAGTAAAAAAGGATAAGTAAAAAGTTAAAATTGGACAAGTAAAAAGGGATAGAGGGAGTATAATATATTTGATTGACTCTCGAAATTCCATCTGTATACATAAATTGGAAAAAATATATATATTATCTTAAAATTCCATAAAAAGGTACTACAAATCACAATATCAAATTAAATATCTAAAAAGCTTACAATTTTTTTGTCGAATCTTGAAATAGTGACAAAAGAAGTAATATATATTATGTGAAAAATACATATAAAAAATACTATATGTCAACTTAAAATATATAAAAGAGTTAATTGACTATAGAAATTTAATATTTACCATAATTTGTGACGAAAGGAATAACCAATTAAAGTGTAATATCTCATTTCTTGTGAATTTACTTTTAAATGTGAAATGACCATTTTGTCCTTCTCCTTAGATTTTCATGCTTAGTTTGTATTACAGAAATGGTTTGTGTCTCTTACGGAGTTTGCGTATAACAATAAATACCATTCCAGTATTCAGATGGTGATACACCCAAATTACACCTCCCTAAAGAAGTATAAGCGGTCATTGTTCAAATAAAGAGCCTAATAGAGGTTAGGGTCATCAATCCCACGAGGAATGAGGTCTAGACTTAGCTTAATTGATTATTAATTGTACTCTTCGCCGAGTTATTTCCATAAAATATAACTTGTGCCCTTACCACAAAGAAGTCCCATTCTTCACGCAGATATCAATATATATATATATATATATATATATATATTAAGTACAAGGACTTTATATACGCTCACTCTCACAACCGAATTCAATACAATATATGCCCAATACCATTGGCTTGCCCTTATATTCAATACTTAGACTTCTTGAACCGTTAAGTCAGGATCACTAGAGGACTTTCTTAGCTTGTAACATAGGCTCAGGGTCAGGTGTGGTATATTTAGATTTAACGTGATTTTTCTGCCCTCCTTGACATTACGTTGGCCACTTTCCTCTTTTACAACCAATACTTGTTTCACCTTTATTTTCTTTTCTCCTCATTTTTCATTAAAGCTTGGGTGTGGCATTAACTTGCTTTTCTTTTTTGTTTCAATATTTTCTTCAGCTTTCCATGCCTTTATTTTTTTTCTTGCCACACTATCTTATTTTTCTCTTTTCTCATACACAACTCTTTTCATACCCCTTTCTTTTCTTGTTTTGCTCTAGAGTAGTCATTCTCAACTTAGGCTTTTAGCCTGAGTTGAGGTGCATGATGTCCAAGGAGGGACCAGGGCCAAAATAAAGGTTAACATTCACGAATGGGGAAGGTAAATTGGGTAAACAAAAATAATGGTCTAATTTAGGCTCAATAATTTGGATCAAAGGGAGTATTTTCATTTGGTTGGTTGTTTTTACGCTCAGTGGACTTAACTTCAACAACGGCCTATGATCCTTTCCTAATTAATAGTTTAATCATCCTAGCAAGACTAACGGGGCAAGTTCTAAATTGTCATATGTATGAATGAACAAATACCCCACACACACATGACACATCGTTTCATTATCAATTATTAATGTATTTGGTTCATGCTTCAGCTTAAGTCATGCTATCCTATCAGTTCCTATCATGTCGTACAAAGATCCTACATAGTTTGATTATTAGTAACGCATATATAGCACAAAGCACCAAATTTAGAGGGATATCAATTTTCATGAACATTGTCATCATGCTTTTACTTCTAGTCTACTTTCACAATTAACATCCTAAACATGCCGGTCCATCAGAAATTAAATAATCCTTGGGGAAAAAGAACACAGGTAAGAAAACCCCAAGGTAAGATCCGAGTGTTTGGGCTATTTATACTTCACCCTAACACTCTCTTAAACATATTCATCCCACCCCTACATAAAACATTGTGCAATGTCTTTAATGCACTAAAAAATTAAAAGTTGAGGGTGAAGATAAACCTGCGGCACCTAAGCGCTGAAGAACTAGCTAGAGGTATGTGAGTCAGTCGGTGTGGATCCCAATGCATCATTGTGTTGTTGTGTAACAATCTAGGGAGCACCATCATTAGTGCCCCTCGAGCTCGAAGCTCTGGCTACCTGCTGTCGGACTTGTTCCAATCTAGCATCCTCAACCTGCACGGAACGTCGACGGGCTGTCAAAAGTGCACACCGCTCTTGCTTCCTTGCGGGTTCCTCATCACCCTCGCTAGTGTCATCCTCAGATTGTTTGCGCTTCCCATTCACATGAATAGTGTCCTCAACACCAAATAAGGCCAACATAATCTCATCCATAACACGAGGATTTTCAGTCCTCTGCTCTACTAACTTAGCTATACCGGCCAGTCCCAATCTTGATTGGGACTGGTGGCACAAGGCTTTAGAGTCCTGGACTATACCAACTGGAACCACTAACATGAGGATTTACCATCCATGTGTGATGGGCTAGGTGGAGGAGGTGGTGGGGCAGCAACAAATGTGGCCACCTCAGCCTAGACCTGATCAAATGTTGTCTGGAAGTGCTGTAAATCCACACTCAGGGTAGGCTGGGGTTGATTCAACATCTTTAGCTCAAAAACATCAATCTTCTATTGTGTGGTTCGACTCTGCTCCGCCATCACTGGCCACATGCGCGTCTTAGTTTTCTTTACCACTGTGCAAACCCAAGGTCGGAGCTTCTAAAGCAACTGAGTCATCTGGGCCTCTGTGCGAGTCTATCACTGCTCAAACCTAAGAAGTCTAGTAGCTTAAACTGTGAAGAGAACTGATGTAGAAGGCTGGCCACGTGGCGTGCTAGTGGAGGTGGGAGTAGCCTATGTTAGCTCAGTATATCTCCCTCTCTGGGATACTCTATGGCTGTTATATCGCTTATCGTAGGAATATCAAACTGCTGACCTCGTCATGGTGCTGTCAGGTAGGCATCATCTCTAATCAAATCGATGTTCATGGTCCTCATCACCCCTATCAACTGATTAACAACATCAATCATGAGGGAGTAGACTCTTTGCATAGGCACAAGATCAAACAAGGTAATGGGAGAGTTGTAGTCTTCCTAAATGCCTGCTCGTAGATCTCAGCAATCAGGATGCGGGCAAAGTCAGCAGTCAGCAAACATGTTACCATCACTTCACGGTCCAGTGTCAAGTCGTTATCCACCATAGTGGGTGAACACTCAGACATTTACAGGATGAATCCAACCTTTATTAATATGTATTCAACAAAAGAAAGGCTTCATGAATTCGACTAAGGCACAAAACACTCTCCTGCTTGCCTTACCCAAATTTCCACCCCATTTTAAATCTGCACATGGCAGTTATAAACAGTTACAAAACTGTCAAGTGTCTAACACATGTCATGGCTAAATCTGTCCAAATAAAACTAACTTTAACAACTCTATTCTAAACATCTCTTTACAATTTGAATTCAAATAAATACAACACATGAGCCTAACATATTATTTATTTGCCTTAGCCGAATTGCATCTGCCCATACTTAGAATATTTCAGCCGTCTCCCAGCCTTAGTTTTATTTCTTCAATTTTTCCAACTTGTGCCAACACTGATCAAGCTTTGGCTTGCATCGTCAAGTCTACACAATTTTGCCTTGTCAAGCCCACATGTTGCCCTGTCTTGCTTTCGTCAAGTTCCCACAACCTTGTCTTTTCAAGTCAACACGATGCCTTGCCTTGTCTTGCCAATATTGTTGTTTGCACGTATGCCCCTAAGGTGCCATACGCCTATCGTTGCCATCGTGCCCAAGTATGCCTAGCCAACACTCTAGCATCCTTGGTGCTAAGTCTGCCTTGCCAACACTCGAGCATACTTAGTCTTTTCACGTCTAAGATGCTTAGCCAACACTCCAGCACATATGGCACGAATAATGGACCACCAGAACTTTGTTGTGAAATTTAGCCTTTTTTATTGGGGCCAAAAAATTATGAACCCATTCAGTATCAACACCCAGCTCGGCCATGTATCCAGCTACCTATCTCAACAGGTCTTGCTTTTGTCCCACATCTTTCATAGCATTCTTATCACGAACCAGCTGCATCTGGTAATCAAACTCCACTATGGAGGCAGTCTGCTCATATGTCGATCCATATAGGAACCGTCTGACTGTGCGCTCGAATAAGTCCAGGGGAATGTCCCATACCAAGGTAGACAGAAGTGGGGGCTGATCAAGCTCTTTTACTCTCGAGGTCAATGCCTTTTTCACCATTGCCACATATGAGGCATAAAACTCACAGACCATGACTACACTGTATCTCGCATGGGGTTTGTCATCCAAGCACATCTGTGCCGCACGAATAAAGCATGTATGTCTAGTGCCGTGTGTATACTACTAGTGAGTACCCATGGCTCCTTCGTAATAGGTCAGGCGGGCTTGCAGTGGACATTTTGGCTGAGGGCTTTTCAGTATATGTCAAACATGCCCTCAACGTACCATCTATTAGGCTGACCAGTAACTCACATCGGTACAGAGGATCTCTAAGGAAAAGTTTCCTCATCACCGGACTATGATGAGCAAGAGTCAGACTCTGAGTTGCGTTGTGGCTCGGAGCCTGACGCGGACTAAGAGCTGGGTGCCGACCCCATTGCTGAACTACTCTCCTTGCCAGATACTTCAACTCCTTTTTCAGACTGGGAACTGCTTCATGTGGGGGTTTCAGCTATGCCATCTGGTTTCGGTACAATCTTAAGCTGTTGTGCTGTTTATGGAGTGGTCCGGGATTCTTTTGATGAGTCATTACCCACATTTCCACTATACTCCAACCCACTATTTTCCTCATCACTAGTTTCATCCCTAAGCGGAAATTTAGATGCAACCCTTGCCCGAGATGAAAATGCAGTGGATTTCCCCCCTCTTCTTTGCATTGTACCTGTGGAGATATCGTTAGTACTTAGAAGTGCCAAAAGAAAGAAAAACTAAAAACAAATCTATGAAACCTAAAAAGAATTCAGTAATTACACTATTTTTGGTCCTATGGTAGAGTACCTACGATCTTTAGAAGGTTCTAAAGGCCGTAGGACCCAATCATTGGAAGACAGGCCAATTTATATGTTTCAGTAGTTGGAACTATGATTCGCCAGTACGACCCATCAAAATTTCTACAGACCGTAGGTCAACCCGTAGTTCCTACTTTAGGCTATTGGATTGTGCACTTTAGGAGTATGAGACTGATCTACGAGTCATAAAAAGTTCTATGGATCGTAGATAGGCTCCGTAGTCCCTATCTTTTATTTTTAGATTTCATATAATTTGTACGAGACCTATCTACGATCCATAAGAAGTTCTACGAACCGTAGATAGTACTCGTACTGGTCATGGTTGGAAAATTAGATCATTGGACTCTCAAGCTCTTGTACGAAGGGAAACTACGGATCGTAGAATCATCTATGGTCCATAGAAGACCTTCGTAGACATCATATTGCTCAGGCCAGTGCTCCATTTCAACATTACAACCTTCAATTTTAAAACAAATAACAACTCAATCACTAATTGAGACAAGTATTCCACCATTAACACTCACATTTTCATCTAACAATTTCATCAATTCAAACAAACTTATAACCCTAGGTTAAATGAATGAGGGTTGAGAGAAATAAATTGTTGAGTTCAATTGGGTTCGATACCCTAGACTATGATATTGCCAGACGGCGGCCAATCCTCTATGGGGATTTGTCCTCAACTTTCAAACTCTTAATTCCCTTCCCTACCAATTAGTTCCAGTCCTATTTCAGTCAATGCTTACTTGCCATTGGAGAAATCTTTTGTACAGTCTATTTTAGTAAAGGAGACGGAGTTTCCACATCATGAAGATCTTAGGAAGGAATTCATAGTAGTTGGAGGTATCCCACAAATCAAATAGACTGAGTATGAAGTGACTAAAATGAACCATACTGAAAATCTTTAATTTGTTGTAGTTGGGAAATTTACATATAAGTGGTCGGATCTTGAAGAATTGAGAAAAATAATTCCTCAACAATGCGATGTTAAAGGTAGTTGTCAGATTGGATTATTTTGGAGTAAACATATTCTTATACGTATGATCCACCAAGAGGATTTCGTTAACATGATCTCAAAGGGGGCTTACTATATTACTAATAAGGATGGGTACTCGTACTTGATGCGTACCTTGATTTATGACTCAAAATTAAAGGTTAATGAGGAAACAATAATGACCATGGCATGGATATCATTTCCAAATCTATTGCCTATCTTTTTTGTCAAAGAGTGTTTATTTTCTCTTGCATTGACAGTGTGAAAACCAATACAGCTGGACCAAGCTATCATCAACAATACAAGGCCTAGTTGTGCGTGGGTGAAAGTTTAGATAAATCTTAAAGGAGAATTTCATAAAGCGATGCAAATGAATATTGAGAATTTAGTTACTGGAGAAATAAGGTCTAATATGATTATAATTCAATATGACTATGTTCCTAAGTTCTTCTTTGATAGATAGATTCAAGGTCACAACAAGGAGAATTGTAAGGTTAGCACGAGGAGAAAGGAAGATCACAACTATCACCACGATAAGATAATGCCGCATATTAACCAAGAAGCTCAGATTCCTAATGGTCACCGAATGCAAAAAGGGAAGGCAAAAAATACTGTCAAGTGGGAAAGTAGTTGGAGATTCAGGGATCTAGAATATTGTTAGAGATAAAAGGGTCTTTGATAAAGCTCCTCAACTAACCACCATTGTGGAGAACAAATTTGAGGCACTAGCTCAAGAACACCTTACACAAGAAGAAGTCTTTCATTACATTGACAGTGATAATGCCGAATTACAAGCTAAAAAGCGTGAAGAAAAGAATCAGTCAACAAAGGAATGAGTGGCAACAACTTTCGAGAGTGATTTGCAAGGTGGGTCTTCCACCTTTAGAAACCCTGAGGAACCTGCAGAAAACCAAAAAAAAAAAAGAAGCTCAAGACATTAGTAAAGCATATGTGATTGGAAGTTTGTAGAATTCACTTGATCAACTACAACCTTCCAATCTAGAGATAATCATAGGGGGACCAATTGAAAAGATCGCCCACTAGGTAGATGAAAAAAATTAAAGATGTGATAGAGGTGGATCAACATAGCTCTGGGATCCTATTCAGTCAAAATAAATTGTAACAGATGATAACAATAAGCAGCAACATCAAGATGGAAAATGATGCCACAACCAGGCATGCATTGGGAGTACAAGCAGTGAAGAAAAAGAAGAGTATTCTAAGCCTCATGAGCATGATATGGAATTGGTGGAAGTTCCTATGGCAATGCAAGTTGACGATACACAAATGATTCAAATTGAGTCTCCTAACAGAGTACTTCACAATGTTACAACTCATAATTTAGGAGAAAACATAGGAGCTGACTCATCTAGTGCAGATCAGATAGCTATGGGGATTACAAAGGGAGAAAAATCTGATGACTTACTGGAGATCATGGCCACAGAAGCGGACTTATCACCAAGGATTATAAAGATTGCCAGAAAAAGGAAGAAGCAAGGAAGTGGAGAACAGAGTTAACCTATCAGAGTTCAGCCAAAGAGATCCAAAACAACCACCAATAAGCAATGAAGACTTTTATATGGAATATTAGATTAGTAAAATTTCAACAAGCTTTTTAAAGGGTGCAAATGTTACACAAGTTTCATAATTTTTCATTTATTGAACTAATGGAGCCATTTCAAAACTCTAGGCAGATTAACAAATACAGAAGGAGATTGAAGATGCCAAATGCTATAGCTAATTCTAATGGCAAGATCTGGTGTTTTATGAACCATGACATAGATATTACAGTGGTACAAGATACATAGAAGCAATTAACTATGAAATTAAAGAAACATAAGGTTATTAATAGTTTTTATATTACATTAGTGTATGCTAAATGTAATGCAGTTCAAAGGTTGGTCCTATGGGATGGTATCTATCATCTAGCAGCAGGGATGACTAATCCTTGGTTGATTGGGGGTGACTTTAATGTGGTCTTAATGCAGAAGAGAAAATATGGGGTTTACCAGTTCTTGCAGCTGACTGTGATGACTTTGACAATTGTAACTCATCATGTGATCTAACAGAGGTAAAGTTTAAGGGGAGCCTTTTCACTTGGTAGAATGGTAGGACTGGAGATGATTGTTTTTTTTGAAATATTAGACAGAATTTTGATCAATCAACAAATGTAAGGATGGTTTAATCATACTGAGGTGGATCATTTACCTAGAACAGGGTGTGATCATACTCCTTTACTGCTTTCTTGTGATGTTAATGAGGTCAAACACAAGAAACCTTTCAGATTTCTTAAATTTTGGACTAAAAATATTGCTTTTCAAGAGGTTGTTAGTTAGTCAGAATTGGTGTACCAACGACTCTCAAAATCCTTTTCTGAATTTTAAGGAAAATGTAAAGAGAGTTAAAGCTGCTTTGACAAAATGGAGTAGGGAAACCTATGGAGATATATTTAAGCAAATTATCAACAGAGAAGATATCATCAAGATTAAGGAAATTTTTTTTGATGAATTTCCTACTGCTACAAACAAAGAAGTGCTACAGAGAGCTCAAGCTAAGCATAAAAAATATTATCACTTTGAAGAGATTTTTGGCAAACAAAAGGCAGGTTATGACTTTTTTGAAAAAAAAGATAGAAATACAAGATTTTTCTGTAGTGTTGTGAAAGGCAGGAGAAAAAAGCTTCATAGTCAAAGGATTCAGAACTTTCAAGGTAATTGGTTAGAGACATAATAAGACATTGCAGCAGAGGTAATATTTTTCTATCACAATCGATTTTCTCAAGAAAGAGATGCATCATCTTTCTCTGTACTCAGACTCATTCCCGAGTATATCAGTGAAGAAGAAAACCCAAAGGTTTGTTGACTCCCTGATCTGAATGAAGTTAAAAACGCTGTGTTTGAATTAAATTGAGATAGTTCTAGTGGTCCAGATGGTCTGATAGGGAAATTCTATTAAAGCTGCTGGGAGAATGTGGGGAGAGATATTCTCAAAATGGTTCATCACTTTTTCAGAGGTAATACCCTTCCTAAATCTATTACTCACACTAATTTGATTTTATTTCCAAAGAAGAAGCAAGTTCAGGAGTTCATTGATTTGAGACCTATTAGTTTGAGTAAATTAATAAGATTTTATCTAGAATTGTTCATAATAGATTTGAAAGCCTTCTCCCCAGATTGATCTCTCGTAATCAATCAGGTTTTGTTAAAGGGAGAAGCATCATTTAAAATGTCTTATTAACTCAAGAAATTGTTTCAGATATTAGAAAGAGGGGTGAGCCTAGCAATGTAGTCATTAAATTGGAGATGGCTAAGGCTTATGACAGAGTTTCCTGGTTCTTTTTTATGAAGGTGTTAAGGAAAATAGGTTTCTCTAAAGTAGTTGTTGATATTATTTGGAGATTACTCTCTAATAATAGGTACTTTATCCTTATTAATGGTCACTCTCATGGTTTCTTTCATTCAACTAGGGATAAGGGGGCCCTTTATCTCCTGCTTTATTCATCCTTTCAGCAGATGTTTTAAGCAGAACCCTAAATTCTTTGTTTGAAGATAGTCAAATAGTAGGATATGGTTTACCTAAGTGGAGTGCAAACTAGAACCATATTGCATACGCAGATGACACTATCATTTATTCTTCATCTAATAATTATTCTTTGGAGAAAATTATAGCTATTTACAGGATTATGAACCACAATTAAGTTAGAAGGTTAACAAGGATAAGAGTACCTTTTATGTTCATCGAAATGCAGTAACAGAACTGATGCATGTAGTGAAGGAGTGTACTAGTTTTTCAAGGGGAAAATTTCCTTTCAAATACTTAGGATGCTCCATAACAAATTCCAGGAAAAGAAAATCTCATTATGATGATTTCTTGAATAAAGTCAAGGTTAAACTACAAGCTTGGAAAGGGAATATGCTTTCATACGGAGGTAAAGAGGTTTTGATTTCTTTTGTTCTACAAAGTGTCCTTGTGCATATGTTATCAGCTATTGTTCTCCCTATATGTGTGGTTAAAGAGTAGCACATAATTATTGCAAAATATTTTGGAGTAATTAGGTCAATAGTTGGAGTAAACACTGGGTTAATTGGGAGAAGGTGTGTCTGCCTAAACATGAAGGAGATTTGGATTTTAGATCTATGTTTGATGTCTCTCAAGCCATGTATGCTAAACTTTGATGGAGGTTTAGAAATCTGAACTCCTTATGGGCTAATTTTATGTGGAATAAGTACTGTAAAAAAACAAATTCCAACACTTGTGCAGTGGAGAGGAGGGTCTCAGCAGTGGAAGAAAATGCTGCTAAATAGGGAATGCCTTTAACAATATATATGGTGGGAACCTAAAGGAGGTTCAAGTCTATTTGGTATGACAATTGGACCATGCTTGGTCCACTTCACAATCACCATTCAGAGGTGATGTCATGCTATCCATTGACAGGGGTGAATGTTTACATGAAGGAGACTGGATGGGACTATGATGAAATGCAGAGTCATTTGCCTGATCATATTAAATGTTACATAGGACATGTAAAATCTTCTAATATGAGTGATAATCCATGGTGGATTAAACTAAGTTTTGGATACTTTTCTGGAAAGAGTGCATGGGAGATCCTAAGAAGAATAGATGAAGCTACTAAATTTTATAAGAAGATTTGGGTACAAGATCTTTCATTTAAGATGTCTTTCTTTGGTTGGAGAGTGTGGACTAATAGGGTTCCTGTAGCAGCAGTTTTGGCTACTTGGAACCCAAATGTCACAATTTTGTTCTTGTTGTTCTTTACCTTGTAGAGAGACAATGAACACCTTTTTCTTAAGGGTGAGTTAGCTACCAGAGTGTGGAATTATTATTCAAATGCTGCTGGTATCTTGGTCCTTGGATTCAGGTGAAACAAGCTATAAAGAAATGGTGGGATGCGCAAGGGAACTTAAGGCAGAAGATAATTTTTCAAGTTGTTCCTATTATCATTATATGGTTTTTGTGGAAGAGAAGGAACTCAACTATGCATGGGGTAGTCTATTCAATAGGTAAGGTCATTTGGGATATTAACAATACTGTTCACAAGCTTATTAAATTGAAGTTTAAGTATTCTGATGTTCAAATCACTTGGCCCAATATGGTGGCTCTACGGGATGGATACAAACCAAGTTTGCAATACAAGGTGGTGAAGTGGTTTCCACCTCCTACTGGTTGGTGGAAGTGTAACACCGATGGAGCCTCAAGAGGTAATCCTGGGCCTAGTTCAGCTGCTTTTTGTGTAAGAAATTCTTATGGAGATCTAATGGTTTCTAAAGGCTTGCAAGTTGGTGATACTTTTAATTTAATAACAGAGGATGTTGCTATTAGAGAAGGTCTATACTATTGCTGGGAGAATAATTTCTCAAAAGTCATTATTGAAACAGATTCTATGGCTTTAGTACACATCCTTAATGATGTCTGGGAGGTCCCTTGGAGTGTGATAATGTTGGTCAACTTCATTAATAGGCTTAAGGAAATGTTAGGAAATACTCTTGCTGATTTTTTTACTAACCTAGTTTTTGATTTTGCAAGTATATTTGAATTCAAAGCATTTCAGGAGGTTCCAAGTAAAGGACTATCATCAATATGGATAAGCACAATGTTCCAATTTTGAGAATCAGACATTCAGGTCATACACGTAGTGTAGTTCATTCACTATAGGTATTGGTACTTTGTTTTATTATAAATACCAGAACCTTTTAAAGAGAGTACTCAAAAATTACTACTTTCCATGTGATGTCTGAAATAATTTCGGTTGGTTATAATACCATGCACCTGGTGAGAGATCTGAGGTTTTACAAATGGTATAAAACTAGGACTCATGAGTTATAAGTACATTTGCTCTTTAACAAAGGTTTATGTTTTTATATACAGGGTTAGTCGTCATCATATAAACATTTTAATTTCAATATTCTTGACTTAAATGGTGGTATTAACCTAGTCGGGTTCATTTCATTTAAGTAGAGGGTGTTGAAAATAAGGTGTTTATAATGAATTTCAAGTTTTGAGTGGTACCTTAAACCTTGATGAAGATGAGTTGCGATAATCGGAGAACCATAAATAAGTGAGCTCGAGAAGCCTTTCCGTGGTTTCCTTTGTGCTTTGGAGATCAGGAACAATACAAATTAGCTAGTTTTTAAGGATTTAAATGATAATGGTGTTATCAATCCTTTTTATGGAATTCAACCGGTTGGAAATTATATCTAAAAAAGTTTACTAAAATGTACCTGATCTTAAATGAAAGCTCAATTGTCAACTATAGATACTCCATAGTTGAAGCTTTTAGTTTCTCTAAGAGCCTACACTATTCACTGGGAAAGGAGAAGAGGTCACCCACTTTAAAATCAATTCAACATTTTCGAGGTGGATAAGAGCTCTAGAGTTTGGGTTTCAAAGGAACTTAGCACATAGAGACAGAGGACAAGACGGTCAGACTCTTAATCACCGCAATCGACGATTTTCACAGCAAAGTTAGCTAGATGGAGAAATGAGAATGTTTCTGAAGCTTCTAAGCTTCTATCTGTAACACCAACAATTGATTTTCTTTAGGATTGGTCCCCTGTTATTGGGCCTTTCTATTTTGATTAGTTATGTTTTTTATTTTTATGTCTTTTTTTTTTTTTTGTATTTTGGGCCTTTCTGGTAAGAAGTTTTCTGTTTTTTTTATATGAAATGGCCTTATAGCCTTCTTGATTTTAAAAAAAAAACCCTAGGTTAAGTTCACAAAATCAAATTCAACATACTCAGGTAGTTAAGGATAAATCCATAACTGTGTTATGTGAGGAACTTGAATTTGTGTGTGAGTGTGGTGCGATTAATGATCACTTGAAAACGATTCCTCATTTATGAACCCGCTACACCTTTTTGCAGCTTTACTTAAAAATGTAGAATTTTGGGAAGTGAAGGAGATGAATCAGCAGCCTATTGGGGAGATGAAGAATGGAGATTTATAATTGAAAAGGTGGGTAGTGTGGGAGGTTGTAATGGCAGGAGAGGGGAGGGAATGGGGGAAGAATTTGATTTGAAGGGTTATATTTGAAAGGGTCGCGGGTCATATCAGGTGCATTTAAACTTACTGGGTTTACGAAAGCCCATCTACGGACCATAGGAATTATTACGGGTCATAGAAGGCTTTAGTAAATTGACTCAACACTTAGAAATATTTTAGAAACATACCTGGAGTCTACGAGTACAAACTATGGACCGTAGAAACTGCTACGATTCATACTGTGCACTTGTAGACCTAAAGGTACATCTGTATTTAGACTTAAGTTTCTACGGCCACCATTTATGGTTCGTTGAATGAACTACGACTCGTAGATGTGACCCATAGAACAAGTCCTTCATGGTGATAATTCAGTTTAGGTTCTACGAATAGGGCCTACGGCCCGCCAAACATTCTACGATCCGTAGGACCCATCTGTAGAGCCTTCCTGCACTTAATTTTTTCCAAATTTTTCTTTCTTTCCTGCAGATGTAGAAAACATTAGGCCTTCCTTTTACTTTTTCTTGACACTATTTTGACACCGACCCTAAGTTAACCTATACTAGCCTAGAACTAAAACAAAAAAGAGGAAACAAACAAAAATAACTATGTTAAACATCTTGGGTTCCCTCCCAAGTAGTGCTTGATTTAACGTTGCGGCACGACGTAGGCTCCTTGAATACTTAGACTTCATCAAGAGCCTATTCTTCAATCTCTTTAACTTCTTCTAGCTATCCCGTGTAGTGTTTGATCCTTTGCCCTTGAACCTCGTACCCTCATCATTCTCTAGTTCAACCGCTCCGTGTGAAAACACTTGCACTACTCGAAATGGTCCTGTCCACTTTGACTTGAGTTTGCCAGGAAACAAGCGCAACCTTGAATTGAAGAGAAGGATCAAATCATTAGGGGCAAATTCTTGCTTTTCAATCTTATGATCATGGTACTTCTTCATCTTTTCTTTGTATCAGACAGAACTTTCATACGCTTCTAGGAAAAACTAATCAAGTCCATTAAACTCATATAACCTTTGATTTGATGCAACACCCCAATTTAGATTCAACTTCTTGAGTTCCCACATGGCTTCGTGCTCTAGCTTTACAAGCAAGTGACAAGACTTCCACAACACAAGTTGGTAAGGAGACATACCTATAGGAGTCTTGAATGCAGTCCAATATGCCCATAAAGCATCATCAAGCTTTCTCGACCAATCTGTTCTGTTCACATAAGGATTTGCTTGATTTTTCTATTCGAAACTTCCACTTAACCGTTAGATTGCGGATGGTAAGAGGTTTCTATGCTATGTCGAACACCATACTTCTCCAGAAACACCTTGAACAACTTATTACAAAAGTGAGAACCTCCATCGCTGATAATCGCCCTTAGTGTACCAAATCTGGAGAAAATATTCCTTTTAAGGAATGCGGTGACACTTTTTTCTTCATTGTTTGAAAGAGCTGTTTACATCCCTACTTTATTCAAATAAGGCGAAACGTCGTGATAACTCTAAAAAATAATCAATTCAATTAAATTTTAAAAGAATTTAAAAAAAAAAGAATTTTAAGAGAGTCTCCGCCTTATTTTAGGAAAACTAGAAAACCAATTAATTAATTAATAAAAAATGTCTACGAAACTAATAAATTCCGAGTAGGGGTTCAAATAATTTTGAAGGGAAGGTGTTAGGCATCCTTCAAAATCCACAACTGTGGGTCCCGACTGAATTCATTTTTTTCAAATTGAGGAGGAGAAATATAATGTACAAATATAATAAACATGCAATATATACAAATAATAAAGTAAAACAATACTATAAGAAACGGCCTAAAGTTTGCCTAACGTCAATAGTATATACAATAATGAATAAAGAATATCATTTGAACTTTATTCGAATAGCTTCAATGGAAAGCGACTCCGGGGTGTACCTGTAAAGACACTTAGTAAAAGTTTTAGTAATAATTAAATAGGAATAAAAATAAATGACTAAAATAATAACTTAAAAATAAAAACACGTCTTATTAACATGGGAGACCTTGAAAATTGAAGGTAATTTCTTCATCGGCCAATTTTAACATATAAATAATATGAACCTAAACTAAATTTTCGTCTTTTAAAATGGGGAGGCCTGTAAAATCAACGGAGAGATTTTTTCATTGACCAATTTTAACATGCAAGATAAAATAATAAAAAGATATAAAACAGTGTGATACATTTGTAACAGTGGCAAAATAGAGCAAATCTCCAAAAAAATGAACTAAAAAAAGTACCCGTTCACAAATAATAATAAATAAAATAAACAACATAAAAAAAGCAAATGTATAATAATAATATAATATAATAAATCAACAAGGCAAAGAGAAGAATACATCATTCAATTTCGATGATTAACAAAATTAATAAGGAAGTAGCTATGGTTTGTCAACTCAACAACTAAATAACCTTTTTATGAAAACAAATAAGTAATAATAACAAAAATAGAGATAAAATATTGTGCCCTTCAACATTTATTAATTTTAGCCCACATTAATTAATAACTATACTAGTATTGCATCTATCAAATTAAACTAAACAACAAAAAGCTTTAAACAATTTCAATAATGAGAAAACAAAACAACCATTAACGTACTTAAATAAATATAACAAACAGTAGTAAAAAAGAGGAAGAAATAGAGCAAACAACAGGGATAGAATTACCGAAGGACAAACACAGTCTTTTTGGTCGAATCTAGTTCGTTTCTTTGTATTCCTCGCCGGTTCGTGGTGGTTGTTGGCTGCTCGTGGCTTAGAGCTGGCTGCAAAAGGTGTTATTTGGTGGTTTTGCCGATTCGTGGTGGTTGTTTTCAATGAGCTTGAGCTCGTTTTGAAGGAAAGAGGGGAAAGGGGAAGGGGATAGGTTGGTGGTTGGAGCTGATGGCTCGTTTCCTGGTTATTTGGGTTGCCGGATTTTGACGGAGCTCTGGTAGTTTCGGTGATTTTACTGTTTGCTGCTGGTTTTGATCGATTTCGAGTGAGATCTGGTGATTTTGGGAGGTGAATCGGGTGGAGTTGAGGTCTGGTTTTGGTGGTTTGGTCGGAGAAGAGAATGACGGTGGTGGGTTTGGGGTCGGTGAAGGGTGGTCTGATTCGGGTTTTTGTGGTTGGAGAAGATAGAGCTCGCTGGAAAAAATAAAGGAGGAGATGGTTCAGGATAGTGATGGTCACTGGTCGGATTCGGGGTTGTTTTCGGTGGTGGGAAAGGAGGTTTTGGTCTAGTTCAATGATTGGTGGTGTTGAACGGTGTTCCAGCGAGGTTTCGCCAGAAAAATGGGGAAGAGGGAGATGGGTCTTGGGTGGTGGATTCGCCGAATTCTGGCGGAGCTTCTGTGAGTTTGTAATCGGAAAAATATGAACACTAAAACAATTTCTTAAAAACTAAATATCTGAAAATTTAACCCATTATTTAAAATCCTATCCACCACCTCTAACTTAATGACCAGCCTATTGCTTAAATAGAAAATTGAAAACCACCAATAGTACAATATCATTATTTTAAAATCATGGGCCAAAACCATCGATTAATAAAATATTTGCATATGAAATCTTATTCATATTTGAATGAATTTCTAGACTGCGCAAAAATATCAAAATGAATATTAATAAATGTAACGAATAAAAATGAATATTTAAAAAATGTAACAAATTTTAAAAAAATACAATTTTAACAAAAATGATGATTTAATCAAAATGAACAAATACTTGAACATATTCAATTGAACTTTGACAAAAATTATATAATTAAAATTAACTAATAAAAATCCTAAAATTATGTGAAATAAAGATAAGTATCAATAAACTTTATTTGAAATTATAAAAAATATATTTTGAACTATTTAATAAATAAAATTTAAAAGTTATGAATTTTTAAAATGTTAGGCCAAATTGGGTGTCAACAAGCGCAACGGCTTCAACCCATTTAGACATATAGTCAACCGCAATAGGTATGTACTTCATCCCATTCGAACTCACAAATGGACCCATATGCATTGAATAGTTCAATCACCAAAATTAGAGTAAGTGGGAGTTCTTGCTTCCTTGAAATACCCCCTTCTCTTTGACAATGATCACAAGACTTGGTGAAATCATGAGCATCTTGGTGAATGGTAGGCCAATAATACCCACACTGTAAGAATTTGTTAGCAGTCCGAATACCACCACAATGACCACCAACAGGAGATGAATGAAAAGCTTCCAAAATACTCATCATCTCACCGTCGTGTATACAACAATGAATAATCCCATCAGCGTAGACGTGAAACATGTGTGGCTCTTCCCAGAAAAACTTCTTCACATCAGACATGAATTTTCTCCTTTAGTAAAACGACAAATCCGAAGGTACCACATCACTTTCCAAGTAATTAGCGAAACTTGTGAACCAAGGGATAAGATCATATGAGGCAGCCAAAACCTGTTCGTCTGGAAACGTATCATCTATCTCAATTCCATCAGCCAACTTCAACATCGCTTCTTCTTCTAATCTGGACAAGTGATCATCAACTTAATTTTTCAGTCCCTTTTCTGTCTTTCACTTCGAAGTCAAATTTTTGCAACAATAGCACCCATCAAATTAGTCTTGGTTTAACATCCTTCTTTGTCATAAGGTACCTTAAAGCTACATGGTCAGTGTGCACAATGACTTTCGTGCCAAGCAAATAGGATCGAAACTTCTCGAATGCGAAGAGTAGAACAAGCAATTCTTGTTCGATGATAGTGTAGTTCTTTTGAGAAACATTCAGGGCTTTGCTCGCATAGTATATGGAATAAAGAATTTTCTCACGCGTTTACCCAAATACCACACCAAGCGCCACCCCACTCACATCGCACATAACTTCAAACGGTTGTCCCCAATCAGATGAAATAATGCTAGGGGTAGAAATCAACTTTTCTTTCAACCCTTCAAACGCCTTCAAACAAGCATCACCAAACTTGAACTTCGTCTCCTTTACACATAACTTGCATAATGGGTGCGCTATCTTGGAGAAGTCTTTGAGAAATCATCGATAAAAACCACCATGTCCCAGAAAGCTTCTAACACCCTTCACAGAGATAGGTGGAGGCAACTTTTCAATCACCTCGATTTTCTCTTTATCAACATCAATGCCTTTGTGAGAGATCCAATGACCAAGAACTATGCCCTCTTTTACAATGAAGTGACACTTCTCCCAATTTAACACAATATTGCATTCTTCATATCGTTTCAGAACATCACTAAGGTAGGCCAAGCAATCATCAAATGATTCACCTACAAAACAGAAAAGTCATCTATGAATACCTCAACAATGTCTTCCACCATGTATGAGAATATGGACATCATGCAACGCTGAAAGGTCGCTGGTCCATTACACAACCCGAATGACATCTTCTTAAAAGCAAACATCCTATAGGGGCAAGTAAAAGTAGTCTTCTCTTGGTCTTTTGGGGTATCGAGATCTGATTGTAGCCCGAATACCATCAAGAAAATAGTACCAAACTTTACCAGCAAGACGATCTAACATTTGGTCCATGAATGACATTGGAAAGTGATCCTTCTCTATCCATGCATTCAACTTGAGATAATCTATACAAACTCTCCAACCTGTAACCACCCTCATTGGTATGAGCTCATTCTTTGCATTGGGAACCATAATAATTTCTCCCTTCTAAGGCACACGTTGACAGGGCTTACCCAATTACTGTCAGTAATAGGATAAACGACCTCATCATCCAACCACTTGATAATCTCTTTCTTCACAACTTTTTGCATTGGTGGATTTAGTCTCATCTAATGCTCAATACTCGGTTTGTCATCAGGCATGAGTTGGATCTTATGAGAACATATGCCCGGTGGAATGCCTATGATGTCGACAATTTTCCATCCAATCACCCTCTTGAATTCCCTCAATACCAATATTAAAGCGTCTACTTGCCCTTCAGTTAAATCAGCATCAATGATTACTGGTAAAGTATTATTTTGGTCCAAAAACACATACCTTAAGTGAGGAGGGAGAGCTTTGAGTTCCAACTTCGGGGGTTCATCAATGGATGGTTTTGCAGGCGGAGTCTCTCACTTTTTCAGATTCAGATCCAGCTTTCTTAGTGCATAACAAAATCTCCCGATACAATCAAGTGCAGTAACCATCTCATCGTACTCCTCAATGTGCTCTCCATCAAAATTCATGATCACAGCTGCTAGTGCTTCAACACCTAATCTCTCTTCAATTGGCACTTTTGATTGCTCCTCAATTGTAAAATTCACAATGGACACTGCTTTTAGATCACTTTGATGCTTCATTGATTTGCAGACATTAAATGTTACCTCTTTATTGTTCAATTTAAATTTCATCTGGCCTCTCTCCCTATCAACTAAATCACGCCCAGTAGCAAGGAATGGTATCCCTAAGATGATGTACAATTCAAATTCAATTTCGTAGTTTAAGATGACGAAGTCTGCAGGAAATATGAATGCCTCAATTTTGACCAGAACATCTCGAAGGACTCTAATTGGTTTCTTTACAGTGCGATCGGCCATAAGTAACCGCATTGCAGTCGGTTTGGGGGCTCCCAAGCCCAACTTTTTGAACACTAATAGCGGCATCAAGTTAATGCTAGCACCCAAGTCACATAGGTCTTTAGCAAAATGTAATGCGCCAATCGTACATGAAATGGTAAATGCTCGCGGATCCTCTTTCGTTTACACTAATGATCTAGTAGCAATGACACTACAATGTTGCAACTTGTCATCCCCTTCAAAACTGATGGTCCTCTTTTTGTTCACTAGATCTTTCATAAACTTAGCATAGCCTGACATTTGTTCTAGTGGTACAATCAAGGGAACGTTAATCGAGAGTTATTTCAACATCGAGATGAACTTGCAATATTTACCTTCCTCGATTTTCTTAATCAATCTTTGGAGAAAAGGAGGAGGAGGAGGTCGGGGCTTCGAAATTATCTTTGGAGGTGCTTCCTCTTCTTTACCAACTTGATCTTTGGGTTGTTCCACTTCTTCAACTTCAGCCTTTTCAGGTTCCTTCGCACTTTCCACTTCAATCGGTATGGGAGGGTCAATAGTTTACTTTCCACCTCCAATAGTAACTGCCATGCATTGCCCATCATTCTTTGGATTCTAGACAGTATTGCTAGGGAGTGTTCCTTGCTGGCGTGGATTCGCGGACAAAGATAGGTGACTCAACTATTGTTCAATCTGTTTAATGGATACTACATGTGAATCTACCTTTTGCCCTATGCTTGATAGATTAGTACGCATCTCTTTCACATTATCATCTATTGAGTCAAACATTTTTATCGTCTTGGATATCATATCCTTAAAGTTATTCACACTTGATCCTCCATCTCAATTTTTTGGTGGAACATATGGGCCACTCTTATTGTTCATATTACTATACCCATTCCGGTTGTAATTGTTATCTTGATTATAGTTCCTTTCATGGTTTTAGTTGTTGTAGTTCCGACCTTGATTTCCTTGACCATGGCACCAATTATCCTTATTGGATGCTTGGGTATTAGTCCGAAAACCCCCCGTCTGCTCATTCACATAATAAACATCTTATATATATTCATCATGCAATGGTGCTCTATTCTGGTAGTTTACTACATTAACTTTCTCAGCACTCCTACTTAAATGTCTTAACACCAAGCCGCCCTAAATTCTTAACTACACTACCTCTTGATGAATATCTTCATTCTCTTGGTCGTGAGTTGCTTGTATCGAAAAATTGCTCTTTGTGGTGACTGTACTTCTAGTGCTCTATGCTTTATTATTTTTGTTAATCTTTTCAAGCTTCTATGCAATCTGCTGAAATGTGTTAGCTCCATACGATCCTCTAGCAATAGTGTCCAATATCGCTTTACCATTGTCATCCAATCCTCTGTAAAAGAACTCCTTGAGTGATTCATAATCAATTCGGTGGTTTGGGACACTTATCATGTAGCATGTGAATCTTTCCCATGCATCACTAACTGGCTCCCTAGGTGTAGCCACAAAGTTGTTGACTCTATCTTTAAGATTTAACTTCTTTTACAACGGGAAGTATTTTTCTAGGAATATTATGTGTAACTCATCCCATGTGGTAATTGAGTTATATGGAAGCTCAGATAGCCACATAGTAGCAGCACCAATTAATGTTAATGGGAACAAACGTAATCCTATAGCATCCATGTCTAAGTCTTGCCTGCCCTATGCTACTCTTACAAATGCCAATGACTTTAATCAGATTAGCATATGAGTCTTCAGATGGCAAACCAGCAAACAACCCTTTGGATGTAAGCATTTGCATCAAACTGCTAGTGACAACAAACATATGTCTGGGTGGTAGTGGAGGTACGATAATGGCACCCGTTAATCCAACAACATTATAATCAACCCTATAATTATCACGCATATCGAGTGCTGGACTCTTTCTGATCGGAGGTTGATATTGCACTATCTTAAGGTTGTTCTGGTTTTTTCTTGGTGCCTCTCCCACACCTGGAAGTTTAGCTCCATGATTACCCTCTTGTCCCTCTCCGATTTGATTGGCGTTCAGTCCTAGATTCTGGCCACATATGAGGTTGGCCATTCTTCGCAGTGTTTTGTTCAGTTCTGGATTGAAAAGGGTCATGGAATTGCCTTGAATCTGTGTACTTAGAATACACATCGAACTAAACCTGTAAGAAACAAAAACAAAAGAAAACGTAAATAAGGAAATAATTGGCTAACAGTGCAATAAAAAATAGTCTAATTTAAAAGCCTTATTCCTTGGCAATGATGCCAAAATTTGATACGCTCAAATTACACCTCTCTAAAGAAGTATAAACAATCGTTGTTCAAATAAAAAACCTAACAGAGGTTTGGATCGATCCCATGAGAAATGAGGTCTAGACTTAGCCTAAATTGATTATTAATTGTACTCTTAGCCGAGTTGTTTCTATAAAGGGGGGGGGGGTTGAAAAACAAAAGTTTGATTGATTAATTTCAGCAACAAGTAACCAAGTATGCAAGATTTGAATATTTTGTAGAATCAATAGAAGATAAACTAGGGTATACATGTTCCCCACAAGTCCTTAACGTAGTAAGGCTTATAGTATTTACCTTGTCTAGTGTTTAATATGCAAAGTCGGTAAGTTAGGTATCTCCTATGTGGCTGGTCTCCCAAATAGGGAATTTCACCATGCAACTTTGGTAGGTGTATGGGTGTATGCTTTACTAACCCATACCCCTGACCCCAGATTAGCTATCACAGAGGTGATTCAAGCTATTAGATGAAGTTTCGAGTCATCAATTCTCTGTTGTTTAATCTTTTTTCTCATTCGTTACCTCCTTGGTCAGACAAGTAGGGATAAGGCAAGTTCTAACACTGACCATCGTTAAAAAGCAATTAAAGTGAAGAGATCAACAATACATGTAAAAATACTATTAAAAAACTACTAATTATTAGGTCTACGTTGTTAAGTTCTCATGGTTTCCACAACCCTAGTTGTGGATTTGGCTACTCATGCTTGGCTGATCAAAATTCATATTAAGATTGTTAAGATAAATCATGAACTTACAATTAGAGCAGTTGAATTCCGGTATCCTGAATTGACGAACAAAAGATGTATTATAAACAAATGATTCAATAATTAAAATGGAAAAGTATTTTGCAAAATAATTTGCAAACCCAAAACTCAATGTATGTACTGTCTAACATTAAAAATGAGAAATACACGACTATTTGTAGACATATAATCCTAAATAAACTAGGAAAAGAAAACATAGGAAAAATAAGATTCAATAGTCGCTTCTACATTTTGTAGAAATTCCTACGGCTCGTAAGAGCCATTCGTCAAAACAACTTCTTCAATTAATCTTCTGGACTTTTCTATAGTTAGGTTTCTATGACTTGTAGAGCTTTGAATGGTCTGCCCTGGCAACTCGTAGTCCAAATACTGGAGCCCAAAATCTCTAATCTTTTCTATGACTTGCACCTACTGCTTATAAAAGTTCCTATGGCTCGTATTCCGATCTCGTTGCCCAACACTTAGCTCCAAAAATCATTGTTGTCTTCTATGATTCATTCCTACGGCTCGTAGAAAAGTCTACATCTCATAGGTAAAGTTGTCAAACATCTAAAAACTACTGATTCTCTGCATTTTCATCTAGACTTGTCAAAAACCTATTTTTATGCAAAATAAAGGTAAAATACCATCAAATCTACTAACAAGTGCCTAAGAACCATGCAAACCTCCAAATTTAAAGTATTATAAGTTCCGTATATCTACAATACATCAGATGGCCCTGTTTGTGGCTTTGTATGGGAGGAGGTGTAGTTCTCCCATTGGATGGTTCGATTAATTTGGAGTATAAACTTGGGGCACTGATTTGTTGAGGGTCTCCGTGGATAGAGTGAAGTTGATTCAACAGTGCCTCGTGACTGTGCAGAGTAGGTAGAAAAGCTATACATATAGGAGTGTCTGGGATATGCCCTTTGCTATTGGTGAGTGGGTCTTGCTTAAGGTGTCACCTACCAAGGGTGTGATGAGGTTTGGAAAGAAAGAAAAGCTCGGTCTGCATTTCATTTGATCTTTTGACATTTTGGGGAAGTGCGGAGAGGTAGCCTATAGGTTTGGCCTTGCCTTCGAGCCTTTCAGCGGTCCACCCCATGTTTCTTGTCTTGTTGCTTAAGCATTATCGTCATGATTATTCTCATGTGATTCAGTTGCTTTGGATCAAAATATGTCCTTTGAAGAGGAACCAATTGCTATCTTGGATAGGCAGACTAGACAGTTGAGATCTAAGCATATTGACTCAGTGAAGGTGTAGTGGAGGCATCGACCTGTTGAGTAGGCAACGTGGGAGGTGGAGTCTGACATGCATCGTAGATACCCTTAACTTTTCACCCCTTTAGGTACCTTATTTTGCTTTTCATTCGAGGATTAATGAATGTTTTAGTGGTGGATAATGTAACGTCTCATTTCTTGTGAATATGTTTTTAATTATGAAATAACCATTTGACCCTTCCCCTTAGCATTTCATCCTTAGTTTGTGTTGCAGGAATGGTTGGTGTGGTCCCCGATGCGATCAGGTGTATTTTTGGTGATTTTTACCCTTTTTAAGTTGATAATTCTTGGTATAGTTGACTTTGGTCAACATTTTGAGTTTCGAGCATCGGATGGAGATTCTGTCAGTCCCACTGCATCCAAAACATCGAGTTTGAGCTAGTAAGGTGATTGGTCAGGTTTCCGAGGACTTAGGTAGAGTTTTTAGCATTTGGCTGAGAAGTTGAGTTTAAGCCTAAAGAGTGGTCCAAGAGGGTAATTCCATCATTTGACCTCTTTTTGGAAATTCGATAATTCCGTTGAGTTCTAAATGTCAAATTTAGTTGAGTAGCATGTCCAGTTTATTTTTCTCGGACTCCGAACAATTTTCAAGGGTTCATTTGGAGGCATTTTCCTTGTGTTGGGTGGCTAGTTCTTCAGTTTCTGGTGCATGTCATTTTTAACCTTCGCCATCAGGGTCCATAAGCTTGCTATCACGATGTGTCTTCTCCATTTCCTTCGCGATCGCGGCCCATAGGCTCGCAATCATGCTGAACCTTTTCCCTTCGCCTTTGTGATCGCTGACATGGGGTCTCGCGATCGTGATGTATTCTTCATGTCCTTCGCGATTGCGAGAGTTAGTGGCTTGTAATCGCTATGACCATTTTTTACCTGGACAGAACCTAAATTCGGGATTCTTCTCATTTTTCTTATTTACACCATTTTCACTCGATTTGAGCTTAGTCGAGGTGATTCTTGAAAGTTTTTCTTGGTGAAATTCATTTGGGTAAGTGCCTTTAGCCATTCTTTATCAATTCCTTCAAGTTTTTCTTTCGAAAACTCTTCAAAATCTTAATTTCAATGTGGGTTTCGGGGGGTTACCTCCTAAGTTAGAAAATTGGTATTTTCATAAATTGGAACTCGTTCCTTGGTCAATTTTAATGGGTTTTTCAACCATGAACTCCTCTTGGCTTATAGAACTTGATTTTTAACTAAAAATCTAATTTTACCCCTTTTGATTTCTGAAGTGATTTTTGGACTAATTTACAAATAGTTTCTAATCCTATCAATATGGGTATGATTGGGCTCCTTTTGATGAACTGTATCCATTCTTTATAATTGGGGATCATTTATGTGATCGTGTGGTTGAGGAAGTGCTCTGATAGAGATGTTCGAGTGAAGTTTCGACCTTCGAGGTAGGTTTGGCTATCCCTCTTTTAGACTGAGATAAGTAAGTGATCTTTCTTAGGGAGTCAACTGTGAAATGGGTTGTAGTATGTGTTTTAGAGGTTTTTATGTGTTAAAATTCTTGTTTAGTCTGTGTGATGCCTATTTGTGGATTTTAGCCTGTGTGGAAGCTCGTGTGAAATCGGTAATTATTGCTGAAGACTTGTGATATATGAGTAATTGCCCGAGCGAGGGGCTGTGTGACTTGTCCTTATATTTGACATTGACTTTCCCTATTTAAGGGCTTGAGGTGATTTTTGTGTAATACCCTGAATTTGAAAAGAACGAAAAACTTCAATTTTTGAAAAATGAGGTGACCCACGATTGGACCAACCAGCCGTTGGTGGACCTACCAACCGCTGGTCAAGTGGGGGTGGGAGTCGTAGGTGCTACTGCCTAAGGGGAGGGAATTTAAAAAAATTATTTTTGGTGACCTTCCATTTGGACCTACGGCCCGTCGTTTGACTTACCAATTGTAGGTCAAGAGAGGGGCAGGGTCGTAGGTCATTCTGTTTTGGGGGAGGAATTTAATAAACTTTGGGGCTAAGGCTAAGTGACCTACGGTTGGTTACCTACGGGTAGTAGGTTGACCTACCAACCATCGGTCATGTCGTAGTTAGGGGTAGTTGGTTGGCTTTTAAAAAGGGATCTTTTGATCTTTTCACCTAATGACTTATTTATCAACCAAGCTCCGTTCCTAACTACTCCTAACACTATATAAGCCTTTTTAATCCAAAAATCTACCCTTCCAAATCACTTTACAAGTTTCCCAAACTCTCCTCTCTCAAATAATTCTCTCTCTAGAAGTTAAAAGAAGAAGAAGGAGTCAAGCTAGGGTTCAAGATCAAGCTTTGAATTTACCCAATTTCTTAAGGGCTTTGAACCCCAAGGTATGATAATCTTCATCTATGGAGCCCATTCCTCCATAGAGTCCCTAAAGTTCTCAATTTTCAAGTATCAAATTCCCAATTTGATTTAAGGGTTTTCTTCTATGATGTGGGTTCTTTCAATTATGATCAAATTACTTTAAATTATGATTTTCTAAGTATGAATTCAGTTGAGTTAAATGTTTTAAGATGAATCCCCATGAACCCATATGAAATCCCCTAATTTTGAGATTTATGAATTGATGATGGGTTGAATTATGAAGAAGATGGATTTTAATGAAGTTTATATGAACTAATGCATATTTTAATGATTTCTAAAGCTATGATTCATGATGAATTGAGGAATGATGAAAAGATGGGTTTTATGAAAATATGCATGTTCAATTATGAAATAGATGATGATTTAAGATGCTTTGAGGTTGAAGTCCCAATGTTGATAATTGTTGCATAGTGAAAGGTTTTCTCACTTGATTGATCAATTGATGAGTGTGAAAGGTTTTCTCACATAATGGATTCATAACTTGTTGAAAGGTCTTTCTAAACTAAAGTTGAATCAAAGATTAAGGAGCTATTTTAAATGATGTAAGCTTGGATTGGTAACTCTAGTTGTAACTTTTTATGGATAATAAGATGCATAGTGATATGTGATTAAATTCCGTGGGATTTATGCTTAGCACTGAGAGAAGCTCTCCCGTAGTAGAGTCCAGGTTTCTAGTGGAAGCTCTCCCGTAGTAGAGGCCGGGTTTCCAAAAGCAATCTCTTGTCCCATAAACTATGTGCCACCATAGGATGATTGTCTAGATAGACATTAGCTAGTGGATCCACATAAGCTAGAAGTTTATGGTCTTACCTTGGCAAGTAGGACACCTCTTTTTGGTGTTGGGTAGACATCGGATTCCGTGTTGGTAGCTCACATGGTCTTACATGTCGGTTAAGGCTACTTCCCACAATAATGAACTAAAGTGACTTATAAGGTATTTCTCAAGTAAAGTGAAGATGTTTGGCTTGCATTGGTCAGGGTTTATAACTTGTGATTTCTAACCCTTTTCTCATGATTTGACTTGATCATTGCATGATTATGAAAATTTCCTTTTTAGCATGTTTAGATGTTTTATGCATGGTTATCATTCTTGGTACATCTTTGTACTAACGCATACTCTTGCCTACATTTTCTTATAAGTGTAGAGTCCGACACATCTCCATCTTCTCAGGGCTAGATCGTGATAGTAGAGATCTTGAAGAATTTGGTGAGTCCTCATATGTTCGAGAACGTAGCCACATTTAATTTTAAGTCATTTACTTGCTTTTGAAGACTTGTATGGGTTTCATCCCAACGTTCTTTCATTCCCATGTTAGATGGCTTTTTAGACTATATGTGGACTTCCGCTATTGCTTAAACTCTTTTGATAATGTATTGTCTTTTGAACTTTTAAATCACTATTATCTTGTACGATTCATGCTAAGTGGCTTGTATGAGGCTTCTCGGGACCTTGTACGCCATGCCATGTCCAGGGGTACTTTGGGTCGTGACAAAGTTGGTATTCAGAGCACAATGTTTTAGAAATGTCTTAGGAAGTCTCATAAGCCACATCGAGTAGAGTGTTTTTAATGAGTGTGAAACGCGCCACATTTATGAATGAGAGGCTATAAGATGTTTAGGAAATTCCACTTCTTTCATTACTCTTAAGTCGTGCGATAGAGTGTAACTCTATATGTCTCTCTCCTAATCTCTATCCTATGCATTTCAGGATATGGCTACTTGAAGAGCTTATGCTAGAAGGAATGCAAGGGAGAATGTGGAACAAGAAGCTCCTCCTCAAGCTCCTCAAGTTCGGTCGACCCTTTGGCCGAACAAGTGACTAATGCAAAGTTTAGGGCTGCTTTTCAAGTGTTGGCTCAAGCCATGATGGCTTAAGCCAATAGGGAGGTTGTGGCTCCCGTGAACCCACATGTGGATACGACGGCATCTAGAGTGAGGGACTTCACTAGAATGAATCCTCCGGAGTTTCATGGTTCTAAGGTTGAGGAAGATCCTCAAGAGTTTATTGATGATGTGTACAAGGTACTAATGATCATGGGTGTGACGCCGGAGGAAAAGGCAGAGTTAACCGCTTATCAACTTAAGGGTGTGGCTCAAGTTTGGTTTGAGCAATGGAAGAGTGAGAGGGCGGATGATGCGGATCCTCTTGATTGGGAAAAGTTCAAGGTTGCTTTCCTTGATAGGTTCTTTCCTTGATAGGTTCTTTCCTCTTGAGATGAGGGAAACAAAGGTGCTTGAGTTCAGCAACCTTCGTCAAGGAAGCATGAGTGTGAAGGAGTATGCTTTTAAGTTCACAAAATTATCTCGATATGCTCCTACTATGGTTGCCGATCCTAGGGCAAGGATGAGTAAGTTCATTTCGGGAGTGTTCGAAATGGTGGTCAAGGAATGTCGTACCGCCATGCTTGTCAATGACATGGATATTTCTCATATCATAGTTCATGCTCAACAAATAGAAAAGGAGAAACTTAAGGAAAGGTCTAGGGAGACAAAGAGGGCTAAAACTGGTGATGGTAATTTTTCACATTCGAGGTCCGATGGACATGGTCGTTCTAGATTTCGACAGAAGTTCTCCGGTCAAGGTTCCTCCAATGCTCCTCCTAAGTTCAACAAAGATAGGATGCCTAACCGTAAGCCTCAAGGGGGAAATTGTGGTGGCTTCTCATCGACTAGTTGTGCTAAGTGTGGGAGGAAACATGAGGGCAAGTGCTTAGCCGATACAAATGGTTACTTCGGTTATGGTAAGAGCAGTCATAAGATAAGGGATTGTCCATCTCTCACGGCTAAGGGAAGAGAAGGTAAGCAAGTTCCACCTAGTGGTTCGGGTTCAAATGTTCCCAAGCAAAACCGATTCTATGCACTTCAAACTCGTCATGAGAAAAAGAGTTCTCCCGATGTGGTTACCAGTATGTTGAAAGTCTTTCATTTTGATGTTTATGCTTTGCTTGATCCTGGTGTTACCTTTTTTTTGTTACGCCATTTGTGGCTATGAAGTTTGATGTTCTTCCGGATGTGTTGTTAGATCCATTTTGTATCTCTACTCCTATTGGTGAATCTATTGTGGCTAAGAGAGTCTATAGAAATTTTCCCGTCTCCTTCTCCCATAGAGTCACTCATGTTGATCTTGTAGAGCTTGATATGTTAGATTTTGATGTTATTCTTGGGATGGATTGGTTGCATTCTCGTTATGCCTCTATTGATTGTAGGACTCGAGTGGTCAAGTTTCAATTTCCAAATGAGCCTATCCTAGAGTGGAAGGGGGGAAATTCTATGCCTAAAGGTCAATTTGTGTCATGTCTTAAAGCTAGAAAGATGATTTCTAAGGGGTGTATATACCATCTTGTTAGGGTGAGGGATGTGGATTCCGAAACCCATACTCTTGAGTTGGTCCCCATTGTTAATGAGTTTTCGGAAGTGTTTCCCGATGATCTACCCAGTGTCCCTCCCGAAAGGAAAATAGACTTTGGTATTGACCTTCTCCCCTGACTCGAAAACATTTATCGGAACCTAGAACGACCATTTCCATCAGCCCTTGAATATGAAAAGTCACCATCACCGGTCTTTGCCTTCTTCGCTTCCCTAGGCCTTTCCTTAAGCTTCTACGGTTAGTAAAACATGAATCATTAAACGAGAAAAATCCATTTTCTTAATAAGCATGGCAGTACGACATTCCGTAACCACTATTTTAGATACTCCCGGAACAAACTTGCTCATCTTTGCCCTAGGATCGGCAACAATAGTAGGAGCATAGTTGGACAATTGCGTAAATATCATAGCATACTCTTTCACACTCATATATCCTTGACTAAGGTTAACGAATTCAAGTAATTTTGCCTCCCTCATCTCAAAGGGAAAGAATCTATCAAAAAAAGCAACCTTAAACTTCTCCTAATCAAGAGGACCCACATCAACTGCCCTCTCATCTTTCCATTGGTTGAACAAAACTTGAGAAAAACCCTTAAGTTGATAAGCGGCCAATTACCCCTTTTCCACCGGTCACTTCAATGTTCATCAAAATCTTATACACCTCATTAATGAACTCTTGAGGATCTTCCTCAACCTTGGAACCATGAATGTCTAGGGGATTATTTCTAGTGAAGTCCCTCAATCTAGTTGTCGCCGTACCCACATTTGGGTTCACGGGGACCACAACCGCCCTAATGGCTTGAGCCGTCATAGCTTGATCCAACACTTGGAAAGCATCTTGAAATTCCACATTAGTCACTTGTTCGGCCAAAGGGTCGGCCAGAAGTTGAGGAGCTTCTTGTTGCACATTCTCATTCACATTTCTTCTAACGTATGCTCTTCGAGGGGCCATATCTTGAAAAGTCTTGGATAAGGATTAGGGGAGAGACATATAGAGTTAAACTCTATTGCATGAATTTCGAGTGATAAAAGAAGTGGAATTTTTCTAAACGTCTTATAGCTTCCTATTCATAAATTTTGCATGCTTCACACTCATGAACAAGACTCTACTCGACGTGGCTTGTGAGACATCCTAGGACCTTTCTAAACTTTGTGCGTTGAATATCAAGTTTGTGACGACCCAAAGTATACCCTAGGCATAACATGGCGTATAGAACCCCGAAAGGCCCTATACGAGCCACTTAGCATACATCATACTAGATAATAGAAATGAAAATTTCAAAAGTAACAATCTTATCTCATAAAAGAGTTTGACAAAGCAAAAGACTAACATAGTCTCATCAAGCTAACTAAACATCAAAAGGAGTAGTTGGGACGTAACCCATACACCACATACATCATCCGAAAACTAGAAAACATAAAGCAGGTAAATGTGTCTCGGTTCTTGGAACATGAGGACTCACCAACTCTTGAATTTGGTAGAATGATCAACTAGCAGCGAGAGTGAGAGGTAGGAGCGTTGGACCCTACATTAATGAGATAATGCAGGCAAAAGTATGTGTTAGTACATGGAATGTACTAAGTATTGGGCAATATGCAGTAATAAACATGATGACATAGATAGCTTAAACATGTAATGCATGACAAACATTTGAACATTTAAAGGCTTAAAGAAGCATTAACACATAACTCATAGTATATGGTCAACACATATAAAATAAGAGACATAAGAAAGCTTTGAAGAAAAATATTTTTTTTTGTGGGATATTAGCTTTAAACAAAAATAAGATCATGAGAGCTATGTCATGCAATCTGGTATATCTCTCATACCGAAAGAAGGGGATTCTACTGGCCAAGGTAGCATCCGTACACATCATCTTTTGCAAATGTCGATCAACTAGCTAGGTCATTTAAGACAATCCTACGGGGGAACGTAGTTAGGGACTAGAGGTTGCTACTAGAGACTACCTTATTTAAGCCTCCACCTCAAGCCCTGTGCTAAGTCTAAATCCCAACGGAATAGATGAAAGTCAAATATCATTATAACATAGGACAGGCAATGATCAATACCAATCCACATCTTAAAACAAAAACATAAAATAGCTCCTTAAATTATAATTCAAGCATAAGCGAGAAAACCTCTCACCAATGTGAATCCATATGTGAGAAATACCTTTCACAATCGTGATCATATTCGTAAATGAGAAAACCTTTTGCAACAACATTGATACTATTATCTAAAAGCACCCTATCATGATAAAGATACATTTTCATAAGACATGCATACTTTTTCATAATTCATAATTCATGGGTTCATCATAAGTTCATAATTGAAAGTCATGGATCATGCTTGGGGTCATATAAATTCAACTAGATATCATTTAATTTACATCAAAACATGCAATAGGAGATTCAAACAACAATAAAAAGCACAATTGAATGAGACCCATATAGAACTAAGAAGAACCTTAATTTGATCAATTGACATTGATTTGAGAAATTGAAAACCTTGGGGACCCCATAGAGGAAAGGACTCCTTGAATGAATACCCACATACCTTGCTACTCAAAGCCCAAGATGAATGGTGAATTGAAGTCCTTGGAGTGAACCCTCGTTTCTTCTTCTTCCTTAGGTGAGAGCGGATTTAGGAAAATGAATTGGGTAGAGTCATGGGAAAATAGGAGAATGGGTTTAAAGTGGGCAGATTTAGAACTTAAAGTGTTTTTATAGACTTAGGATAAAGGCCAAAATGACATAGCATAGGCTTAAAACCTTTAAGAAAAGACCCAAAAGCCCCTAAGAATTTACTGTCGGACTAGTCTATGGGTAAGACCTATGGACCGTAGAACTTTCTAAGATCCATAATGGTCAACGGTAGACCAAGTACGGGGACCTTAATATTTACCCAATTTTTACGGAACCCTTCTACGGTCCGTAGGATTTCCTATAGTCCGTAGACTCTAACTGTAAAAATCAACCTTAACCCCAAAATTTCACTAAGTCTAGATTGCTTCTACAGAACACACCTACGACCCGTAGACCATACAACAGACCGTCCTAGTCAGCTGTAGGATGAGGTACTGGGACTTGATTTTCAAAACTTATTTTCTCCCTTTCTATGAGAGTGGTTTACGACCCGTAGAAAGTCCTACGGACTGTAGATTATCTCGTAGACCTGAACCAGTGGACAAAATTCATACAACCGATTCCCTTTATGAATTCTGAGGTGTTACAAAGTCTCAAAACATAAAATGACATAAATGATACCAACAGAGTACATAAGACCAAAGTGGAAAACTAATAAGTCTAACACAAGACTTTCTTACACCATAAGAGTGGTTGAGACGTAACACATATACCACGTACAAGTCTGAAACTGAAAAGACAATAAAAGTAATAAAGTGTCTATGGATTTTCCCTCGAACCATGAGACCTCATCAATCCAAGTGATCAAGCTGAACAATCTTTATATAAGCACGTAAGGGAAGAGGAGCGTCAGACCCTATATTATGCCACAATATAGACTTAAATATGTGTTTGTACGGTGAATGTACTAAATATGGGAAATGCATAAAAGCATAGGCTTGATAATATAAGGAAATTTAAATATGATATTTAGGACCAAGTAAAACATGATAAAAACCATTATAAAGAAATCATATACGAGGTTAATGCATACTTATCCATTTGAGAAGTTTTATAAAGCCTTTGAAGAAAACATATTTCATTTGAGGGATATAACTATTAATCAACTATATGACCATGTGAGCTAAAACATGGAATCTGACATGACCCTCACAGCGGAAAAATCTGTCACATTCATTTTTTGCTAAAGTGGATCCACTAGCTTACGTCATTTAAGACAATTCTACGGGGCGCGTAGTTTCGGAAAAGTGAATTGTTACTAAAGGCCAAACCTCTACTAGAAGTAGGGCCTCGATTCCAAAGTCCTCTCGGTGCTAAGTAATCCCAACAGAAAAGACATAATCATTTTGATATAAAAATACTTTTAGAGGCAGAATTTAGACTTCCAATCCAATAATAAGTTCATATTAGAGTAGATCCTTTCAAACCACAATTTCATAAGCTTTCATATTACACACTTACCTTTCTAAGCATCAAAATCATGATTTCATTCATATATGAGAAAACCTTTCCCAAATCATTGATACTCATCTCAAAAGTATCATTTAGTCGTAAATCATTCTTTTCATAATATATGCATACATCCTTAATCAAATTCATGATCATAGTTCATAATTTCATAAGCATTGATCATAATTCAAGTTCATAAAAATACGCATAGACATGCGTCCATATGAAATAAATTGAAATTCATGTAATTGAATCAAATCATGCATAATAACATTGAATATAAGCAATTAAATCATAATTAGAAAAACCATGGAGATTTTATGAAACCCTAGATAATTTGGTGAAATTGATTTGGATATTTTGAGTTTCTTTTGGGACCCAATGGCTGAAAGGAATCCATTGGTAAATTTCCACCTACTTTGATAATTAAAACCCTATGAATGCGAGGAGAATGAGACATTGAAGCTTGAAACCCTAGTCCTTCACCTTGGAGCTATTGAGAGAATTTTAGAAAAGAATACTTGAGAGATTTTGGGGGAATTGAGTGAATGAGAGGATTTAGGCTAAGTTTGAAGGGTAGAAACGGTTATAGGGGTAGTTATATGGCAAAAATTACATAGTTTAGGGGCTAATTGGGTAGGAAAAGACCAAAACACCCTTAATTAAAACTGTTCGAGGACCCTACGATTTAGACCTATAGTTTGTAGGACTTCCTACAGACTGTACTGGTTAACCGTAGACCCAACTACTGAAACCCAAAATCCAGCCAACTTCCCACGAAACCTTCCTACGGACCATCGACCATTTTATGGTCCGTACACCTCAAGTTCAAGCCCAAAATATTCACCAAGTCTGGATTACTTCTACGGGTGTCTCCTACGACCCGTAGAACACTCTATGACCCGTCAAACCCTCAGGCAGACCTGAGGTCTCAAACCACTTCTCTGAATCAACTCTACAGGCACTTTTTATGGCCCGTAGACCACCCTATGATCCGTTCTATTCGTTCGTAGGTCAACTTGCTAGGACTTGAAATTTTCTAAATTTTCAAAACCCTTCCTACAACTTCCTTCTACAGCCTGTAGAACCTTCTATGAACCCTAGATAGGCTGTCATACACCCTGCATCAGTCAACTTAAAATTTTGAACTCTTTTCTAAACTTACTTCCATTTTCCGAGGTGTTACAGACCAGCCCTTACAAAAAGATCACTAACATACTTTTGTTGTGTAAGCATGATCCCAGTAGGCAAGTATAGAACCTTAAGTTTAAGAAGGCATGTCATTTGTCCCAAGTCCTTCATTTTAAATGAGGTATACAAGAATTATTTCAACTTAGTAATATTGTTTGGATCAATTCTTGTGATAGTGATATCATGAACATAGATGAGAAGTATTGTGATACCTACGGGAAAAGTATAATGAACCAAGGAATGATCTGTAGAACTCTGAGAGAATCTCATAGTTTGAATCGTGGATCAAAATTTATCAAACAAAGCTTGGGGAGCCTGTTTTAAGCCAAAAAGAGATTTTCGAAGACAAAAAATTGCATTTGGTCTTGGTAGAACACACCCAAGTGGTGGTTTCATAAACACAACTTCTTCCAAGTCACTATGAATAAATGCATTTTTCACATCTAACTGATGTAAGGTCTAACCTCTCATTGAAGTCACAACCAATAATGTTCGTACCATTGTCATCTTAGCAATAGGTGCAAAAGTCTCCTCATAATCCACCCCATACTCTTGTTTGTACCCTTGAGCAATAAATCGAGCTTTGTAGCGATAAATTGTACCATCCTCCTTAAGTTTAATGGAATACACCGACTTACTTCCAAGAGAACTCCATTTGGTAGTTTATCAATAAAGTCCCATGTAGAATTTTTATTCAATGCACGAACCTCTTCCGACATTTCCTTTTTCCACCAAGTTTGCGTAGAAGCCTGAGAGTTTGATGTAAGTACGTAAATAGAATGTAGTGTGGTATGCATGGAATAGGACTTACCAAATTTCCCTAGAGAGTAACCGATCCGCTTAGGAGCATGGAGGTCAAACATACTAGATCAGCGTGGGGGAGTAACTGGATGAGATGCTTCATCTTCTGAAGATGTGGATGAGGATGTCGAGTCAATACTTGAAGGAGATGAGGGCTGGATATCATCGTTATCATAGTTCATGGGATGTTTTGAAGGATCAATAGCAACTATATCATCATCAAACTTGTACAGAAAATAAACAGATTCTGAAGCATGCTTAGGATTATTTTTGTAAGAATATTGACCCTAAAAAACAACACGTCTAGATACACGAAGCTCACGACGAGATGCATCATAGAAGAGATACCCCTTTTGTATGTCATTGTAGCCCAAAAAAATATATTGTGTTGCCTTTGCTTAAAAGCTTTGGCGTTCATGTTCTGGAAGATGGACAAAGCAAACACAACTAAAAATTCGCAAGTGGGAATAATTAGGCTTCTTATGAAATAATTTGAAGTACGGTGTCTCATTGGCAATGATTGGAGAAGTTTGTCCATTGATCAAGTGTACAGAAGTATGCACTGCTTCGGGCCAGAAACTCTTTGTCATATTAGACGTACCCAACAAAGCCAATGTAGTTTCCAAAACATGTCGATTCTTCCTTTCTACGACTTCATTTTGTTCTTGAGTATGAGGACAAGTGCGTTGGTAAATAATTCCTTTGTTTTAAAAAAACTCAACAAGATTAGTCTTATGTACTCTCCCTCGAAATTAGAGTGACATATTTTTATAGTTTTATGAAATTGTGCATAAACATACTCAACCAAATTCATAATAAGAGTCGAAACCTCAAGTTTATTTCGAATAAAAAATACCCATGTGTATCTAGATACATGATCAATAAAAAATAAAAAGTACTTATATATCATACTTGAAAAAATTAGAGAAGGACCCCAAACATCACTATGCACCAAATAAAATAGATATTTATAAGAAAATGAACTGAATGGAAAAACAAGCTAGTGACCTTTTGAACCGACATAGTTAGAACATGTCAGAGGGAGACTGGAATGAATGTCATGTGTTGATTGAAGACATGATTTGAGCATGTGTTGAAGCTGAGAAGAATGAGGACGGCCCATCCTATTATTCCAAAGAGTGAACAACTTATTCAAGCGAGTAACATCCGTTGCAGAACCTAAAAGAAAACAATGATACTAGTGACAATGAACCGACTTTAGAAGAAACATTAAGCCAAATCTATACCACTTTTCCATGGTCATCCCAATTTTCAGATTCTGAATAACACAATCATTTGGTGAGAATTTTACAACACAATTATGACAAACTAGCTGGCCTACCAAAATCAAATTAGCCTTCAAATTTGCTACATAAAGAACGTTAGAAAGATTTCCAACAGAACCAATACCCAAAGCGGGCAACGTATGCTTATTTGTCGTATGAATAACATGCTTAGAAACATCATTACACAATATAGAAAATTGAGACGAATGTCTATTCATATGATTTAAAGCACCTAAAACTAGATGCCAAGTAGATTTAATAGAATTACTTCTACCTAAGGGTGCCGATAGCGCACTTGAGATTGCTTCGAGAAGGGTAGCTGCTATAGAATCTCAGATCTGCCTTTTCGGATCATGTCCAACAGGGAAGGAACCAGAAGGTGTAGTGATGTTCGTCTATGTCACGACCGACCCTAGATGTGACATGGTGAATATGATCCCGAGAGACCCTAAGCATGACACTTGACATAAGCATGACACTAAGTTAAACAACATAAAGAAACAAAGAGGTAAAGAGGAATATAAGTCTCAATACTTCAACTTAACATGAAACAAAATAAGAGTACAAATACTAAAATGCGGAATCATACTAACTCTAACAACAAGCCTCTATATCATAGGTGTGAATAGGACAAGCCCTACCTCACAAAATAAGCCAGAAAATTGAACTGAAAGTAATAAAAGATATGTGGTGGCAAAGTCCTCGAACCACGAGGAATCATCAAAACTCTGTAAAGAGCTGATCAATCCAACTAGACATGGCCGGGTGAAGGGACGTTGGACCATATATTAGGAAACAATATAAGCACAAGAGAATATATGTGTTTGTACATTAAATGTACTGAATATGGGGAACATGCATAGCACAAACATGAAACATGCTAATTCTTTAAAATATGATGATGCGTGACCAAGTAAAACATCTCAAAACTTGATAAGATAAAATCATATATCATGAGACTAGGTCAATTCAACATTTGAAAATCATAACATAATCTTAAATCGTAATCTTTGAGGAAGTCATAAACTCTTTAAGAAAAACCATAATCTTTTGTGGGATGTTTACCATTAACCGATATAGATCATGTGAGCATTAACATGGAACCGAGTGTCTTTCCTACAACATTAAGAAATTGTCCTTCTTGCCAAGGTAAGGACCATGTTCTGAAGCTTAGAGGATCCACTAGCTATGTCCAATCGGGAGAAAGTCCTACGGGGACACATAGTTAAGGGTCAAGAAGATTGCTACTAGAGACCTGACCTCTACTAACGGGAGAGCCTCCATGCCAGAGTCCTCTCGATGCTAAGTAAACTCCCAACAGACTAAACATAATCATAATACTTGGAAATATAAGAATCTAGTAATGCCAATCAAATTACAAACTTCATCTCATAGAACAGCTCCTTTCAAAATCATGATTTCTTAACATATTCATAAAGACACTTATCTTAAAGCATCAAAATCATGATAATCTTTCACAATAAGAATACTGCACCTTGAAGCAACCTTTTTCATAAAATTTATTGTGAACTACTTCACCTTGAAGCACTTTTTCATAAAATATATTTATATTTTATCTAAAGCATCCTTAATTCATAAATTCCTCAATTTCATGATGCATGCATGATCTCAAAAAATACTTCATAGTCACAAAATAGGCATATGGCATAGGCTCATATGAAATTCATTGAAAATATGTAATTTGAATCAAATCATGCATAATAAGATCATATAGAATGAATTTAGTAATTAACAATTGAGCCCATTAAGAAGCACGCAAAACCCTTGATTTTGGGTTAAAATCAAAGAAGAGAAATAGAGATATCTTTGGGACTCAATAGATGAAAGAGAATCCATTGATGAAATTCCCACATAGCTTGATGAATCTTATCTTTGGAATTTGAAAAGGAGACTTCAATCCTAAGCCACTTGGGAGAATCCTTGGAGAGAATTTGGAAAAAAAACCTCGAGAGCTTTTCGGATTTTTGAGTGAATGAGAGGGAATGAGTAAGTTTGAAGAGTAAAATAAGTTATAAGACTTATTTATAGGGTAAAAACAACATAGTTTAGGTGTAGGAAGTGTAGCAAAAGTCCCAAATAACCCTGACTCGGGCCATAAGACTTTTGTTGACTTTGAGCCATTTTCAACCTTTTGCGAAAAGTCCCAATACTAGAACTCAATCAACAACCAATGATCATCCCAATTACCCTTAAAGTTAATTACACAAGCTCTTTACATATATTCTAAGGTTTGAATGGTACGCTAGGCTTGTCCATCGGTTTAAGGATGGAAAGTCGTGCTAAGTTTCACTTGAGTACCAAGACCGTTCTGAAATGATTTGAAAACTTGAGATATTAACTGAGTACCACGATGTAAGAATATGGACAAGGGCACTCCATGCAACCTTACAATTTATCGAATATAAATCTTGTCATATTCATCCGTCGAAAATGAAGTCCTTACGGGAAGAAAGTGAGTCGATTTCGTCATTCGGTCCACAATAACCCAAATCAAATCAAACTGTCACCGAGTGCGAGGTAAGCCCGTAATGAAGTCCATATTTAAATCTTCCAACTTCCATGTAGGAATACTAATATTTTGAGCCAAACCTCTCGATTTTTGATGCTCAACTTTCACTTGTTGATAATTCAGACATTTAGCCATAAATTCCACAATATTATTCTTCATCCAATTTGACCAATAGACTTCTCGCAAGTCACAAAACATCTTGGTGGCTCCCGAGTGAATAGAATACCGAGAACTGTGAGGTTCTATTAGAATTTAATTCCTCAACTCATCAACATTTGGAACACATAACCGACCTTGATATCAAAGGACACCATCTCCCCTTTGGGAGAAAGCCTCAATGACCTTTTCAAAAACTGACTTCTTCAACTCAACTAGAACCAAATCAAGATCTTGCTTAGAGTTCACATCCGATACGAAAGATGATTCGGAACCATTATGAACAACTACACATCCTTCATTATAATCAACCAAGCGAACACCCAGTAGAGCCAATCTATGAATATCACGAACTAACTCTTTCATATCATCCTCAACATGAGAAACTCTACCTAACGATAGTCGACTAAGATTATCCGCCACCACATTCACCGTACTGGATAATATAAGACAATCATGTCGTAATCCTTCAAGATTTAAAGTCATCTCCTTTTGCAAAATTTTAAATCCTTTATAGTGAACACATATTTTAAACTCTTGTGGTCGGTGAACACATCTACATGAACACCACTTAAGTAATGTCTCCAAATCTTTAGAACAAACACTACCACCGATAACTCCAAATCATGAGTCAGACAATTCTTCTTATGCACCTTCAATTGCCTTGAGGCATAAGCGATAACTTTCCCATTTTTCATGAAAACACAACCAAGACCAATTCATGAAGCATCACAAAAAAGAGCAAAACCATCTAACCCTTCCGGTAATGTCAGAAGAGGGGCCGAAGTAAGTATATCTTTCAACTCTTGAAAACTCTTCTCACAAGCTTTCAACCATAGGAACTTCGCTTTCTTTTGAGTCAATGTCGTCAAAGGTGAAGCAATAGAGAAAAATCCTTCCACAAACCTTCTAAAGTAGCCATCCAAACTAAAAAAACTCTGTATATCTGAATCAGAAAAAGATGTAGGTCAATTCATAACCACCTTGGTTTTCTTAGCATCGACTTGAATACGTTCATCGGAGACAATATGGCCAAGGAAAGCAACAAATCTCAACAAAAACTCACACTTGCTAAACTTAGCATACAATTCCAAATCCTTGAGAATTTTCAACACAATCCTCAAATTCTCAACATGCTCATTCTCACTCCATGAGTAAATAAAAATATCATCAATAAACCCAATCACAAACATGTCAAGATATTACTTAAAGACCCTATTTCAAATCCATAAATGCTGTCGGGGCATTATTCAACCCAAAGACATCACCAAAAACTCATAATGACCATACCTGGTTTGAAAAATCATCTTTGGAATGTCATTCTCTTTCACCCTCAATTGGTGATAACCCAACCAGTGGTCAATCTTAGAGAAGTAACTTGCTCCTTGGAGTTGATCAAACAAATCGTCAATCCTTGGAATAGGATACTAGTTCTTAATGGTAACCTTATTCAATTGCCGATAGTCAATGCACATTCGGAGAGAACGATCCTTCGTTCGAACAAACAACTTCGGAGCACCTCATGGTAAGATACTCATCTAATAAAAATCTTATCCAAAAAATCTTTCAACAGATCTTTTAATTCCTTAAGTTCTACTAGGGCCATACAATCGGGAGGAATAAAGCCCGTATTCATATATTCCCACTTCTAACTAAGAATGTTAATGCCTTGAGCCAGACCTCCCAATTTTTTATGGCCAACTTTCATTTGTTGGTAATTAGAACACTTAGACACAGATTCTATAATATCCTTCTTCATCCCATTCAACCAATAGACATCCCACAAATCACGATACATCTTGGTGGCTCTCGGTTGAATAAAATATCAAAAACTTTGGGCTTCTGATAAAATTTGATCCCTTAACTCATAAAAATTCAAAACACATAACCAACCTTAGTAGCGAAGCACACCATCTCTCCCTTGGGGAAAGCCTCAATGACTTTTTTGAAAACCACTTTCTTCAAATAAACCATAGTCGAATCAAGATCTTGCTTAGATTTCATATCCAAAGCAAGAGATGATTCTGAACCATTTTGAAGAATGATACCACCATTCTCAGAATTGACCAAGTGAACACCCAATCGATCTAGTCTATGAGCATCATTGACTAACTCCTTTTTACCATCCTCAATATGAGCAACACTGATCATTGACAATCAGCTAAGAGCATCAGCAACCGTATTTGCCTTACTAGGATGATAAAGCACACTCATATCATAATAATTCAACAATTCAAGCCATCTCCCTTTGAGAATATTCAAAGACTTTTACTTAAACAGATATTGATGACTCTTATGATTAGTTAACACATCCACATGAACACCGTAGAGAAATGTCTCAAAATCTTCAAAGCAAAAACCATCGCCGCTACTCCAAATCATGAGTCGGATAATTGGTTTCATGCAACTTCAATTGCCTCAAAGCATAAGTAATTACCTTGCCACTTTGCATCAAGACACTACCAAGACAATGCATGAATCATCACAATATATCAAAAATCCATCGGATCCTTCTGGTAATGTCAAAACTGGGTTAAAGTAAGTCAATCTTTCAACTCTTAGAAACTTTTCTCACAAACTTATGATCATTGGAATTTCACCTTTTTCTATGTCAACGAGGTTAGAGGCAAGGTAATAGATAAAAATCCTTCCATAAAACTTCTATAATAACTGGCCGAACCAAAGAAACTCTAAATATAATAAGGGGAAAGGTATCTAGGCCAATTCTTAACTACATCGGTCATCTTAGGATCAACTCGAGTACCTTCACTAGAAATAGTATGGCTAAGTAAAGAAGTAGACCTTAACCAACACCCACATTTGTTGAACTTAGCAAACAATTGTTGTTCCTTGAGAATTTGCAAAACTATCCTTAGGTGATCAACATGTTTGTTCTCACTTCGATAGTAAATCAAAATATCATCAATAAACACAATTAAGAACATATAAAAATATTTCTTGGACACTCTATTCATAAGATCTATAAAAGCCACCGGGGATTAGTCAAAGCAAAAGACATTACTAGGAACTCATAGTAACCATACCGAGTTCAAAAAGCTATCTACAGAATGTCACCTTTCCTTAACCTTTATTGATTATACCCCGATCAAAGATCAATCTTTGAGAAGAAACTTACACCTTGGAGTTGATCAAAATAGTCATCTATCCTTTGAATAGGATACTTATTCTTCATTGTGACCTTATTCAATTTTTGATAGTCAATACACATACGAAGATAACCATTTTTCTTTTTGAACAAACAACGCTGGAGCATCCCATGGTGAGATACTTGATCTAATAAAACCCTTATCCAACAAATCTTTCAACTGAACCTTTAACTCTTTAAGTTCTGCTGTAGCCATACGGTAAGGAGGAATGGGGATAGGTTGTGTATGGAGAAGAAGGCCGATTCCAAAGTCTATCTCCCTCTCAGGAGGAACATCTAGAAGATCATCAAGAAGCACTTTTGAAAACTCATTAACAACTGGAACTAACTCAAGAGTACTGGTTTCAAAATCCATATCCCTAACCCGAACAAAATGATAGATACAACCTTTAAAAATCATTTTCCTAGCATTTAGGCAAATGATAAGCTGACCTATAGGTGCTGAATTTTCACCCTTCGATTCTAAGTTAGAGTGTAATCAGAAATTGAAACATAACAACTCGGGTTTGAGAATCAATATAAGCAAAGAATGAAGTCAATCCATTCCAAGAATGACATCGAGATCTAACATGTCTTGCTTTTTTAGATCAACTAGAATGACTCTATGAGAAACTTAAACTGGGCAATATCTATAGACTCATCTAGCAACTTTAGAATCACCAATAAGTGTTGAGACTGAAAAAAGGTTCTAAAAGGATTTCGGGACTGACATCCAACTTCATAGCCACATAAGGAGTCATAAAAGACAATGTAGCAACTGGATCAAGCAATGCATAAACATTGAACTGTAAGACTCATAACATAGAAGTCACCAAATCTGGAGAACCCTCATGATCCTGTCATGTTTGAAGAGCAAAAAATTTGTTCTGATGAGGAATACTACCAGAACTAGAATAAGCACCTTGTTGAGTCGGATGACCAGAAGAAAAACTAGACTGAACCTGTTGACCATCTCTACCTTGCCAACAAGCAAAAGGAAATCCCTCAATCTATGATCACTCTTACCACAATCATAGAAATCATCGATATTGACTATGCATCTCCCCAGATGGCTCTTGCCAAACTTTTTGCAAGTGGGGAGTAAAGATCACTTAAAACCACCTCCTTGAGGCTTAGGGATAAACACCCTACCTTTAAAATTTTGAACAAGAGCACTAGATGGATTCGGACTGAATAACTTTATCCAAAACTGAGAACCTCTAGTTCCGTCGGACCTAGAGTGAGAGAAATCATCATTATCCGTTCTTGCCCTCTTAGACTCCCTAGACTTCTCCTTAAGCTTTTCCTCCTTCATTTGTTGAGTGTAAGTCATCAACCTTAAGATATCGAACTCTTTAATCAACATGGTGGTTGACATTCTTTGACCACCAATTCGGACGCATCCGTAGGAAACTTACTCATTCGTGCCCTAGAATCGGCAATCATTTTCAGAGCATACTTAAATAATTGAGTGAACTTTAATGAGTACTCCTTCACACTCATGCTCCCTTTCCTTATATTTATGAACTCTTACACCTTAGCTTCCCTCATCTCTAGGAGAAAAATTGATCAAGAAATACCCCTTTAAACTTGTCCCAATCCAAGGGACCTGCATCTAATGCCCTTCCTTCCTTCCTTTGATAATACAAAACTTGAGAAACTCTTTTAAATTGGTAAGCGGCCAAATCCTCTTTTTCAACTTGAGTTACTCCCATAATGTCCAAAATCTTATGGATTCCATCAATAAACCCTTGTGGATCCTTATCCACTTTCAAACCATGAAATTCTGAAGGATTCATCCTTGTGAGGTCTCTAACCCTTGTTGTCACCGTACCTACAATTGGGTTCATGGGAGCTACAACCTCCCTATTAGCTTGTGCGGTCATGTCTTGGGCCATAACTTGGAAAGTAGCCCTAAACTCAGCATATGAGAATTGATTGGCCAAGGGATCAACCAGATTTTTTCCTTGAGAGTTGAGAGAATTTTGAGAGGATGAACTTGGATGGGAAATGGGGATTTGAGAGAATGAAAGGGTTGGGTAGAATTACAAGTGGAATGGTAGTTATAGGACTAAAAATTTGTATCAAAATGACATAGTATAGGCATTAAATGAATAGAAAAAGACGCAAATTCACTTAAGAAATAAGTGCCAGAGTGGTCTATGGGTTGGACCTACGATCCGTAAAACTTTCTACGACCCGTACCGGTCAACCGTAGAACCAACTTCAGAAACCCAAAACTTCAATCATTTCCCACGAGACCTTTTACGGTCTGTGAAGCATTCTATGATCCATAGACCCCTTCCAAAAACATAAGTTAAAGTCCAAAATTCCACTAAGTCTAAATCCTTTTAACAAAAGCCATCTACGACCCATAGTCAAAACGACAACCCATCATGTTCACTCATACGTCGAACTTCATAAACTTGAAATATTCCTACACTCAACCTCATTCCTACGAGTGTCATTTAATACCTATAGAAGCTTCTACGAACCATAGATTGGTCTCGTAGAACACAACCAGTAGCCAAAACATGAAGTTCTTCCCTTTTCAAATTTTTGAAGTGTTACATATGTATGTCAAGTGGATTGTGCAGGGACTCTCGGGGTCTATATGACATGCCACGTCTAGGGTATACTTTGGTTCATGACACGTATCATTCTCCACCTGTTGTATAGCAATAATAAGCCTAACTATGTCCATGTCCCCTATCAACATAAATGCCTTACGTTCTTTATTGGAATAGTGGGAGAGTCCAAACACAAACAAACTCATTCTGCTCCTCATCTCAGCCACAACCTCCAGAGCATGGTGGGATAACAAGGTGAGCATGAAAATGTACTCCTGCACACTCATAGACTCCTGCACACTCATAGACTCCTGCTTCAGATTGAGGAACTCCCTCACTTTCACTTCTCTTAATGACCCAAGAACGCATTCTCAAACACAGTCTAACCTAAGCATCGTACCTCTTCTCCCTTAGTATTCTTCTATTGGTCGTACAAGATCCTTGCAACCCCCTTGAGTTGATAGGAAGCTGACTGCACGTGCTCTGTATCAATAACATGCATGACATCAAACTCTTTCTAAAGCTCTTCCATAAAATTTTATGGATCCCCGTTGATCTTTGACCTAGAGAACTCAAGGGGATTCAATGTTAGAAACTCTCAAAATCTGGACATATCAGCCCGATCTTGACTACCCGCTCCTTGAAGACCAACCTGTGCTATCACAACCTGAGTCAACATCTAAATGGCGTTCTGAAACTTAGCATTAGTGACATCATCCTGAGAGGGTTGCACTCCTGGTGCAATGGGACCTTCTGGCCCATCTTGGATTGGTGGTTCCTGAGGATTCACATTTCTCCTAGTAGGACGCCCTTTGACATTTCTTCGGGGAGGCATGATCTGAGAAGACACATCTAATGCATGAATTAGAAGAAATTTTCATAGTGTTGAACTCTATCACACGAATAAGAGTATGCAGAAAAGAGAAAATTCATAATGTCCTGTACCTTCCATAATATAGATGTGACGTGCTTCACACCAATAAAAAGGACTCTACTAGGCATGGCTTCATAAACATCCTAAGACACTTGAACTTTGTGCTCTGATACAAAGTTTATCACGCTCCGAGCCATCACCTTAGACGTGTCCGGAACTCGAAAACCATTATTGGTGCCCAAGTGAATCTTGGACTAGCTAACTACTTAGCAGAAGACTGACTCAAAAATATTAAGTCAAAGTACTCAATTTAAATGTCTGATATTACTGAATGAAAGCAGTAATAATTTTAACAAAACATCTTAAAATGCAATACTGAAAGACTCTCAATACAATCTATATATCAAGCCTCTACTATATTAAGACGGGTGTCAGGACAAGACCCACGACCACCTTAAACAAACTATGACCGAACTAAAATGACTAGAGTCCTCCAGAAGCAAGGAGGTCTCAAAAAAATATCATGAAGAGTGTGGAGTGATCTCAATGAAACACATGTTGATGATCTTGAACACCTGTATTTGCATTATAAAAAGATGTAGGTTGAATGGCATCAATACATTGAATGTACGAGTATTTAATATAGCTGAGAGAAACAATAACTGAACTTAACACGCTGAAGTATAGCTCAACTTAATGTAAAGCACAAGCATGAGATAAATTCATTTAAGCTTCACAATAAAAGGTGCTAACTCACATAACTATATATATATATATAAGTATACTAAAATTTACTCTTTACTTTAATAGGGAGTTTCTCTAACCTACAACCAACACTATGAGACTCACGATGATACAATGTCTCGCTCACGCTGCCAAAACTGTCTTATGCCTTGTCGGGGTGTAGAACAAACTCAACTCATGGATCCACTATAAAGGTCCTGCTCAAAGTCAGTGAGGAGTAACCCAAAAGTCGGTGTGATCCTAACCCATGCTGGCTATGTGGTTTATGGGGAATGTGAGTTGTCTGAATTCTTTTTCATATCGGTGCTCAATACTACTCCAAAAATATATAACTCAATGCATAAGTAAAAATTACTCTCTCTGAGATAAGTTCTCAAAAGAGCCTCTTTAAGAGGTAACAACTCTGTAATAACACTTCCTAAAAAACTTTTATACTTTTCTAAAAATAGTACTCTCTTTCTCAATGTAAAAATGATAATTTGGGAATCATCTAGTTCCCTTAAATTCTACTCAAAATTTATACTTTACTCGTGAACTCGCTTGTAACTTCTCAAAATCAATTTAGGGAAAGATGTTTGATTAAAAGATTTTCAACTGAAACATAGTAAATAAGGCTCATGTAGGAATGTAAACATGAACAACCACTTAAATATCTCAATGCATAATATATAGCAACTCAGAATCAAGAATTTAAAACTCAGAATTGATAACATAACTCATATCATGAATTCTCGAAACTAAGGGTATAACCCTAGATTAAATTCTTACTGTCTGAATAGAGATGTATGACATGAGGACGAACTCAGTACATCACTGTGAATAGCCTTACATACCTGGAGAACGATTTTCTTGGAGAGACACAGAGATTCGCTTGAAAGCCCTAGCTTTCTCCTTTTTGATACTTGCTCTAGGTCTTAGAGGTGTTAATGAACGTAAAAGGGTTTATCAACACTACATAAATCCTTAATTAGGTGTAAAAACATCGAGATTTAAGCTTAGAAGGGGTAGGAAATGATTGAAATACCCTTATTAAGACTGTCGAATTGTATCTATGGATGCCACCTATGGATCATAGAAATTTTATGGTCCGTATTGGCCAATCGTACATCAAATACTGGGAATCAACTTCTGAAATACTTTCCTTGCGAGCCTTCATACGGACCGTAGGATTTTCTATGGTAGGTAGGACCTTCTGGTATGATCTAAAAGTTCCTCAATTTTTTTTAAGTCCTGATACCTGCGACACACACTTCTTACGGGCCGTTGAAGTTTATATGGTCCGTCCTGTTGAATGGTCAACACTCATCAGAGACATGACATTTTTTCCAAAATTCAGACCCCTTTCTACGGTTTCATTCTATTGCCCGTAAGACTTTCTACAAACCATAGGCAGGCTCGTTGAACTGGCACCAGATTGTTTTTTGCAACTTTTTCCTTCCCAACCAAGTCACAAGTCACGAGGTGTTACAAAATCGTAGTTTTATGAGGCAGTGCTCAAATATCTTTTTCATGAACATATCTTTACTTTTATGCATATGAATTTAAACATGAGACAACTTACTTGAAATCATGCATAACCTGGAAATACTCAAAATTATCTTTCATAACTTCATAAATAATCTTGACACATGTTTGGAGAATCATAATCCTATAATAAAACATGTAGTTCATAGTAATTCATTGATATGCATGAGAAATCTTTCACAAAAACTCTAACATTTGCATAAAATCATAGCTTGAAGATGATTGGCTAAAACCCTAGATTTAGACATAATTTATTATATAATTAAAATACTTTAGGCATGAGAGAGAAATGAATACTTTCATTGAAGCCTTACATACCTTATTGACGAGTCTTGAAGAAAAATCTTTGAAGATGAACTGTAGCCTTGGTGTTTCTTGAAGTTCTTGAGCGTAGGAATTTAGGAGTGAATGAGAGGGTTTTGATTATGAAAAACTGATTTCTAAATGTTTAGGGCAATTTAGATGAATCGCTGAATTTTTTAGGACACAAATACCCTTAAAATATAAATTATAAGAGCTGGAAGTTGGAAATTGGAACTTTATTCACTCTGTGTCGCGGAGCCATCGCAGAGCTTCTACATGATTAGAGAATCTCTCGTAAATCCGTCATAATTTTACTCCAAACATGGATTGAAGCAAACTTGGTGGTGTTGGAAAGAAAACTCATTGACCTTTAATTTGATAGGTTATCAGTCGCCTAAATCTTCATATTCTAAGAGATATGGTCGTTTGAAGTTGACCCTTATGTGTACTCATGTGAAAACTTAGCCGATAGAAATGCTTTGAACTTGGCTTGGTATTAGAGGTCCCTTATGACACTAAATCACTTCTGATACCCTTGATATACTAGGTAAAAGTCCTTAAAACACATGATCAAGTAGGACATCACCCGGTTAAAACTCATAAACTTACGACGAACGATTTAGATTTAAGAGTAGAGTTGTGAGGTGTTACATGAATTCTACATTTGTTTTCTATTAATGTTATTGAAAAATCATAATGCACTTAATTAGTGCAATTGTTATGTGACATTATTTTTCTATAAGTATGTATACTTGCATGATATATTTAACCGTTGGTGTTATATGAAGCTGTTCTTATTGAAATTTTCTATATTTGTTATAGAATTAATTAAATTAATTTATTTTTAAAATAACTTTGATAGAGCTTAAATCCCCATTATTCAAAAGAAATGTATGAACAAAATCGGACCAAGAAGCCCACATGAAATAAACTAAAAGCAAAACAAAAATCTTCGGGCCCAGTCCATTAAGGGAACCGACCATGGCTTTATAAAAGTTTCTTACAAACTAGGGTTTCTTTCATATCCTCTTACTCTGTTCTCCGCCTTTCTCTCTTCCTTGTCTCCTCCTCCATCTCAAAAAGCAAACACTGCCATGGTTTTCCATTTCTTTTTGTTGCGGGTGATTGACACCTACCTCCGTTATATCCTCTCTTCTTTCCCAGCTCATAAAAGTAATCAGATACCTCTCTTTAAATCCTTCATTGGTTCAAATTCTATCAATATTTGACTTTCTTTTGCATTTTGTAGAGGTATCCTCTGGTGGATGCAGTGGAATCCCAGATTGTTTTGACAGAGGTACCAAGTCTTGAGTGTTTTGGAAACAATCCTTTGTAAGCTCCTTCTCCATCGTTTTTTAATTTTCTTTTGTTTGTTTCTCCCTCTCTGGTGTATTTTGTTTTTCTAGTAGATGAATTAGAGGTGGAGATATCCAAATGCTCCCGATCTCTTTCTGAAAGGCTTGCTTTTCAATCCCAATAATTTATATTGCTAATCTTGAATTTAAGGAATTTAATATTAGTGTTTCTTAATTGATTATGTTAAACTTTTATCCAAATTAGACTCTATATAATGATTGGGAACTGCATGTGAAATAAATTGAGATAACAAAGTGGCCTAGATGCAAAAGGCTCTTAAGGCATTAGAGGTGTCCATGATGCCTCATAATGTATCTTGTTTGTATTTTGGCACATACACGTTATGGTATTGGTTATTCCGCTATGATGATTTTGATATATTGAAATATGATTTACAACTACAATAATAATATTTACTTGTGCTTATTTCCGTCAATTGTAGATGCAAGTATATGACATTCTAGACTTGGCCTTAGTGTTTAACAACCAAAGAATCGTTTAGCCAAACTAGGTTTACTTGGTGCTATAGATAAAGTGATTTGTCTACTTATTATTGTTTGAGTGTTTTATAGCTTTATACTAGATATCAAGATTCAATCTATTATGTGTGTAAAATTTATATTCCCCCCCCCCTCATACCCCCTCCACGCTTGTTAGCTTTATATGACATATCAAGAATATAATGTGTCTATTCTTGAAAATACAAAGGAAGTTTAGAGAATTTGCAAAAGTGAAACTGACAATCTTAATGTGTCTTGGTCCACCATTTCATCAGATGTTTTTACTAGTATTATTTTTCTAAATTTAAGTTTCTAGTTCATATTTCCATATACTTTGTAGCATTTAGAAGTTGTTGCGGAAGCATACTATGTCATGATGAGTGCAAGAAGGACTGTCTGTTGATTCATGGTAAGAGGGTTCTCTTTTTCTTTGAAAAAATTGATGAATGTTGCTAACGAATTATGATAATGTGTGATACACTTGTTTTCTTAACTTAGTTTAAAGTAGTTGTTTTAATTGTATAGTTGATTTTAATCACATATTTTCAATTAGAAATAAAATTATTACAACTCAATAATAACACTAATACAACTAAAATTATGAAAGAAAGAACAATCTAGATCACTTGTTCTTCTTTCTTCTCTCCTTAAAAATTGTTGCTACGAGTTTCAATAGCTGAGGATTTTGTGCGATCGATTCCTTTTTATAGCCGCAAATTAATTCATGTAGAACCTTAATTTATTTTTTGATAAGGTTTTACACTGACTTTTCAAATATCCAACCTGTTCAATTTAAAACCCGCTTTAGATGATGACAAACAAAGTAAGTATAACTATGCAAGTATATCCATCTACTCACCCCATTCACCATATAGCTTATTTGAGAAATAAGTTTTGACCTACTTAGTTCTTGAATAAATCTAAATAAATATATGTACTGCTATTTGTGTGACATAATTCAGACGTCTATGATTTTTACATTTTGGGACCCTAATATATTCATCCTATTGTACCCCATATGTAACCATCCAATCATAGATTGATCAGATTCATAAGTAAGCTTGATTAGTTTTTCAGTTATTGTATCTACTGATTCAATCAAATAAATCTATAAAAATGAAAATTATTTCTGGAATGATCATTCAGATCATACTGTAGTACTTGTCAAGTTTTTAGTATGTGGATCTCAAAGAAATATACTTAACAAAGGAATTTGCATATTTGTGAAGCTTAATTTGTAGTGAACTACATTGTGGTCTCTAGTAATAAACAATTGTACTATCCAGAACCCTAAGGTATGGTTGAAAATTTATTTTTTTAGCTTAGCATTTGGGTTATGTATACATATATATATGAGGTATTTTTTAATTAGTTTTAATTTCTGTAATTTATTTTCCGCTTTTTCCATCAAAATTTGCTCGATCAGTTTCACGCCTGAATGAGCATGCAAGACTCTGTAACCATAATGGTTTAGTTGTTGTCGAAAAAGGGTGGCCCGACTTTTTACCCAAACATATAAGCAACATATGTAAAATGAAGATGAAATGGCAGCTTTTGTTGCCCTTTCATCTTCATTTTTCATATGTTTCTTTATGTTCGGGTGAAAATTTTGTCCATTCTTGCTCGATAGCAAGTGAACCATTACTTTTACACACTCTTACATGATCAATCTGGCGTGAAACTAATCGTACCAAAAAGTGGGGGACTTCTTGGTTTTTCACGTGATCAGTACTTCATTGTTCAAATATTTGGAACAAGCAATTGTGAAAAGATCAAGTTCTACAGTGACATTGGCAAAGGAGGAAAAATAGCAAGGTCTTACCCAGAGGCAACTAATGCAATAAAGTTTCTTAAAACAACTTAGATAAATAAATGAAGAAATGGATGAAAATGTTAGTGGCAACAGAGTCCAGATTCATTCACCCCGGTGACATACTTCTGCCTTTCTGTTCCGTTGGTGATAAAAACAGGTTAGATCAGATTTATATGAAGATGAAAACACAAGATTTTTTACCTACCAGATAGTAAGTGAATCATTTTTAAAAATAAAGCTAGCATACATGAAGAAAATACACATTTCTTTTATCAGTTACATTTTTATGTCAACTTTATGGTAGGTTTTTTCACACACTTATACTAAGTTCTTGTAAATAAAAATTACTAACACATTTTTTTTGACAATACTGTTGTGGGATGAATAAAATGTACTGAACCATGAAAGAACATAATCACCTCTGATCTCTTTGTTGTCATTTCATCCATATTAATTGCTTATGCTTGGCTGAAATTTAATTTTTTCCCACTTGGTTTATCTTTTTTTTTCTATTGTTTAATATCGACCTTCTTTATGCCTGTGTAGGAAGTACCAGAATACTGGCAAAATATTTACCAAAAAGGAAAAAGCTCGAAAGGTGGATTATTTTTCTCCGAAGAGCAGATAAAAGAATGTGGTCTATCTATAATCATAGCAGATCAGGTTTTGATGTTTTGACATGTGGATGGGAAAAAGTTCTTGATGCTTATGTCATGAATGCATGAAATGGTTGTGTTTTTCAACTTGTCCATCAGCGGGGAAGTATATTTTGTTTACGAAAAATCTAAAAGTCTAGAAGTATGATGCCGAAAGAACTACTTGTATGCCAGTTTCTCATTAATGGCTATTGAAAAATAATTAATTGTTGCCTTGTTCGGTCATATATATTCTACTATCATTCTGAAGCTGCAATTGTTATGCTAATACTCTTCACAAATTATTATTTCATCATAGAAAAAAATTGGATTTTCCATAAGTTAAGACCGGTTCAGGATCATGGGAACCTATTAAGAAATTTTCGCAACTCAATCATTGACATCTACGATATATTTAAACAAAATCTATTTAAGTCTAGTTTCATGTTTGTTTAACTTTCTTTTCCGAGGTCCAATTTCAAGGAAGCATGAATTTCTTGTTAGGGTTTATGATTTTTTTTCTTCTATAACTCACATATGCATGAGAATCTATCCTACAAAGTGAAATAATAAAAAACACAATACTTAAACTCTTCTGAATGATAAGTGTTATGATCAAGAGCTAACCATCATGCCAAAAAGCTAAAGCTGATAGCAAGTTTGCAAATTTATTTCTTAACTAACCCAATCTAGAAAGCACTATGTTCGATCATCCATTACTTTATCTATGGCCACCCCTATGGCATGATGTTGGTTTATCTAACAATCCCCTCCCAACACCTTCCTTATGAGACACGCTGCTCTTGGAAATCGAATCCTTGACCTTGACTCTGATACAACTTGTTAGGATCAAGCGCTTATCATCAACCAAAAGTTATTAAAATTTCTATATAAGTGCATAACTGCATTTCTTAACTAAGTACACCAAGCAAGAACCATGTTCGATCATGACTCTAACCCAAAAGCAATGGTGAATTGGAGACTTGAAGATTTGAAATCCTAGTCTTCTTCTTCGACTAGAGAGAGAATTTCTTGAACAAAACCTTGGAGGGGATTTGGGGATTTGAGTGAATGACAGAGTTCGAGAAATTTTTGAGGTAGAAAGGTATTTATAAGACTTATAAATAGGGGTAAAACGACATAGTATAAGCATTTTATACATAGGAAAAGACCCAAATACCCTTAAAAATAACTGCAGGATAGCTTCTACGATTTGGACCTATGGTCCGTAGAACTTCCTACGGCCTGTACTGTTCAACCGTAGAACCAACTTCAGAAACCTAAATTCATGTTACTTCCCACGAGACCATTCTACGAGTTATCAAATTTCCTACGGCCCGTAGACCCCTTTTGTAGTTCTCGACTATCAGTCAAAAATTCTTCTAAGTCTTGAAGCTTTCTACAAAATCATCCTATGGCCCGTCAAACCTTCTACGACTCGTTTTTGCTACTCGTTGGTCAAACTTCAGAAACTTGAACTCAAAACTCAACCTCATTCCTACGAGTGACATCTACGACCCATAGAAACCTCCACAAATTGTAGATTGGTCTCGTAGGACACAACAAGTAGCCCAAAATGAGACCTTTCCGTTCCAACTTTGGCATACCAATTTCTGAGGTGTTACAATATCTCCCCCTTAGAAACATTCATCCTTGAATGGGACTCAAGCTAGCATGAATAGAATAGGAGAGAAACTAACAACTCATCATGAATGCAAACCTTGTCAAAATGCACTTAAACATGGAGAATACTTCCAAGCTAAATCATAACATCAAAAATCAGCTTTCTATTTCATGAACATGCATGCATATGTAAACATGAGAATAACAAAAATGCATGAATTCGGAAGAGTTAACCCTGAGGAACTAATACCTCAAGATAGAATAGGAGCGGAGGGAAAGAGATGAGGATACTAGGACAATATATCGGCTTCGGCCTCCCAAGTAGCACCCTCAACTAATTGGTTCCTCCAAAGAACTTTCACAGAAGCAACATCTTTGTTTCTCAACTTTCAAACTTTTCAGTCTAAAATCTCAACCGGAACCTCTTCATAAAAGAAATTTTCTTTAACTGCAGAACCTTATAAAGGCACTAGGGATATAGGATCTCCAAAACATCTCTTCAACAAAGAGATATGGAATACAAGATATACCGATGCTAAGTCGTTGGGCAACTCTACTTTGTAAATAATTTTGCCTATACAACTCAAAATTTGATATGGGCCCACGTAACGGGGACTAAGCTTTCATTCATTGGTGAAATTTTTAAGTAGACCCAATCATCAACCTTAAATTCAAGTTCTCTTCTTCTAACATCGATATATAACTTTTGTTGACTTTGAGCCATTTTCAGCCTTTTGGGAATAAATTGAATCTTTTCCATAGCCTCATGCACCGACTCGGGCCCTATCAAAGCAACATCAACCACTTCAAACCAACCTGTAGGTGACCTGCACCTCCTACCAAAAAAAGCCTCAAATGGAGTCATCCCAATACTAGAATGATAGCTATTATTATACGTGAATTCAATAAACAGCCAATGATCATCCCAATTACCCTTAAAGTTAATTACACAAGCTCTTGATATATATTCTAAGGTCTGAATGGTACGCTCGGCTTGTCCATGAATTTGAGGGTGGAAAGTCATGCTAAGTTTCAGTTGAGTACCAAGACCTTTCTAAAACGACTTCAAAAATTGAGATGTTAACTAAGTACCACGATCTGAGATGATGGACAAGGGCATTCCATGCAACCTTATCATTTATCAAATATAAATCTTTGCATATTCTTCCACCGATAATGAAGTCCTTACGGGAAGAAAGTGAGTCCTATTTTGTCATTCGGTCCATAATAACCCAAATTGAATCAAACTGTCACCGAGTGCGAGGCAAACCTGTAATAAAGTCCATATTTAAATCTTCCAACTTCCATGTAGGAATAACAATGTTTTGAGCAAAACCTCTCGGTTTATGATGCTCAACTTTCACTTGTTGATAATTCCGACATTTAGCCATAAATTCCACAATATCCTTCTTCATCTTATTCAACAAATAGAACTCCCGCAAGTCACAAAACTTCTTGGGAGAAAGCCTCAATGACCTTTTCAAAAACCAACTTCTTCAACTCAACTAGTACTGGATCAAGATCTTGCGTAGAGTTCACATCCGATACAAAAGATGATTCGGAACCATTATGAACAATGACACCTCCTTCATTAGAATCAATCAAGCGAACACCCAATCGAGTCAATCTATGAATGTCACGAATTAAATCTTTCTTATCATCCTTAACATGAGAAACTCTACCATCGATTGTCGACTAAGATCATCCGCCACCACATTCACCTTACTAGGATAATATAAGACACTCGTGTCGTAATCCTTGAAGAACTTAAGCCATCTCCATTTGTGAAGATTTAAATCCCTTTAAGTGAACTCATATTTTAAACTCTTGTGGTCGGTGAACACATCTACATGGGCACCATTTAAGTAATATCTCCAAATCTTTAGAGAAAACACTACCGCCGCTAAATCCAAATCATGAGTCGAACAATTCTTCTTATGCATCTTCAAATGCCTTGAGGCATAAGCGATAAATTTCCCATTTTACATCAAAACACAACCAAGTCCAATCCGTGAAGCATCACAATAAAGAGCAAAACCATCTAACCCTTTCGGTAATGTCAAAATAGGGGCCAAAGTGAGTCTATCTTTCAACTTTTGGAAACTCTTCTCTCAAGCTTTCAACCTTAGGAACTTCGCTTTCTTTTGAGTCAATGTTGTCAAAGGTGAAGCAATAGAGGAAAATCCTTCCACAAACCGTCTACAGTAACCAGCCAAACTCAAAAAACTTTGTATATCTGAATGAGAAAAAGGTCTTCGTCAATTCTTCAGCACCTCGGTTTTGTTAGCATCGACTTGAATACCTTCATAGGAGACAATATGGCCAAGGAAAGCAATAGACCTCAACCAAAACTCACACTTGCTAAACTTAGCATACAATTCCAAATCCTTGAGAATTTGCAACACAATCCTCAAATACTCAACATGCTCATTCACACCCCATGAGTAAATCAAATTATCATCAATAAACACAATCACAAACATGTCAAGATATTGCTTAAAGACCCTGTTCATCAAATCCATAAATGACGCTGGCGCATTAGTCAACCCAAAAGACATCACCAAAAACACATAATGAACATACCGGGTTCGAAAAGTCATATTTGGAATGTCATTCTCTTTCACCCTCAAATAGTGATAACCCGACTAGTGGGTAATCTTAGAGAAGTAACTTGCTCTGTGGAGTTGATCAAACAGGTCATCAATTCTTGGAATAGGATACTTGTTCTTAATGGTAACCTTATTCAATTGCCAATAGTCAATGCACATTTGGAGAGAACCATCCTTCTTTCGAACAAACAACACCAGAGAACCCAATGGTGAGATACTCGTCTAATAAAACTCTTACCCAATAAATCATTCAACAGATCTTTTAATTCCTTAAGTTCTACTGGGCCATACAATAAGGAGGAATAAAGATAGGTTGCATATCTTGGAGAAGGTCAATACCAAAGTATATTTCCCTTTCGGGGGAACACTTAGAAAATCACCAGGAAATGCTTCCGGGAACTCATTTATAATCGAAACTAACTCAAGCGTTGGGGCTTCGAAATCTATATCCCTAACTCAAACAAGATGATAAATGCAACCCTTATAAATTATTTCCCTAGCCTTTAGGCAAGATATAAACTGACCCTTAAGAACATAATTTCCCCCGTCCCATGACATGATAGGTTCATTCAGAACCTAGAATACCAATCGAGTCCTACAATGTATGGAAGCATAACATGTATGAAGTAAATCCATCCCAAGAATAACATCAAAATCTAGCATATCAAGCACTACAAGATCAACATGAGTGACTCTATGAAAAATGGAAATGTGATAATTTCTATAAACTTTATTAGCAACAATAGATTCACCAACGGGAGTAGGGACATGAAAGTGATTAGAAAGGATTTTGGGACCAATACAAAATCTCAAGGCCATGTAAGGAGTAATAAACGATAAGGTAGAATCCAAATCAAGTAAAGCATAAACATCAAGGTGAAAAACTTTAAACATACTGGTCACAACATCTGAGAAATCGTCGTAATCCTTTCGCGTCTAAAGAGCATAGATCTTGTTCTGACGAGGAGCACCTGAACTAGAACCACTAGGCTGAACTTGCCTACCATCTATACCCTTGCTAGCTTGCAATGGACAATCCTTCACTTTATGGCTGCCCTTTCCAAAACCAAAGCAACCATTCATACCGGCTAAGCCTTTACCCGAGTGATTCTTACCACACCTTTGGCAAGCGGGAATAGAAATTCTATTTCCACCACCTCCTTGAGATTTAGGGTTAGATACCCTATATTTGTTGGACTTAGGAATCAGAGCATGTTAAGATACTTGACTGGAAAAATTTTGCCGGAATTGACAACGCCCATGTCCACCTGACCTTGAATGAGAAAAGTCACCATCATTGGTCCTTGCCCTCATGAACTCTCTTGCCCTTTCCTTGAGCTTGTCTTCAATTTGTTGGGCATGTATCATCAATCGGGAGATACCCATCTTCTTGATCAACATGGTGGTACGACACTCTTTTACCACCATATCAGAAATACCTGACACAAACTTACTTATCCTTGCCCTAGAGTCGGCAGCCATAGCATACTTAGCCAACTGAGTGAACTTTAAAGCATACTCCTTCACACTCATATTCCCTCGTCAGAGGTTAATCAACTCAAGCACTTTCGCTTCTCTTATTTTGAGAGGAAATAAATGATCAAGAAACGCTCATCTAAATTTCTCCCAAACAAGAGGACCTATATCAATCGCCATCTCTTCCTTCCATTGGTTGAACCAAACTTGACCAACACCCTTCTATTGATAAGCGGACAATTCCACTTTCTCTACCATAGACAATCTCATAATTCCCACTATATGATACACCTCATCAATAAACTCTTGAGGATCCTCATCAACCTTGGAACCATGAAACTTCACAGAATTTATCCTAGTGAAGTCCGTTATCCTTGTCGCCTTCATACCCATATTTTGACTCACGGGAGCAATGACCTCTCTATTATCTTGGACCTTCATAGCTTGATACAATACTTGAAAAGCAGCTCGGAACTCAATATGAATCACTTGCTTGGCTAAAGGATCAACCGAAACTTGAGAAACCTCGGGCTTGACATCCCAGCCGCATTCCTTCTCACGTAAGCTCTTCAAGGGGCCATATCCTGAAAAGGCATCAGGCAAGATTAAGGAGAAGGATCTATATAGAGATAGACTCTATGTCATGACTTTAGAGTAATTGAAGAATTGAATTTTCCTAAATGCTTTATAGCCTCCCATTCATAAATTTGGAGCGCTTCACACCTATGAACAACACTCTACTCAACGTGACTTGTTAGACATTCTAGGACCTTTTCTAAAACTTTGTGCTCTGCATACCATGTTATTCATGAACCAAACTACATCCTAGACGTGACATGGTGTATTAGACCCTGAGAGGCCCTACTCAAGCCACTTGGCATACATACAACACAACATAATAAAAAATATGAGAATTCAAGAAAAGAGTCTCATATCATAAAATAGTTTGAAATAAAAGCAGAAGTTTAACGTAGTCTTGACAAGACATTCTAATACATCAAAAGAAATGGTTGGGATATAACCCGTACACCACGTACAATGTCTGAAAACTAAAACATAAGAAAACAAGGTAAAAGTTACATGGTCCTCAGAACATGAGGACTCACAAACTCTTCGAAGTTCAAAATAATCCACTAGCCACGAGCGGGAGAAGGAAGATCGTCAGACCCTATATTAATGAAATGATGTCGGTACAAGTATGCATTAGTATTTAGAATGTACTAAGTATGAGGGTTATGTATAAAAAATGAAACATGATCATAAAGGTACGTAAACTAAAAACATGATATGCATGACAAAGCTAAACATCGTAAAATCATTTAAAGAAGAATCTTAAATCATGAACATATATGGTCAATACATCTTAAAACATAAGGAAAGCTTCATAAAACCTTTGAAAGTAACTTAGTTTAGTTTGTGGGATATTAGCTTTAACCGATAATAGACCATGTGAGCTATACAATGGAATCCATTGTCACTCTGACATCGAGAAGGGAGAGTATACTTGCCAAGGTAGAACTCTGTATCATCATTCATATTATATTTGTAGATCAACTAGCTAGGTCATTTAAGACAATCCTATGGGGAAACGTTGTTTGGAACTAGAGGTTGCTACTAGAGACTACCCTATTTGAGCCTCCACCTCAAGTTCTCTCAATGCCAAGTTAAATTCCAACGGAATAGTCATATTCATAAACATATCATCATACATGGGAAAACACAATTAAGATACTAATCAAAGCTTAAATCATCATAGAGTAGCCCATTAAATCATGAATCATGCATGTGTGAAAAAACCTTTCACCAAATAATGATTCCTTAATATGTGAGAAAACCCTTTCACAATTTCATTGATGCTCATCTTACAGCAACCTAGATCATAAAGCATTCCTTTTTATAAATCATACATAACTCTCATGAAAACAACATTTATAGATTCATAGCTTCTTCAAAAATTCATGTCTTTAAGAGTTCATAGCAAAAATCATGAAAACTGCATGGGTTCATATGAAATCAATTGGAAAGCATGTAATTCAGTCAAAACAATCATAATAAGATCAAAATTTAACAATTGAATCAACATCATTAGAACCCATGAAGAATTGAATGAAAATCTAATCAATTTGATGAATTTGAACTTGGAGAATTGAGAAATCTTCAGGGTTCAATAGGTGAATGGAACCCATTGATGAAACCCTACATACCTTGAGGATCAAAGCCCAAAAGCAAAGGTGAATTGGAGACTTGAAGATTTGAAACCCTAGTCTTCTTCTTGGAATTGAGAGAGACTTTCTTGAAGAAAACCTTGGAGGGGATTTGGTTATTTGAGTGAATGATATAGTTGGGTAAATTTTTGAGGTAGAAGGGTATTTATAGGAGTTAGAAATAGGGGTAAACCTACATAGTATAGGCATTTAATGCATAGCAAAAGACCCAAATACCCTTAAGAAATAACTGTCGAATGGTTTCTATGATTTGGACCTAAGGCCCGTACTGGTCAACCGTAGAACCAACTTAAGAAACCCAAATTCACCTTACTTTCCACGAGACCTTTCTATGAGTCATCAAATTTTCTATGGTTCGTAAACCCTTTCCGTAGTTCTCAAACTTTCAGTCCAAAATTCTAGTATGTCTGGAAACTTTCTACGAAACCATCCTACGGCCCATCAAACTTCCTATGGCTCGTCCTGACTACTCATAGGTCAAACTTCAGAAACATGAAATTCCAAAAACTCAACGGCATTCCTACGAGTTCCATATACGACACGTAGAAACTTCTACGAACCGTAGATTGGTATTGTAGGACACAACTAGTATCCAAAAATAAGACCATTCCTTTCCAATTTTCGAGGTCTTACATCCATAGAACAAAGTACTGGAGACAAAAATCTAGGCCACAAACCATGAGCAACTTTCTACACTCTATAGATCCTTCTACTAGTTGTAGGTCCCAACTGTAGAACCCTTGATCTCAAAATATTTTACCAAGTCTGGAACCTCAACTACGAATCACTTCTTACAGGTCGTAGGTCCTTCTATGCACCATTTTTTTGATTCGTAAACCCTAATGAGAGACTCAACATTTTCCATTTTCCAAGTCATTATCCACAATTGCCTTCTTAGTTAATGTAGGACCTTGTACGGTCCGTAGGTGGCTCTGTACAACCTGCACCAACAAATATTTTCTGCATTTTCCTTTCCAAACAAACTTACAAAATTTTTGAGATGTTACAATATCTCCCTTTTGGGAATATTTATCTTCGAATAGTTCTTACGCTAGCATGAATAGAGTAGAAAAGAGATCGAACAACCCAACATGAATGAAACTAACATCAAAATGCATAAACTTTAAGAAAACTTTCATGAATATGCATGCATATAAAAACATGAGAATAGCTAAAATGCATGAATCCAAAAGAGTGAACATGAGGAACTACTACCTCAAGATAAAACTAGAGCGGAGGGAAAGAGATAAGGATACTTGGACATCATATCGGCTCATTCCTCCAAAGTAGCACCCTCAACTAATTGATTCCGCCAAAGAACTTTCACAGAAGAAACTTCCTTGTTTCTCAACTTCCAGACTTGACGATCCAAGAATCCAACTATAACCTTTTCATAAGAAAGACTTTCCTAAACACCAACACTCTCCAAAGGTAAATCCGAAGTAGGATCACAAATACACTTCTTCAACAATGAAACATGAAACACCGGATGCACCGATGCCAATTCGGAAGGAAAATCCAAATCATATGCTACCTTATTGAAACACCTCAAAATCTTATATGGACTTACATATCAGGGAATAAGCTTTCTTTTCTTTCCAAATCTAATCACACCCTTATTAGGTGAGACTTCAAGTAAACCCAATCATTAACATCAAACTCAACCTCACTTCTTCTAACATACGCATAAGTCTTTTATCGACATTGAGACATTTTCAACCTCTCTCTAATAAGCTGAACCTTGTCCATAGCCTCATGCGCCAACTCGCGCCCTATCAAAGCAACCTCTCCAAATTCGAACCAACCAATAGGAGACCAACACCTCCTACCATATAGAGCCTCAAATGGAGCTTTTTGGATACTTGAGTGATAACTATTATTATAAGAAAACTCAATCAAAGGCAAGTGATCATCCCAATTAACCTTGAAATCAATCACGGAAGCTCTCAACATATTTTCCAAAGTCTGAAAGTACGCTTGGATTGACCATCAATTTGAGGATGAAAAGTTGTACTAAGCTTTACTTGAGTACTGAGACCCTTCTGAAATGACATCCAAAACTTACAAGTAAACTGAGTATCTTTGTCAGAAATAATAGATAAAGGCACACAATGCAACATAACCATTTCTCGAATGTAGATCCTAGCATAGTCTTTGGTTGAAAATGAGCCAACTTAGTCATTCGGTCCATGGCAACCCAAATAGAATCAAACTATCGACGCGTATGAGGTAAACCCATAATAAAGCCCATATTCATATCTTCCCGCTTCTAACTAGGAATATTAATGCCTTGAGCCAAACCTCCTAGTTTTTGAAGGTCAACTTTCATTTGTTGGTAATTAGAACACTTAGACCCAGATTTTGTAATATCCTTCTTCATCCCATTCAACCAGTAGACGTGCCACAAATCACGATACATCTTGGTGGCTCTCGGGTAATTAAAATATCAAAAACTTTGGGATTCTAATAAAATTTGTTGCCTCAACTCATCAACATTCAAAACACATAACCAACCTTAGAAATGAAGCACACCATCTCTCCCTTGTGAGAAAGCCTCAATGGCTTTTTTGAAAACCACTTTCTTCAAATCAACCATAGTCGGATCTAGATCTTGATTAGATTTCACATCCGAAGCAAGAGATGATTCTGAACCATTTTGAACAACGATACAACCATCCTCGGAATCAACAAAATTAACACCCAATCGAGCTAGTCTATGAACATCATAGACTAACTCTTTTTTGCCATCCTCAATATGAGCAACAATGCTCATTGATAATTGGCTAACAGCATCGGCAACCATATTTGCTTTTCCAAGGTGATAAAGAACACTCATATCATAATGTTTCAACAATTCAAGCCATCTCTTTTAGAGAAGATTCAAATACTTTTACTTAAACACATATTGGAAATTCTTATGATTAGTTAACACATCCACATGAATACCGTACATAAATGTCTCCAAATCTTCAAGGTAAAAACCATCGCCGATACTTCAAATCATGAGTCAGATAATTGGTTTCATGTAACTTCAATTCCCTCGAAGCATAAAAAATTACCTTACCATTTTGCATCAAGACACAACCAAGACAATCCATGAAGCATCACAATAAACCACAAATCCATTGGATCCTTTCGATAATGTAAAAACTGGGGTTGAAATGAGTCTATCTTTCAACTCTTGGAAACTTTTCTCACAAGCTTACGACCATTGGAATTTCAACTTTTTTTTTGTAAACGAGGTTAGAGGCAAAGTAATAGAGGAAAATCCTTCCATAAACCTTTTATAATAATTGGCCAAACACAAGGAACTCTAACTATAATAAGGGGAAAGAGGTCTAGGTCAATTCTTAACTCCCTCGGTTTTCTTAGGATAAACTCGAATACTTTCACCAGAAACAATATGCCTAAGTAAAGCAACAAACCTTAACCAACACTGACATTTGCTGAACTTAGAAAACAATTGATGATCCTTGAGGATTTTCAAAACTATCCTTAGGTGATCAACACGTTCATCCTCAGTCCGAGAGTAAATCAGAATATCATCAATAAACACAATCACGAACATGTGAAAATATTTCTTAGACACTCTATTCATAAGATCCATAAAAGACACCGGGGAATTAGTCAAACCAAAAGACATTACTAGGAACTCATAGTGACCATACCGTGTTAGAAAAGCCATCTTCAGAATGTCACCTTTCCTTACCCTTAACTGATTATACCCCGATCAAAGATCAATCTTTTAGAAGAAACTTACACCTTGGAGTTGATCATAATAGTCATCTATCCTTGGAATAGAATACTTATTCTTTCTTGCGACCTTATTCAACTGTCGATAGTCAATACACATGCAAAGTGAACCATTCTTCTTTTTGAAAAAACAACACCGGAGCACCCCATGGTAAGATACTTGATCTAATGAAACCCATATCTAACAAATCTTTCAACTGATTCTTTAACTCTTTAAGTTTTGCTGGGGCCATACGGTAAGGAGGAATAGAGATGGATTATGTGCCAAGAAGAAGGATGATTCCAAAGCCAATCTCCCTCTCAGGAGGAACACCTAGAAGATCATCAAGAAACACTTTTGAAAACTCATTAAAAACTGGAATTGACTCAAAAGTAGGGGTTTCAGAATCCATAACCCTAACAGAACAAGATGATAGATACAACCTTTAAATATCATTTTCCTAGCATTTAGGCAAATGATAAACTAACCTATAGACGCTGAATTTCCACCATTTCATTCAAAGATAGAGTGTGATTAGAAATTGAAACGTAACAACTCGGTTCGATAATCAATATAAGCATAAAAAGAATGAAGTCAATCTATCCCAAGAATGACATCGAAATCTAACATGTCTAGCTTTTCTAGATCAACTAGAATGACTCTATGAGAAACTGAAATAGGACAATTTCTCTAGACTCATCTAGCATTTGTAGAATCACCAATAAGTGTAGAGATTGAAAAACGTTCTAAAAGGATTTTAGGACTGACATCAAACTTCGTAGCCACATAAGGAGTCATAAAAGACAATGTAGCACCTGGATCAAGTAATTCATAAACATTGAATTGAAAGACTCATAACATCCAAATCACCAAATATGGAGACCCCTCATGATCCTATCAAGTTTGAAGACCAAAAAATTTGTTCTGATGAGAAATACTACCAGAACCAGAAGAAGCACCTTGTTGAGTCGAGCGACCAGAAGAAACACTACACTGAACTTGTCGACCATCACTACCTTGCCAACAAGCAAAGGGAAATCCCTTAATCTATGGCCACTCTTACAACAATCGGAGAAACCATCGGTATCTACTATGCATCTCCCCGGATGACTCTTGGCAAACTTTTTGCAAGTGGGGAGTAAAGATCCATTAAAACCACCTCCTTGAGGCTTAGGGATAAACACCCTACCTTGTTAAAATTTTGAACCAGAGAACTAGATGGATTCGGACCGGAGAACTTTTTCTGAAACTGAGAACGTCTAGTTCCACCTGACCTAGAGTGAGAGAAATCATCACTATCCGTTCTTGCCCACTTAGACTCCCTAGACATCTCCTTAAGCTTTTCCTCCTCAATTTGTTGAGTAGAAGTCATGAACCTTAAGATATCTAACTCCTTAATCAACATGGTGGTTTGACCTTCTTTTACCACCAATTTGGACACACCCGTAGGAAACTTACTTATTCGTGCCCTAGAGTCGGCAACCACTTTCGGAGAATACTTAAACAATTGAGTGAACATCCATTTGTACTCCTTAACACTCATGCTCCCTTTCCTTATATTTATGAACTCTTACACCATAGCTTCCCTCATCTCAAAGGGAAAAAACCGATAAAGAAATACCCTTTTAAACTTGTCCCAATCCTAGGGACCCGCATCTAATGCCCTTTCTTCCTTCCATTGATGAAACCAAACTTGAGCTACTCTTTTCAATTGTAAGCGGCCATAGTCCAACCGACAACCCGTCCTGTTCACTCATAAATTGAACTTCACAAACTTGACTTTTTCCTACACTCAACCTCATTCCTACGAATGCCATTTATGACCTACGGAAGCTTCTATGAACCGTACATTGGTCTCGTAGGACACAACCAGTAACAAAAACATGAAGTTCTTCCCTTTTAAAATTTTTGAGGTGTTACATATGTGTGTCAAGTGAATGTGCAGGGCCTCTCGGGGTCTTATATGACATGTCATGTCTAGAGTGTCCTTTGGTTCATGACAATTATTCTTCTCCACCTGGTGTACATGAATTATAAGCCTAGCTATGTCCATGTCCCCTATAAACATAACCTCCTTACCTTCCTTATTGGAATAGTGGGAGAGTCCAGACACAAACAAACTCATTCTACTCCTCATCTCAGCCACCACCTCTAGAGCATGGCAGGAAAACTAGGTGAACATGAAAATGTACTCCTGCACACTCATAGACTCCTTCTTCAGATTGAGGAACTCCCTCACTTTCGCTTCTCTTAGCTCTCAGGGAAAGAAATTCCCTAAGAATGGATTCTCAAACACAACCTAGCCTAAGCGTTGTACTCCTTCTCCCTTAGTATTCTTCCATTAGTTGTACAAGATCATAGCAACCTCCTTGAGTTGATAGGAAGCACTCCACGCGCTCTGTATCAACAACATGCATGACATCAAACACTTTCTGAAGCTCTTCCACAAAATTTTATGGATCCTCATTGATCTTTGACCTAGAGAACTCGAGGGGATTCATTGTCAGAAACTCTCAAACTCTGGACATAAGAGCCAAATCCCCACAGCCCGCTCTTTAGTGACCAACTTGTGTTATCACAACCTGAGTCAACATCTAAATGGAGTTCTGAAACTTAGCATTAGTGACATCATCTTGAGGGGGTTGAACTCCTAGTGCAATGGGACCTTCTGGCCCATCTTGGACTGGTGGTTCCTAAGGATTCACATTTATCCTAGTAGTACGCCCTTTGACATTTCTTTGGGGAGGCATGATCGAAAAAGACACATCTAATGAACAAATTAGAAGAAATTTTCATAGTGTTGAACTCTATCACACGAATAAGAGTATGAAGAAACGAGACAATTCCTAATGTCCTATTGTACCTTCCCTTATATAGATGTGGCACACTTTACACAAATAAAAAGGACTTTAGTAGACATGGCTTCATAAACATCCTAGGACACTTAAATTTTGTGCTTTGATATCAAGTTTTTCATGCCTTGAGCCTTCACCCTGAACGCGTTCGGCACTCAAAAACCATTACTAGTCCCAAGTGAACTCTTGGTCTGGCTGACAACTTAGCGGAAGTCTAACTCAAGCAGACATAGGATTTAAAACTGAAATAAATTATTAAGTCAAAGTACTCAATTTAAATGTCTTATATTACTGAATGAAAGCAGTAATAGTGTTAACAAAACATATGAAAATGCAATACTGAAAGACTCTCAATACTATCTATCTATCAAGCCTCTTCTATTTTAAGACAGGTGTTGGGATAAAAACCCATGACCACCTTAAACAAACTATGACTGAACTTAAATGACTAATGTCCTCCGGAAGTAAGGAAGTCTCAACAAAATACTATGAAGAGTGTGGAGTGATCTCAATAAAACACTTGTTGATGACCTTGAACACCTCTATCTGCATTATAAAAAGTTGTAGGTTGAATTACACCAATACATTGAATATACAAGTATGTAATATAGCTGAGTGAAACAATAACTGAACTGAACATGCTGAAGTATAACTCAACTGAATGTAAAATACAAGCATGAGATAAATTCATTTAAAGCTTCACAATAAAAGGTGCTAACTCACATAACTATATATATAAGTATACTATGAGACTCGTGATGATACAATGTATCACCTACGCTGCCATAACTGTCTTATGCCTTTTCGGGGTATAGAAAAACCTCAACTCATGGATCCACTATAAAGGTCCTGCTCAAAGTCAGTGAGGAGTCACCCAAAAGTCGGTGCAATCCTAACCCACACTGGCTATGTGGTTTATGGGGAATGTGATTTTTCTGAATTCTTTCCCATATCGATGCTCAATACTACTCCCAAAATATATAACTCAATGCTCAAGTAAAAATTACTTTCTCTAGGTTGACATATGTTCTCAGAAGAGCCTCTTTAAGAGGTAACTACACTGTATTAACACTGTCTAAAAAAATTTATACTTTTCTAAAAATTGTGCTCTCTTTCTCTATGTAAAAATGATACATTAGGGAATCATCTAGTTCCCTTAAACTCTACTCAAAATTTATACTTTACTCTTGAACTCACTTGTAACTTCTCAAAATCAATTTAGGGAAAAATGTTTGATCAAAAGATTCTCAATTGAAACGTAGTAAATAAGGCTCATGTTGGAGTTTAAACATGAACAACCACTTAAAGATCTCAATGCATAATATATAGCAACTCAAAATCAAGAATTCAGAACTCAGAATCGATAACATAACTCATATCAAGAAATCTCAAAACTAAGGGTATAACCCTAGATTAAACTCTTAATGTCTGAATTGAGATGTATGGAGTGAGGACGAACTCAGTACATCACTCTGAATAGCCTTACATACCTGTGAGAATGATGTTCTTGGAGAGACACATAGATTGGCTTGAAAACCCTAGCTTTTGCTCTAGGTGTTTGAGGTGTTAATGAACGTAAAAGGGTTGATCAACACTGTCTAAACCCTTAATTAGGTGTAAAAACATCCGAATTTAGGCTTAGAAGGGGTGGGAAAGGATTGAAATATCCTTCTTAAAACTGTCGGATCGTATCTATGGATGCCACCTATGGATCGTAGAAATTTATGGTCTGTACTAGCCATTCATACATCAAGTACTAGGAATCAACTTCTGAAACACTTTCCACGTGACCCTTCGTACGGATCGTGGGATTTTCTATGGTCTGTAGGACCCTCTCGTAGGATCCGAAAGTTCCTCAATTATTTTTTTAAGTCTGGAATCCTTCTACACCCACTTCTTATGGCCCGTAGAAGTTTCTATGGTCCGTCCTATTGAACGGTCGACACTAATCAGAGACTTGACATTTTTTTCCAAAATTCTGGCCCCTTTCTACAATTTCCTTCTCTGGCCCATAAGACTTTCTATAGACCATACACAGGCTCGTAGAACTGGCACTATATTATTTTCTGCAACTTTTTCCTTTCCAACCAAGTTACAAGTCACGAGGTGTTACAAAATCGTAGTGTTATGAGGCAGTGGTCACATATCTTTTTCATGAACATATCTTTACTTTTATGCATATGACTTTAAACATGAGACAACTTACTTAAAATCATGCATAACCTAGAAATACTCAAAAGTAGCTTTCATAACTTCATATATAATCTTGACACATGTTTGGAGAATCATAATCATATAATAAAATATGTAGCTCATAGTAATTCATTGATATGCATGGAAAATCTCCCATAAAAACTCTAACTTTTGTATAAAAATCATAGCTTGAAGATGATTGGGTAAAACCCTAAATTTAGACATAATTTATTATATAATAAAAATACTTTAGGCATGAGAGAGAAATAAATACTCTCATTGAAGCCTTATATACCTTAGTGACGAATATTGAAGAAAAATCTTTGAAGATGAACCCTAGCCTTGGTCTTTCTTGAAGTTCTTGAGCGTAGGAATTTAGGACTGAATGAGAGGATTTTGATTATGAAAAACTGATTTTATGTTTAGGGCCATTTAGATGACTCCCTGAATGTTTTAAGGACAAAAAAACCCTTAAAAATAAATTATAAGAGCTGGAAGTTGGAACTTTATTCCTGCGGACAGTGAGGTCCGTATTCACTCCGTGTCATGGAGCCATCGTGGAGCTTCTACTAGGTTAGAGCATCTCTCGTAAATCCGTCATAACTTTTATTCCAAACATGGATTGATGGAAACTTGGCGGTGTTGGAAAGAAGACTCATATATCTTTAATTTGATAGTTTATGAGGCACCTAAATCTTCATATTCTAAGAGATATGGTCATTTGAATTTGACCCTTATATGTACTTATGCGAAAACTTAGCCGATAGAAATGCTTTGAACTTGGCTTGGTATTAGAGGTCCCTTATGACCCTAAATCACTTCTGATACCCTTGATACACTTGGTAAAAGACCTTAAGATACATGATCAAGTAGGACATAACCCGGTTCAAACTCATATACTTATGACGAACGATTTGTATTTTAAGAGTAGAGTTGTGAGGTGTTACATAAGTTATACATTTGTTTTCAATTAATGTTATTGAAAAATCATAATGCACTTAATTAGTGTAATTGTTATGTTACATTATTTTTCTATAAGTATGTGCACTTGCTTGATATATTTAACCGTTGGTGTTATATGATGCTATTCATATTGAAAATTTCTATATTTGTTTTATAATTTAGTTTTATTTATTTATTTTCTAAATAAGTTTGATAGAGCTTAAAGCCCTTTTATTCAAAATAAAAGTATGTACAAAATCGGACCAAGAAGCCCAAATGAAATAAACTAAAAGCAAAACAAAAATCTTCGGGCCCAGTCCATTAAGGGAACCGACCATGGCTTTATAAAAGTTTCTTACAAACTAGGGTTTCTTTCTTATCCTCTTACTCTCTTCTCCGCCTTTCTCTCTTCCTTGTCCCCTCCTCCATCTCAAGAAGCTAACACTGCCATGGTTTTCCATTTCTTTTTGTTGTGGGTGATTGACACCTACCTCTATTAAACCCTCTCTTCTTTCTCAGCTCGTAGAAGTAATTAGCTACCTCTCTTTACATCCTTCATTGCTTCAAATTCTATTAATATTTGAATTTCTTTTGCGTTTTGTAGAGGTATCCTCCGGTGGATGCAGTGGATTCCAAGATGGTTTTGACAGAGGTACCAAGTCTTGAGTATTTTGGAAGCAATCCTTTGTAAGGGCCCTCTCCTTCATTTCATCATTTTCTTTTGTTTGTTTCCCCCTCTCTGATGTATTTTGTTTTTTGGTAGATGAATCAGAGGTGGAGATATCAAGATGCTCCCGATCTCTTTCTAAAAGGCTTGCTTTTCCATCCCAATAATTTATATTGCTAATCTTGAATTTAAGGAATTTAATATTAGTGTTTCTTAATTGATTATCTTAAACTTTTATCCACATTAGACACTATATAATGATTGGGAAATGCATGTGAAATAAATTGACATAACAATGTGGCCTAGATGCAAAAGGCTCTTAAGGCATTAGATGTGTCCATGATGCCTCATAATGTATCTTGTTTGTATTTTGGCACATACACGATATAGTATTGGTTATTCCTATGATGATTTTGATATATTGAAATATTATTTACAACTTCAATAATAATATTTACTTGTGCTTATTTCTGTCAATTGTAGATGCAAGTATAGACATTCTAGATTTGGCCTTAGTGTTTAACAACAAAAGAATCGTTTAGCCAAACAAGGTTTACTTGGTGCTATAGATAAAGTGATTTGTCTACTTATTATTGTTTGAGTGTTTTATAGCTTTATACAAGATATCAAGATTCAATCTATTATCTGTATAAAATTTCTATTCTCCCCCCATCCCCTCTTCCCGCTTGTTAGCTTTATATGACATATCAAGAATATAATGTGTCTATTCTTGTAAATACAAAGGTAGTTTAGAGAATTTGCAAAAGGGAGACTGACCATCAAGATAAAGCTTAATAAGTTGCCTAGATAGTGTTGCATCATTTATTTTTGACATCTTAATGTGTCTTGGTCCACCATTTCATCGGTTGTTTTTACTAGTATTATTTTTCGAAATTTGAATTTCTAGTTGATGTTTTCATATACTTTGTAGGATTTAGAAGTTGTTGCGGAAGCATACTATGTCATGATGAGTGCAAGAAGGACTGCCTGTTGATTCATTGTAAGAGGTTTCTCTCTTTCTTTGAAATAAATTGACGAATGTTGCTAACGAATTATGATAATGTGTGATACACATGTGTTCTTAGTTTAATGTAGTTGTTTTAAATGTATAGTTGATTTTAATCACATATTTTCAATTAGAAATAAAATTATTACAACTCAATACTAACAGTAATCTATCTATCTTCTATACTACCTTAAAAGCATGAACAACCAAACTTGAATGTTAAATTACTATAATAACCCCAATTAAAAATACTTAATTTAGTTTATTTATTCACATATTTATTTGTATTATATTATATTAAAAGTAGACAACTTCTCACATTGAAGGGTTGTGACTTTTCCAATGAGTTATGCCTTTTCTGAAGGATTGTGACTTTTTTGATGAGTTGTGACTTTTCCGAAAGGTTATGACTTTTCTGAAGAGTTGTGACTTCTCCGATGAGATGTGACTTTTTCGAAGGGTTGTGACTTTTTCAAAGGGTTGTGACTTTTCCGATGAGTTGTGATTTCAAAGGGTTGTAACTTTTTCAAAGGGTTGTGACTTTTTCGATCAGTTGTGACTCTTTCAAAGGGTTGTGACTTTTCTAATGAGGCACAATTAGCACATATTCATACTACCATTTGTTTGCTATAAATAGAGGGTTTTCCTCTTATTTTTTCACTACAAATTTTTTAATTTATCTACTCTTCTTCCTCTTAAAAAATCTCAAGTGTGGTTTGTAACAGTTGAATAAGATTTGAGGTACTACACCAGGTAGGGTTAATGAACAAATTGTAGCAAATTAGTCATCTATTCGCACTCGTATTTTTCTCCTACGAATTTCATCACATACATACTTCAATATAACTTATATCATTTTAGAAAATCATTACTAATTAGCATGAGATACACATGCAACGTCCATTGATATACTGAAGTTCTTATCATTAAAATTTAAGTATTGGTTTTTTATTAAAGAAAAAAAGAAGAGAACATAGAAATGTGCAATTAACTGTGAACTTTTCTTCACACATAAAAGTTCTATTTATAGTGCGCAGAGATTTTATTTGTTTTTCTTATTTTGTTTCTTTAATTAATTTCTTTTAAGTTTTCATTCGAGTGAGAATTATATAATTAATGTTTCTCTAACGAGTGAACAGTGACAAATACACACATTGTGGATTGTTTTTCTAATAAAATTAATAGATCAGGGTGTGGGAAAATAACAAATACGAAAAAGACACATGATTGGGGTAAGATATTTCTTCTTTGTTTTTCCATTTTTTATTCTTTTACTTCAAACGAAGGAGTTTCTTCCTAATTTTGCTAAAACAACGGGCATCAATGTAGTCCATTGAATTATTAGTTTTGAAGTAATATTTCAAAAATAGATTTTCACTTTTATTTAATACAAAACATCAATTATAGAGATAATATGATACTCTAACCATGATAATAATTATTTTTAATAGATATGTCAAGTCGAATTAAAGCAAGTAAAAATGAACAGAGAAAGTAAAGTGTTGGTGGCAAGGGATTTCAATCAAATGGAACACTAGAGTGAATATAGCATTAACGTATATTTTCACCTTCCTTCTTCAATGGCTATGAATTATTCCATTTACTTTGTCCTTTTAAAAAAAAATTATATTTATATTGAGTATGAAATTTTTTAAGTATGAATTTTTTGTTATTTTGTGTTCATTTTAATCTGATAAAATGTTATGTCACAAGATACACTCCTTGGTAGCTATATAAAAATAGATTAAAAAATAGTGATTGATAATAAAATGATCTTAAATCAAATTAAAGATTCTATAAATAATACTTTAAATATTATTCATCTATTATTTTTTTTTATTGAAAAATTTTAGTGTTTTATATCACGATACAACTTCTGTAAGATGCTAGATACTTTCATTAGACAACAACTATATAATATGTATGTGGCATAAAAAAGGAGAAGAGTACGATTTCACAAAGATAAGATAGAAACTTTAAGAAATGAAATATTTTCACCATAGGTGATGTTGTTCATATATATATATATATATATATATATATATATAAAACAAAGAATTGATCAAGCTAAATATTTGACATACAGTCAAACCTCTATTTAACCAGCATTTCTTATCACAACATTTCACTTTAACGGCCTAATTTTCTTTAGAATTATATTTCATGTTATATTTTTTTCTATATAACATTCTACTTATAATAATGTCGATATTCACTATAGAAGTACACTTTTTGTAATATTACCTCACTAGAAAATTTTTACTTAAATGGTGTCCATCATTTATGGTCATAACCTCAACATGAAAGGCTATTGGTGACCATTTTTATATTGATACTTTTTTCCTATTTTATTGGTTAAATTTGTTTACAAATACATTCTTTGTTTTTATTACACAAAATCAATAAACGATCATGTTGTGTATTTTTAATAGCTTAATGAGACCAAAATGTCAAATATCAATATAAATATATAACAACACCTCACTATAGCAGTCATGAAATTTTCCAATAGACATTAACAAGGTTTTATTATATTAAAAGAACAATTATCTTTTGAAAATCACTCGGTTGTATTGAGTTTTATCTTCAACACCATATTAATAATATATACACAACCACACTTGACAATAAACTAACAAGGAATTCTAACTATGTGAAAAATATAATCAATTAATTAGCAAATTGTGTATACTGATAAACTATAACATGATAACAACAATAAAAAACTACATATCCACAATAATTTCACATTATGGAATCTAGAAACTATAACATGAGTGAATAAAAAAAATACTACTAAAGAAATGTCACTTTCTCCCCATATTTGAATTTGAATGTATTTTGAAATGTTTCAACGATATCTGAAAATTTTGATCTCAAAAAACATGTAACTCTATGACAATCTGTATTAATCTTTTAAAAACACTTGTCCTAAGTTCTTTTAGTTATATTTATTTACTTAAATGTTTTAATTTAGTAATACGAATTCTATTTTACAACACCATATACTATATGATACGATACACACGTGCAGTGAAACTAGTACAACTATAATTATGAAAGAAAGAACAATCTAGATCACTTGTTCTTCTTTCTTCTCTCCTTCGAAAATGTTGCTACGAGTTTCAATAGCTGAGGATTCTGTGCGATCGATTCTTTTTATAGTAGCAAATTAAGTCATGTAGAACCTTAATTTATTTTTCCATAATGTTTTAAACTCATTTTTCAAATATCCAATCTGTTCAATCTAAAACCCTCTTTTGATGGTGACAAACAAAGAAAGTATAAGTATGCAAGTATATCTAGCTTATTTGAGAAATAGGTTTTAACCTACTTAGTTCTTGAATAAATCGAAATAAATATATCTACTGCTATTTGTGTTACATAATTCAGACGTCTAAGATTTTTCCACTTCGGAACCCAAATATATTCATCCTATTGTACCCCAAATGTAACCATCCAATCATATATTGATCGGATACATAAGTAAGCTGGATTACTTTTTCAGTTATTGTAGTGATGGGTATTGTATCTACCGATTCAATCAAATAAATCTATAAAAATGAAAATTATTTCTGGAATAATCATTCAGATCTTACTTTAGTACTTGTCAAGTTTTTAGTGTGTGGATCTTAATGAAATATACTTAACAAAGGAATTTTCGTATTTGTGAAGCTTAATTTGTAGTGAACTACAATGTGGTCTCTAGTGATTAACAATTGTATTATCAAGAACCCTAAGGTATGGTCGTAAATTTAATTTTTTAGCTTAGCATTTGGGTTATGTATAAATATGTGGTATTTTTTAATTAGTTTTAATTTCTGTAATTTGTTTGCACCTTTTTCCATCAAAATTTGCTAGATAAGTTTCACGCCTGAATGATCATGTAAGAGTGTGTAACCATAATGGTTCACTTGCTATCGAGCAAGGATGGCCGGAATTTTCACCCAAACATAAAAGCAACATATGAAAAATGAAGATGACAGGGTAACAAAAGTTTCATCTTCATTTTTCATATGTTGCTTTTATGTTTGGGTGAAAATTCCGGCCATCCTTGCTCGATAGCAAGTGAACCATTATGGTCACACACTCTGACATGATCATTCAAGCATGAAACTAATCGTACCAAAAAGTGGGGGACTTATTGGTTTTTCAGATGATCAGTACTTCATTGTTCAAATATTTGGAACAAGTAGTCCTGAAAGGATCAAATTCTACAGTGACATTGGCAAAGGAGGAAAAATAACAAGGACTTACCCACTGGCATCTATTGCAATAAAGCTGCTTCGAACAACTGAGATAAATAAATGAAGAAAAGGATTAAAACATTTGTTGCAACAGAGTCCAGATTCATCCACCCCAGTGACATACTTCCGCCTTTCTGTCCCGTTGGTGGTAAAAACAAGTTAGCTCAGATTTCTATGAAAATGACATCACAAGATTTTTTATCTACCATCCAGTAAGTGAATCCTTTTTTAAAATAAAGCTAGCATACATCAAGAAAATACACATTTCTTTTATCAGTTACATTTTTATGTCAACTTTGTCATAGGTTTTTCACACAATTATACTAAGTTCTTGTACATAAAAAATATGAACACATTTTTTTTTTGACAATACTGTTGCGGGATAATAAAAATTTACTGAACCAAGAAAGAACATAATCACCTCTGATATCTCTGTTGTCATTTCATCCATATTAATTGCTAATGCTTGGCTGGAATTTTATTTGTTTTCCAGTTTGTGTATCTTTTTTTCTATCGTTTAATATCGACCTTCTTAATGTCTGTGCAGGAAGTACCAGAATACTGGCAACAATATTTACCAAAGAGGAAAAAGCTTGGAAGGTGGAATATTTTTCTCCGAAGAGCAGATCAGGTTTTGATGTTTTGACATGTGGATGGGAGAAAGGTCTGGATGCTTATGGCATGAATGCAGGAAATGGTTGTGTTTTTCAACTTGTCCATCAGTGGGGAAATATATATATTTGGTTTACGAAAAATCTAAAAGTCTAGAAGTACGATGCCAGAAGAACTACTTGTATGCCAGTTTCTCATTAATGGTTATTGAAAAAAACTTAATGGTTGCTTTGTTTGGTCATATATTTTGTACTAACATTTTGAAGATGCAACTGTTACGCTAATACTCTTCACAAATTATCATTTCATCATAGAAAAAATTGAGATTTTCCATCCAAGTTAAGACCGGTTCAGGATAATGGGAACCTATTAAGAAATTTTCGCAACTCAATCATTGACATCTACAGTATTTTAAAGTAAAATCTATTTGAGTCTAGTTTCATGTTTGCTTAACTTTATTTTCCGAGGTCTAATTTCAAGGAATCATGAATTTCTTGTTAGGTTTTATGATTTTTTTCCTTCTATAACTCACATATGCATGCGAATGTATCCTATAAAGTGAAATAATAAAAACACAATATTTAGACTTTACTGAATCATAGGTGTTAGGATCAAGAGCTTACCATCATCACTACAACAAAAAGGGAATTTAGCGGCCACTAAAAATGGCTATAGAGGCCATAGTTATGGCCTCTATAGCCATTACCAGCCAATGTACTTTGTCTGTTGTATCAGGGGTCGGCAAAGGCTTTTGTGGCCATTCGGACAAGCGCTGGTAAAGCCAAGCTCTTTTGCCGCTAAAACTCAGATTATTTAGCGGCAATTGATTGCGGAAATTTAAAAGGTGGCTGAATCCAATACAAAGCGGTAAGCTCATGTAGCATCCATTTTTATAGCCGGTAAAACCAACTAAATTGCCTCCAAAATACATTTGTTCTAGCGGCTATTGGCTGCGGCAATTTAGAGGGTTGTTAAATCAAATCCAAAAAAGTTAGTTATATTGTCCGTTTTCATAGCCGGTAAATCCAACCAAATTGCCGCTAAAATGCATTAGTTATAGCAGCAATTAAAATAGTTGTTAAATCAAATCTGAAATGACTAATAATGCTCATGTAGCGTCTATTTTAATAGCTGGTAAATTCAATAATATTGCTGCTAAAAGTTAATTTCTTTAACGACAAAAGTTTGATGGCAAATATAAAGGCTAGAATATTCTTTTGAAAACATCTTACTTTCTCCTATTTAGCGTCCCCCGTCAAAAGAGAGCCTATTAGAGGCGACGAGGTTTTTCAAATACTAAAAAACATATTTTTAATTCATAAAACATAATATATCTCATGAAATCTAAACAAAAAAAAGACGTATTAATCCAAACTATAGTATCACAACTTAAAAACTAAACTTATATTATTTGAATGAAATAGCTAGTATCATTATATAGACCAATCCAATAAAATAATGTCTTCAAAGAATTTCCACAATGGTTCACCAAATTGAAGTATTTCATAGGCAAAATCTCCGAACATCATACTCTATGACCTGAAATAATAAAATAAATGTGTCAAAAAATGAAATCTAATTGATAGAAACATCACGAGATAGGAATTATATCATATCATACAAAAAATCTCAATGATCGGAAGCCACTTCGATCTCTTGTGGAGATTCTAATAGAAAGTTCTTTCATGTCTTTATAAAAGCAAGGCATGTTGAATCAAGATTACTAAATTGTTTCATGTCTTTTTTGCCCAAAGTTCACTGAATCTGGATAAGAATCTCTGCTTAAATCATTTGTGTTTTGCAGATGACAGGTTAGTATTTCGCAAAGGGGAACTAAAACTAGTGATGCTCGCGTTAAGAGGGCTAAAAACATTCTCGTTAGCTTCAGGGATGACAAGTCATGTTTCTAAATCAAATATTTTTGTGCCAATATGAACCAACATGTTATTGAGGAAATCTGTGAACTAACGGGTTTTTACTCACAAAGAGATTAAGGCAAGGTGATCCTCCATCATGGAAAGATTTATATGATAAAGAGGGAAACTCTCAGGGGACTTTGAAGGATTTTAGGGTGTTGAACAATGAGAGGAGCAGCCTGGAGATTACACATCTTCTACATGCTGATGACTCATTGATTTTCTATGATGCTAAAGTTGAACAGGTTAGACACCTAAGGCTAATTCTTTATGTCTTTGAAGCTGTTATTTATTGTTAGTCTTCCTGTGAACCAGGGGAAATCTCAGATTTTCTCAGTCAATGAAACTCCTAAGCAAGATGATAGACTGCTCTGGGGAAGAATCAATAAAGGGATTTTCTCTGATACTTGGCATGGGAAGCATATCTGGAGGGTGCATACCCTTCATAGTATCTTGTTTTCCACAGGCTAGTGGTAAAAGAGGTTGTGTTGAAAAGTGATAATCTTATGAAGAGAGGAACTCAACTGTGCTCAAGGTATTTTTTGTGTGGAAGAGAGGATGAAACAAATAGCCACCTCTTTTTGTACTGTCATGTTACCAACAGATTGTGGAAACTCTTGCAGAGTATCAAAAAGGTCAGAGATGGAAAACGCCCTAGAAAACTGCTAAAATGTTAGCATGATCCAGGAGATGTGATGAGGCAGAAAAAATGGTTGGAGTAGCATCCCAGCCTGCATCTAGTGGACAATATAGAGGATAGAAACTTATGGTGTTATGAAAATAGCTGAGCTTTCTTATGGACAATGCTTGCAGCAACTATATATCACATTTGGAAAGTTCAAAATGAAGCTTTATGGCATCAAAGTCTAGCCGATAATCTAGTACAAAGAGAGTAGGGGATGAGGTGTGAAAGGATTGTTCGACCAATCAGATAACTAATACTCAGCTACACAAACAAAACTTAATAAGCTATTGAAGCCTAGCCGATCCATTTTATAATAGCCATGTTCTTTAGCATTGCCACTATACCGGTCATTAATATAAAATCAGCAACAACAGTACACAAATATATTCTTATGTACTAAAATTAGTACACTATAACTGAATTCAGGGATAACTGATGACAAAGATAGCTAATCCCTCTCAAATAACAAAATTCATCCCATTTTTGGTCGTAAACAACTCTCTTATTATAATACCAATGTATATAAATATTTGTAAACTGATGCATATGATAAGGTATCAAAACAAATCTTACTAATTTGGACTCGAATAGTAAAGCAAATAGTAGCACCAAAGGATAAAGATGAGTAATACCATGAGAAGTTTTAGTATTTTCAACAATAGTAGGTATCCCTGTTGTTTGTGGTATTTGTCCATGGCCACTATCGACATCTGGGACCTGATAAATATTTACACATTAGATAAAATATTCTCTTATTACGATTAATTTTTTTTTTAAATGTCTAAAACTTATGTAATAGAGTTACTTGTTCGCTTGAGGTGCCATTGATATTTTAAAGCATGTATTCATTAGGAGAATATTTGCGCATCAATTGTCTCATTTGGAGTAATTCTGATTGCATATTATCCTGATTTTGTTTCATCGGATTCATTTTTTCATTTTGTTTCGCCTTTAATTCTGTAATCTCATGTTCTAACCATTGTACAACTTCATTAGATGGATCCTCTTCATCAATATTTCCAAAGGAAGATCTGCTACCCCATAGAACAGAAGGAGTGGAACCAAGTCCTATACCACGAACATATCCACTTCTTTCATTTCCCAACACTTGGGAATACACATCACCTTTCCAAGCAGCACGGTGAGGAGATTGGTCAGTTGATCCCTCACTATTGCTCATCTTTTCATTTATCATGTCCTGGCCATAGAATACATATTAAATCCTATTTTGAATTCACTTATTTGCCTTTAAGTTTTTTTTCTAACTATTTCCCGATTTATAAAATAAAAGAAAGAAGAAATCTTGCAATTACTTTGGCAGAATCATCATCCAATGGTCTACTGTCCACACGTTTTTTATGAGTTAATAAGAAAACTTCTGCTCGTGTAGTCTCTACACCATTTTAAGCCTAACACAATAAAATTGATGTCATTTGTATATATGGAAAAAAGGGGTAAACTATTGTGGTTTGTAGTTTCAACAGATTTACCTTCTCATCCATCAATGTGGCAATACTTTTGGATCGTCCCGTGTGAGGCATGTTTTGCTTGGTCCTATTGTTTCTATTTCCTTGGGTATGTCTCTGTCATTGAAAAAATAAAATGATATCTAATGATTTATAAATAAAAATTGAGCATAACAAAAATCTAAACAAAAATTAGTAACTAGGAGTACGTATTCAAGATTTTTTGGTACCTTAGCTTTGTCAGAAAGCCAATAAGAGACAAGACCACTCCATTGATCTCTCGGTATACGACTTGGTCTATTTTTCTGCAAAGCGTCTTTAGTCTTATACTTTGGAATATGGTCACCTTTTAATTGGCATTTGTAATCTTTCCATTTCTTTCCTAGTGACTTTAAGACAAAGTCTTCTCCGCATTTTGGGATAGAGAACTTCTTCTGAAAAAGTAAAAGAAAACATTTAGAAAATAACATCATGTATAACAGAGCATGCTCACCTCATAATAATAACTACACCATACCCTAAAAAAATTAAACAATTTCTTCTTTTCCTCATTGTAAAAATTTCTCCAATCATCTATGTGTAGAGGTGTTAGTTTTGGAGTTCTTGCAATAACTCCTAGAAAGCTAGCAAGCTTTCAACCCTCTTTTCCAATAGATTGGTTGCGACTATTAAATGGCATATCAATTGTTTTTCCGGGAGGAAGTTTCCAAATATCTTTTAGTAAAGTAGGTCCACGTATCTTTCTTGCCTCTGAATTACCTAAAAGGAAAAATATTTGAAGGACATCACATGAGAAAAACTTATATGGTTAAGAAACTGATAGATTCTCTACAATCTGTTAAATAACAGGATCACGATAGAACAATAGTAAACAAAAATAATATATTATACATGTTGCCTACCTGATGTAATATATTAGATGTATCTTGACTAAGGACATTGCATATGTTAATCTTTGTTCTTTTTTATCTATGTTGATATAGTACTTGTTTGTCATGTAGGATTAGAATGACTTATCTGATGCAATGAACCTATTAGTTTGATATTCTTATGTTGTTTAGTTTAATAAAAGTTTGCTTTTGAAGTGACTTTGGAGGTTTGGAAAGAATGAGGCAGGGTACTGGAGGGATATAATCAAAGCCAAACATGGCATTCTTGATCATTGGAGGCCAATGAGGAGCAGGCGTACACTGAAGAAGTCCTTCCCTATGCTATACCAGATAGCCACTAACAAGAATGCTACAATTGCCCAATACAGAGTAGACAACATTTGGAGCCCAATTTTCAGAAAGAACTTGCAGGACTGGTAGATCGATGAACTCCTCTCACTTCTACAGACTCTACAGGAATGTAACCTAGATGAACAAACCAGATTACTTTGGGGAAACACCAAGGAAGGGATTTATACTGTGAAGGAGAGCTATAATTTTTGGTGTTCACAGAATGGAATCTTTGATGTTTTTCCCTGGAAACATATCTGGAGAACCAGACAACCTCTAAAGGTTTCCTGTTTTACCTGGACAGCTATTCATAAGGCCTGTCTAACTCAAGTTTCAAACAAATATTAACATTTCTTCTTTTCACAATGGAATACACAAAGAATGGACCATAGCAACAAAAAATCGCAGAAAGAATGGACCATAGCAACAAAAGAGTAGCAAATAAACACAAAATATCTTCAGTTCCACTCGTAGATTTGTTCCTAGCATTTAAAACTAATAATAAGTAGACAACTTAAAAAGTCTTACCTAATTCCCCAGAGACACCAGCAGTATTGTTCAACTCATTAGATTGATCAACAGATCTTGAGTCTTGCCAAAATATTTATTCTTTTTTATATATTTTGATATAGTACTTGTTTGTCATGTAGGATTAGAATAAATTAATTGATGAAATGAACCTATTAGTTTGATATTCTTATGTTGTTGTTTAGTTTAATAAAAGTTCACTTTTGAATTGGCTTTGGAGGTTTTGACAGAATGAGGCAGGGTGCTGGAGGGATATAATCAAAGCAAAACATGGAATTCTTTATTATTGGAGGCCAATGATGAGCAGGGGTATGCATAGTGTAGGGGTCTGGAAACACGTAAACAGTCTCCAAATGAGTTTTTCGAGGAAGTGTTTTTCCAAAATGGTAATGGACTCAAGATAAGATTTTGGAAAGACAAAAGGCTTGGTGACATTATACTGAAGGAGTCCTTCCCTATGCTATACAAGATAGCCATTAACAAGAATACTAAAATTGCCCAATACAGAGTAGACAACATTTGGAGCCCGATTTTCAGAAGGAACTTGCAGGACTTGGAGATCGTTGAACTCCTCTCACTACTACAGACTCTGAAGGAATGCAACCTTGATAAACAAACCACAGACAGATTACTTTAGGGCAAGACCAAGGAAGGGATATATACTGTGAAGGAGAGCTATAATTTTTGGTATTCACAGAATGGCATCCTTGATGTTTTTCCCTGGAAACATATCTGGAGAACTAGAAAACCTCTAAAGGTTTCATTTTTTTACCTAGACAACTTTTCATACGGCCTGTCTAACTCAAGTTTCCAAAAAATATTAACATTTTTGCTTTTCACACTGGAATACACAAAGAATGGACCATAGCAACAGAAGAGCAGCAAATAAACACAAAATATCTTCAGTGCCACCAGTAGATTTGTTCCTAGCATGTAAAACTAATAAGAAGTAGAGAAATTAAAAACCCTTACCTGATTCCCCAATGCCACCAGCAGTATTGTTCAACTCATTAGATTGATCATCGTGATCTTGAGTTTCAGAGTGATTCTGACTATTCATCAACTTTTCAATATAAGGTTGGGCTCGATATGTTCCTCTCATCCGTCAACTGATCTACATATTGTCATAGATCTTCCCAATTTTTTAGTTGAATATTCGATCTGTTGCAACCTCTAGTTTGCATACTTTCTTATGTATAATGAAGTAACTATATAGATGCCTTAAAGTGCACTGGTAGCAGAATAACAGGTCACATGTAATACAAGAGAAAGGATCGTCCTCATGTTAAGTTGTAAAATCACATACTAATGCACCAGAGATGGACAAAATTCCAACTCACAAGAACACATTCTCACTTAACAATCCATGGGACAAAACAACAAAATATAGGTAAAAACAAGCACATTAAAATCACTCAAAACCTTCACTAATCAACCAACACAAACATGGAAAATTCATAGCTGACTAACAATCATCTTCTATAAAATGATTTAGATTGAAATAAACCCATAAAGATATTTTATTCAAATTTATAAATGAAAAATAACAAATACGTAAAGGTTCTTTAATAAAACTAGCAAAAAATATATTTTATAATAACCACCTATCATTCTGGATCACTTTCATTTTCAATATCATTTGCTCCCTCGGGATAAGCTTCACCATCATTTAAAGAAGCTCGAGTATGAACTTCTGTATCAATTACTATTCCATCGACTCCACTTCTTACCCAATCATTATTTTCATACTCAGGAACATGAGAATTTTCTAAGATAGCCAAGTCAGTGGAATCATTCTGCATTGATGACTCAAACTGCACACTATTTTCCTCTCCCATATCTAAAACGTCTCGAGGTTTAATTAACTTTGGAACAAACCATTCACTATCTTGAGGATCTTGCACAAATATTACTTGTTGAGCTTGTTCTACAAAGATAATGGGCTCATAACATTATCGATCACCAGAATCAGCCAGGCGTGAAAAATTCACAACTGTGAAACCCAAGTCATCTTCCATAATTCCTCTACCTTTGGTTACATTAACCCAATCACACTTAAATAAGGCAACCTTAAATTCTTCGTAGTAGTTTAACTCCACAATGTCATTCAATCTACCATAATATGTGTTATTTGAAGACTTTGGAGCATTGTCACTTGAACTTGCATAACTTTCGGTCTTTGAAACGACCATAACACCACTATTTTGTGTCTCTAGGTACTCTTCACTTTGTTTTGTTCTAAATCAATATCCATTATTTACATCATACGGACTGAATCTTTTTACAATGTAACTCTGCCCTCTTGCAAAAACTATAACATTCTTTAAGATGTCGAATGTGGCCTCCAACTCTTTTACCTAACCAAATAGAAAGATACAACTATAAATTTCGATATAAGTATGAATACAATAATTAAGGTAACCAATAACTTAGTTCTACTACTTACTTTCTCCTTGAACCACTCACTAAATGTATCGAAATGCATACGATCAAGTTGATGTTTTGTCAAACGACGCTTGTGATGTGATCTCTTTATTTCAGCAATACGTTCTCTATTCATGTGGTTCATATATATCAATATTTTTATCAAATGAAGTAACATACACGTAATCAACAATATAACAATAACACTTACTTTTTATAATTCTCAACCACCTCTGACTCGCATTTGAAAAGCACATGCCGATGTGCATGCAACAATGTTTTCTCATCCATTTCATATACATCTACTGCACCATATGACTCTCCAGTAGTAGGAAACATACATTCTTCTTTACTAGTCTCATGCTCAATCTAATCATTGCATTTTCGTGAACAATAACATCTTGAATCTCCACTCTCCAAATATCGTGAGCAAAATGCCAAACATTCATTTTCTATGTATGCTTCTGCTATTGAACCTTCTGGACATACATGATTACAAACATATGATTTTAAAGTACCCAAGTATCTATAGAATAAGTTAATGTTATTAGCTTGATATTATAATATTTAACACATAAAGATATATATAATAAATATTTAGTGATATTCTACAGACCTCTCAATTGGATACATCCAGCAATAATGTACTGGACCCGCAAGTTTAGCCTCAGTTTCCAAGTGAGTAACCAAGTGTACCATAATAGTAAAGAATCTTGGGGGGGAAGAGTTTCTCCGTAGTAGACAATGTTTCTGGAATTTTATCTTCAAGTAATTGTAACTCTTCTAGTCTTAGCACTTTGCTACACAAAACCCGAAAGAATGTGCATAGTTCAATTAAAATAGATTTAACTCTTTTATCTGTTGATCTCCACAAGGCAAGAGGAAGAAGTTCTTGCATTATAACATGGCAATCATGAGTTTTTAGCTCAGATATCTTTCGTTTGCGAATCCAACGTGAGATATTAGACGCATAGCCATGTGGAAACTTGGCATTTTGTAGTACTTCATAAAACATATCTTTTTCATTTGAAGACATTGTGAAATAAGTAGGAGGAAGATATGCCCTCCCACTAGCTCGATACTGAGGTCATAAGCTTGGTCTTATTTTCATCTCCTTCAAGTCCAATCGTGCTTCTATATTGTCTTTTGACTTTTTACCAAGACCCAATAGTGTATAAATTATGTTCTCACGCACATTTTTTTCTATGTGCATTACATCAAGATTATGGTGCACCAAGTTATACTCCCAATAAGGAAGATCGAAAAATATGCTCTTCTTTTTCCATGTATTTTTCAGCACCCCACTTACCTCTTCACTTGATTTTCCTAGAGTAAACTTTATATCTTTAACTTGATCCAACACTTGTGACCCAGATATGGCACAAGGTGCAGGTCTTGTTTCTTTAGTACCATCAAATGATTTTGCATTATTTCGATATTTGTGGCCATACTTCAAGAAACGTCGATGCCCCATGAAACAAAATTTCCTTCCATGTTTAAGCCTTTTAAATTGAGTGTTTATATTGCAAGAAGGGCATACAAATCGACCAGAAGTGATCCATCTAGAAAGAGTACCATATGCTGGAAAATCATTTATAGTCCACAAGAGAGCTGCTCTTATTTGAAATGTCTCCTTTGTAAAAGAGTCATATGTTTCTACCCTGACACTCCACAATTCATTTAACTCTTCTATTAACGATTGCAAAAAGACATCAATATTATTGCCAGGTGATTTTGGTCCAGGAATAAGTAAGGACAGAATAAAGAACTCTTTTTTCATGCACATCCATGGTGGAAGATTATATGGCATTAAAATCACTAGACAAGTACTATGAACAGTTCGCATTGTGCCAAATGGATTAAACCCATCAGAAGCTAATCCTAGGCGGACATTACGAGGATCTCCAGCAAATTCTTGATACTTGTTATCAAAACTTTTCCAAGCTTCAGAATCAGCAGGATGTCATGGAACACCATCTTTGTTGCGCTCTTCATGATGCCATCACATTCCATTAGAAGTTTTTGAAGACATAAATAATCTTTGTAGTCTTGGTTTTAAAGGAAAATACCTTAGGACCTTGGCTGGAATTTTCTTTGTATTATTTTTCCATCTAGAAGCTCCACAAATTTTGCATTCTTTGACATCCTTACTGGCAAACGCTTTTCTGAAAAGCATGCAATCATTGGGACAAGCATGAAGTTTTTCATACTTTAAGCCCAAACCTTCAACTATCTTCTTGGTCTCATAGAAAGAAGGAGGTAATTTTTCCCCTTCTAGCAAGACATCCTTTAATAGTCCAAGCAAAGAATCAAAAGATTCATTTGACCATTTGAACATGCATTTTAAATGATAGATATGTAGCAAAAAGGACAATTTGCTAAACTTTTTACATCCGGGATAAAGTGTTGAGTTTTAAAAGGTGTGAATGGAAAATGAAGAGTTGCGACTTTTATGAAGAGTTGTCACTTTAATGAAAAGTTGTGACGTTTATGAAGAGTTGTGACTTTTATGAAAAGTTGTGACCTTTATGAAAGGTTGTGAACTTTCCGAAGGGTTGTAGCTCTTCCGATAAGGCACAATAAACATGTGTTCACACTACCCTTTGTTGTCTATAAATAGAGGATTTCCTCTTATTTTTTAACAATGAAATAATGAATTTCTAGACTTCTTCTACTACTAAATCTAGTATTCTAAGTATACTTTACTGCCATTGAGTGGTTCGCTGACACCGTGGTTATAGGTACCAATACACCGGTGAGTAAGATCGTTCTACCCTGGGAGGATATATTCCATTAACCTCGGGTACTTGAGGGGAATAATTTCCTTAAGGACACTGTGCATTCAGTGGGCTCGATTTTCTTCTTTGGGAAAAATATTTTGTATATTATTTCTAATCTGTTTCTGATTCTATTTCCTCTATTGGTTTTAATTTTCTAGTCTTGAAAATACTCTTTAAACTTTGTTGTTTCTTACCAAGTTCTCCAAAGTTTTTGTTCTAAGTATCTTAGGAATACATGATCATCAACAATCTTAAGGAAATTACTATTATACTATTGGTATTTCTTGTATTCTACTGATTGAGGGAAACAAATCATGGAAGTAGAAGATTAATGCACTACTTCTCCAGAATTTGGTGTCTTGTTTAGCTAGGTCAAAGTGGGAATGTACCAGAAGAATTGGTGGTATTTTGGTTAAAGAATACACCAGGTAACCTTCTTATTATTTATATAAGGAGGAAAATAGTTTCTAAAAGTTAACTCTTTTGATATTTATCATGTGTGTCTTTCGAAAAAGATCTGCAAATCATTTGTTTTTTGAATGAATTTTCCTTGGCCGAAAGTGTTGCCTTTAAAATTCTTTAGTTTGTAGAATGAGATTGTTTGATAAGATATCATGTCAAAATGTTTTAGTTGGAAGGCTCTTTGAAAAGAAAAGCATATCTATGTGATAATCTAAGAATATGTTTATTCTGTTGGGAGACTAAAAAACTTTTGTAGTTTTATACTCCGTGTGAAATTTGATTGTGTCTGATTGTTGTAGACTAAAAACTTTTGTAGTTTCTACTCTGGATAAATTAGACTGTGCAATTGGTTTGAAAACTTCACCTAATAAGTCAGTGTTGCACTTTTGGTTTTCTACTCCGGTTGAATTTGAAACTTATTTGAAGTGATAAAAACTTTATCCACATTCAAAGTTCATTCGGTTGACGATTTGAAGAAAATAAAAAAATTTCATTGTTAAATAGAAAGAAGTAGTACAAAAGTTTTGTCTTTATTGTTAGTATTCTAAATACTAAGTGGTATGTCTAATTGTGATAGCAAAAAGACGAGTGACTTAAAGTTTGTGATTTTGTGCCTGCAATAGATGCCGCTATGGAATGAACTTTGATATTGTGTAAAGAGTGTCAAAGGGAATTGAAGCACTATAATTCTTTTGTAGAATAATATTTCCAAAAGAGGTTTCGTGTTGCCAATGACATTTTGATAGTATGAAAAAGCTATGAGGAAAAACTATTTTCAAATACTTGAAAAATATTTTTGAGATCATATTTAAAATGTGGGGGTTCTTTGCTTATGATAAAGATAAAATTAAACTTAGTGTATAATTTAAATTTGGAGCACAAGATATGAGATTCAATGACATTTGTGTATTATGTTTGACCCACAAAATTCTTAGAGTATATTTGAATTGTGGTCTTTGAGTTTATGTTTTTCTAGTATATGGTATGACCAGTATGAAATTACCAAATTATATATATACTTGTTCAAAATAGTTGTGTTCTTTTATGAAAGAGTGTCACTTAAAATGTTGTGATTTTTTCATGAAAAGATTTGTCTATTAAAATACAACTATTTGTATAAACATGAACATTGGTGAATAGTCATTTGTCATGTGTTGTAAAAGAAGCATTTGGTTCATATGCTCTTATTGGACCCGATGAGACTATGTTCATGGGTAAATTATATAACAACCAAATTGAAGGTTATGGAAAGGTCCTTTTGAAAAGGACATCTAGTAAGGTGCTGACTCTAAACAATGTTTGTATCTGACAAAATTGTAATAAGTAAGCACAAAACATTTGTGAGAAAAAGTTACCTCACAGAGGGTCTTTTCAAACTCAATATTTCTGGTTGATCTTACTTGCTTGAGTCAAACTAGTTTGTGTTAAATCTAAGTATGCTAAGTATTCTTATAAGTCTATTGAAAGGAATTCTAATCCCTTAGAGTTGATTTACACTGACATTTGTGATATGAAGTCAACACCATCTCGTGGTGGGAACAAGTATCTCATGACTTTTATTGACAATTGCATTAGATACGGTTATGTCTATTTGCTGAATGGTAAGGATGAAGCAATACAAACATCTAGGCAATATAAACTTGAAGTTGAAAATCAGTTGGGAAAAAGATAAGGAGTGATAGGGATAGAGAATATAAATCTCCTTTTGCAGAAATATGTTTGGAAAGTGGAATTATCTATCAAACTACTGCCCTACTCACCTCAATCTATCGGAATTGCAGAATGAAAAGAAAAGCTGAACTTTGAAGGAAAAGATGGATGCATTACTTGTAAGTTCAGGTTTACCACAAAACTTGAGTGGAGAAGCTATCCTTACAGCAAAAAGGAACAAGAAAAGTTTTGTCTGTTCAGAAAGAAAGAAACAAAAAGTTTTGATTGTTCAGGGCACAATCTATTCCATATGAGAAATGGAAAGGAAGGAAATCCAACTTGAAATATTTCAAAGTGTGGGGGTGTCTAGCATAAGTCCAAATTCCTATCCCTAAAATGATCAAAATAGGACCTAAGACTGTGGACTGTAAAATTAGACTTGAGTAGTCTAGTGAAGGGTCTAAAAGACCTTGGAAAGAATCAAAGGAGAATGTACTTAATAAAGAGATTCAGAGGCATAGTAAATGTCAAAGGACATCTACTTTCTTCGGATCTGATTTTGTAACATTTCCTATGTCTTCTGTAGACTCATCCTTTTGGAAAAAGGGTGTCAATAGTGAGATTGATTCAATCTTGAGCAATCATATTGAAAGTTGATTGATCTTCCTCCATGAAATAAACCTTTGGGTTAAAAGTGAATCTTCAGAAGGAAAATGAAAAACGATGGGACTATTAACAAATATAAGGTTAGACTTGTAGTTAAAGGATACGGACAAAAGGAAGGTCTCGATTACTTTGATACATACTCTCCATTGACAAGGATAACATCTATTAGGGTGTTAATAGCACTAGTGGTCGTGCATGATCTTGAAATCCATCAAATGGATGTTTAGACAACCCTCTTAAATGGAGAGTTGGAGGAAGAAATTTACATGGAACAATCCGAGGGTTTAGTGGTTCCTGGTTTATGGACTAAAACAAGCACCCAAACAATGACATGTGAAATTTGACAAAATTATGTTGGCAAATAGATTTAAAAATGATGGAAGTGGTAAATGTGTTTACATTAAAGACACTACAAATCACAAGGTCATTGTTTGCTTTTATGATGATGACATGTTTATCATCAGTAGAGACACTTATGACATAAATGCTACTAAACATATGCTATGAAAGTTCTTGGGGTTGCTAATGTGATCTTAGATATAAGAATCCTTAGAACTCCGCAATGGTTAGCATTGTCAAAGTCTCATTACATTGAAAAGGTACTTGAGAAGTTCAAATATTTGAATTTCAACATTGTCAAGACATCAGTAAATGTGAGCTTTGTACTTCAAAAGAATGAAGGTGAAAGTGACTCACAATTGGATTATGATAAGAGTATTGGGATGTATGATGTATATCAGAAGATGTACGCAATCAGATATAGCATGTGCTATTAGTAAACTGAGTCAGCTCACGAGTAATCCGAATCAAACTCATTAGATGACAATGAGAAGAGTTTTGGGGTATTTGAAACTTACTTAAAACTATGCCTTGCATTATAACAAATATCCAGCAGTATTGAAAGGATATACTGATGCAAATTGGATCACCGGGTCAAATGAAGTAAAATCCACTAGTGGATATGTATTTACTCTTGGTGGAGGAGCAATCTCTTGGAAATCTTCCAAGCAAACATGTATCGCTCGGTCTACAATGATCTTTGAGCTTGTCGCTCTAAATAAAGCCGGTGAATCAGTTGAATGGCTTCGGAATTTCTTGAATGATGTTCTTTTTTGGCTCAAACCTTTGGCATCAGTATGCATACACTTTGATAGTCAAGATGCAATAGGTAGGGCATGGAGCATGATGTATAACGGAAAATTTTGTCATATACGATGGAGACATAATACCGTTAGAAAACTGCTCTCTAGTGGAATTATTACAATTGACTATGTAAACTCAAGAGATAATGTGTTAGATCCACTAACAAAAGGCCTAGTTAGAGAGGCAGTTGAAAGATCATCTAAGGGAATGGGTTTACGGCTTAGGACAAGTCATCATGGCGATAACTCTACCTAGCAGACTGGAGATCTCAAGAACTAGGTTCAAGGAGAAAATAAAGTTGTGACTGACGTTTCGACATTGTCAACCAACTCAATCCATTCTCATGATTAAGACAATGCTCAGGAACAAGGATACAACATTAAGGCTTGTTAACGAGTTAATAAAGCTTAAAGTTTTTAATGATTTGCTAAGTTTGGCAATTTTGACCAAATAGTGTATCTATGCGATGACACGGTTAGAAATCACCTATGTGAGTGTAAAGTGGAAGCCGCTTCAAAGAGAATCATTGTCAAAAGCCTATTCTCTAGACACTTATGAAACCAGGAGGTGGTCATGGCTAAAACGAACACAACCGTAAGAACCATAAATGGTAAAGGGTTGATTGTGTGACATATGGTTGTCTAGGTATACACCAAAGCTGACGGTTTCAAGGATATCGCATCTACCGATTGACCGAGTATATCCGACATATGTTCACTATGGAAAGTTCTAAGGGAAACCTACTTATCCAGATGCAATCAATTCTTGCTTGTAAAGTATACACACTTGTCCATTTATTTGTCTTAGAGTCATTCTCCATTCATGCGGGGGATTGTTGGGTTTTTAAAGGTGTGAATGGAAAATGAAGAGTTGCGACTTTTATGAAGAGTTGTGACTTTAATGAAAAGTTGTGACTTTTATGAAAAGTTTTGACCTTTATGAAAGGTTGTGACCTTTTCGAAGGGTTGTAGCTCTTCAAAGGGTTGTGACCTTTCCGATAAGGCACAATAAACATGTGTTCACATTACCTTTTGTTGTCTATAAATAGAGGATTTCCTCTTATTTTTTAACAATGAAATAATGAATTTCTAGACTTCTTCTTCTACTACTAAATCTAGTATTCTAAGTATACTTTACTGCCGTTGAGTGGTTCGCTGACACCGTGGTTATGGGTACCAATACACCGGTGAGTAAGATCGTTCTACCCTGGGAGGATATATTCCATTAACCTCGAGTACTTGAAGGGAATAATTTCCTTAAGGGGACACTGTGCATTCAGTGGGCTCGATTTTCTTCTTTGGGAAAAATATTTTGTATATTATTTCTAATCTGTTTCTGATTCTATTTCCTCTATTGGTTTTAATTTTCAAGTCTTGAAAATACTCTTTAAACTTTGTTGTTTCTTACCAAGTTCTCCAAAGTTTTTGTTCTAAGTATCTTTGGAATACAGGATCAACAACATAAAGTTCTTCATTTGCCTCCTGCATTAGTTGTTCAAACTTATCTATCTTTGGATGAGTCTGATTTACAGATGTACGAGTAGTATTTCCCTGTAGGTTTGGCTCCACCTCGCCCCTTTCATTGACATAACTATCCATAAACTGTGTACATCCTCCAAAGGCATCATGTATCATTTCTGTCACATCATCGCCCCTTAAAGTTGACTGACTGACATTAGATACTTGAGTATTGTTTGATCTATGTAGAGACTCTCCATGACAAAGCCAAGTATCCTATGATAACAAAATGCCATTAACCACCAGATGATCATATGTTGTATTCCGATTTACTTGATGATAAAGCACACATTCTGTATAGGGACATGCAATTTTGTCTGCATCTTGTTTTCCAGAAAATGCATGATTTATAAAATCCTTTACTCCATCCAAGTATTCTTTCCTAACTCAGTCACAATACATCCACTTTTTATTACTACTATTGTCCATAAAGTTCAACATATTCTTTTTTCAACAGATAATGTAAGAACTAAATAAAGATATGTTAGAAAAAAGCGTTGGAATTAATCAATATGTAATTGCATAATTCAAAGGTTGTCATTTTAACAATTAAAATTATAAAACAAAATTTTGATTCTAATTTATTCAAATAATGAGTTATATCAACACACATGGGAAAGTTAGAAGGCTTTCGTTAAACATTTCCTTTCCTAGACAGACTAAAATGCAAAATTGCACCCATAAAATGAAGCATAGTTTAAACAAATAACAATATTAAAAATTTATCTCTTGAAACTTCAATGAAACTTATATTTGAAGAAGGATAGGTTATGGAATCAATAGACCCATGCTTACTACATAAAAGGTGAGAATATATGGACTATCATCCCGACACAATCTTAATAGACTCTTAAGAAGATTCTGGAGGCTAAGGATTACTTCAATACTAGTGAAGCCAAAATCTTCATTAAATTACTAGCAGATTGTAGCTACCATTTATGGTTAGAAAGGAACCATCAAGGTAAAGCTTGAACAGTTAAGAGTATTCTAAGAAGAGTTTTGCTCAAGATATTCATGTTCGAGGAGAAATAACAGAAACTAAATGTGATTTTATAGCTTCTACTTACAGATTTAAGCTTTTGATAGTTCAAGTATTTAGAGCTTCTGATTGCATTACACTTAAGGCTTACGCAAATGGCTGAAATGGGGTGTACAAATGAACTTGATTGTTCGTTATGTAGCAGGAACCTGAGGCAATTCAGCACCTTTCCTTTAAGTGCCAATTTACTGCTATGTTTGGTCTCAACTTCTAAAATGCCAAACGGTGTGCCAAATGTCTATGGGCTGGTCTACTAAGGTTAGTAGGGCTATACAAAATTCTAAAAGTAGTTCTAGTTAAGATGAAATTTTCATTAAATTACTAGCAGATTGTAGTTACCATTTATGGTTAGAAAAGAAACTATCTAGTTAAAGCTTTCACAGTTAAGAGTATTCTATGAAGGGTTGATGATGATATTCATGTGCGAGGAGAAATTACAGAAACTACATATGGTTTTGTAGCTCCTACTTACAGATTTTAAGCCTTTGACAATTCAAGTATTTAGAGCTTTTGATTGCAATACACTTAAGGCTTACGTAGACTGCTGAAATGGGGTGTACAAACTGACCTTATTGTGTGTTATATATCATGAACCTAAGACAATTGAGTACTTTTTCTTTAAGTGCCGATTTACTGCTATTGTTTGGTCTCGACTTCTAAGACGCCTAAGCAATGGCGGACCCAGGATTTTCATTCAGAGGGTTCGAAAAATAAAAGTATAAACATGTAAATAAGGCAACAAAAAAATTTTTTAAAGAAAAATATTTTTAGCACGTTTTTTTAAAATAAAAAACCAAAACTAACGTAAAATAATGAAACTGAAAATAAAACGCTACCGCCGGGATTCAAACCAAAGACGCGAATCTCAACTTAAAGGCGACCTGCCGCTGCGCTATAAGTTTCTTTTTGTCATTGAGGGGGTTCAAAATTAATATATCTACATAAATACAGAAAATTTACCGTATATATACAGTGTAATTTTTTGCCGATGGGGTTCGGGTGAATCCCCTGGAACCCACGTGGGTCCGCCCCTGCGCCTAAGGGTGTCCCAAATTTCTATGGGCTGTTCTGTTGAGGATAGTTAGCCTATACAAAATTCTAGAAGCCGTTCTAGTTAAGTATAATAGAGAAAGAAGCGATACAACTTCTATTCACTTCTCACTTTAACCGACAAAGCTCTCACTTATAATAACACTGATCAGGAGAAAGCATGTCAGCAAACTGAATTCAGTTTCCTTACTTCAACCATAGTCAACTTTTTATTGAATTTCAACACTCAAAACATCTAATCCTAAAAGGATGCTATATAGAAGCTGAAGTTAGGCACTATCGGAGCTGTATCTCTTCTAGAAAAGAATCATCTCAAGCTTATAATATATAGGCAACACACCAAGACTAGCAAACACATGAAGAATCTTAGCACCAGAACCTTTGAAAAGAGATTTGGCACCGGAAATTTAACTTTTAAATTTCTCAAGTTGAATATCAATAACACATTACTCATAATGCTGTAGATTTATAACATCGATATTCATAAATTACAGTCGAGTAACATTCGAACAATCATGAGAGTAGAATATATAACTTCTACCTTAGAAAATAGAGTAGTAAAATCAATCTGTTCCCTTTAAACAAATAGCAGGCAAAAGTCTCACAACACAGTTATCAAATACGAAAAGACACTACTTTTATAAAATTACAAATCGCCTATACTGTTTGAGTATCTGGGAGGCAGAATATTTATCCAACAAAGACAAGAAAGTGAAGGATAAGAATGAATCCCGTAAAACCTGCAAGAAAACGTACATTAAGAACAAAATTATGAAACCTTAAAACTTAACACGATTCACAAAATCAATTCTTGTTCAATTATTTGATAAAACATGATCCAAATATACAACCACAAATACAAAATTGTAGCAGCGGCTATGTGGTAAGGGGTCATTTCAGTATCATGAACTGCACCATAAATATTAGGAACCATAACTAATACACATAAGAACCAGAGAGAACAATGGGAAATTTAAGAGGAAACAGGGGGATATAGAACAAGTTCTTCACATGCTTAACTTGAGATGTTCAACAATTAAATTACATGAAGCAGTAGGTGGAAGCCTTTGTCAAAATCTAATATTAAACAGTCACATTTTAAGCAAGGAAAACTTACATAAATAATACTGAAGTAGCACCAAAAGTCATTTTAAACGCTTGACAAGTTACCTAAAACTTACTGGATTGATGAATAATGATACAACTCTTTAAGTAACTAGAGTCGTTCAAGATTATGCAAATACGTTTAGAGTGGGTGGTCAAAATCAGCCTGTCAGTGATATAGTGGATGAATATGTTAGGGTAAAAGGCAGAGTCTTACGGCGATGCAGTTCTAACTGAAATATTCATTCGAATCTATTATGATAATAATATCTCTAGTGTAGAAATGAATATCTTTGAAGAACAGATAGCTCGCCTGATTGCTGGAAGCATGGAAGGGGATGGGGTGTATGATCGTATAGCTGTGCGGAAGATAGTTAATAGTAAACGTAAGTACCATAATTATATCACAAGTGGTGGGAAGGCGTCATACTGGGAAAGAAGAGGGGAGTAAGCTTTAATTAATTTATATCAACGTCATTGACTAATTGTAGTATGGGTTTTGCGTTTGTTTTCTACCTGGCAAAACTAAGTTTCTACTAAAAGAATTATAATATTCAAGTGATCAATTAGAAAAAATTACTATATATAGTAAAATGCTTGGTTTATCGTACATTACAAGTAAACTCTCTCCGAATACATCTTTATATTCATCCTCTAGTGCAGAGTCTAGCTTTCGTTGTTTAGTGAATGACCCTGTGAATGTTGATAAAGTCTTAACCGATGTTGTAACATGTGGAGTGGGGTATTTTGCACGTTATTTGACTCTTATTATGACTGGTGTGGGTTGTATTGTACAAGAAATAAATGAACCAAACCAAACCAAAGTTGTGATTACTTCTAAAATACATGCCGGAAAACAGAGAACATGTAAAACTTGGTGATAATAAGGCATATTCACATATTCTAAAGAGAGAGTGCAAACTAAGGGAAAGAATTGGAGATGGAAAGCACATATGATCAATGTGAGCTATATTCAAAAACCAGACTAGTAAGACATCACTTTGGAAATAAAACCATTACGAATTATGAAAGCTAGAATCAATAAAATTTAAAACGGAATTTGAAATCGGAAATTTGTATGGAATTTAAACATAGAATACCTATGAAGATGGACATCGTGTCTTACCTGTGAATCAATTGTGAGGGCTTCAGTGGCATACAGGTCTTGCTGATGGGGTTGAGCAGAATCCTCAATTCCTCGATGTTATGGGCAGTAATAGAGAGAATATGGTTTTCTTTTAATTTTTAAAATTTTCCTTATTAATGAATTTGAGGGAAAAGTTTATTGTAGGTGAAAATATTAGAGGGAAAACAAAAGGAAAAAATAGCTTTTTTTAGGAAAGTATTAGCGTTCAATTAGTGATTTTTCTGGCAAATTAATTTTACTGTCACTAAAAAAATATCTTTTAGCGGCTATTATTCATATGCCGCTAACATTTCCGTTTAAATAATTAATTAACTTCAAATGATTAATTGTCGCTAAATGATTGCCGCCAAAAGTCCATGCAAAAAAGCTAAAGCTGATAGTAAGTGTGCAACTTTATTTCTTAACTAACCCCACCTAGAAAGCGCTATGTTGGATCATCCATGACTTTATCTTGGGACACCCCTATGGCATGATGTTGGTGTTATCTAACAATACCCTCCCCAACACCTTCCTTTTGCAACATGCTGCTCTTGGAAATCGAATCCATGACCTTGACTCTGGTACCACTTGTTAGGATCAAGCGCTTATCATAATGCCAAAAGTTTTAAAAGTTTGTATATAAGGGCATAACTTTATTTCTTAACTAAGTACATAGAGAAAGCACCATGTTCGATCATGAATCTAACCCAAAAGCAATGGTGAATTGTAGACTTGAAGATTCGAAACCCTAGTCTTCTTCTTGGACTTGAGAGAGAATTTCTTGAAGAAAACCTTGGAGGAGATTTAGTGCTTTGAGATACTGACAGAGTTGGGGAAATTTTTGAGGTAGAAGGGTATTTATAGGACTTATAAATAGGGGGAAAACGAGATAGTATAAGCATTTAATGCATAGGAAAAGACCCAAATATCCTTAAGAAATAAATGTCGAATGGCTTCTACGATTTGGACCTACGGCCCGTACTGGTCAACCGTAGAACCAACTTCAGAAACCTAAATTCACCTTACTTCCCATGAGACCATTCTACGAGTCATCGAATTTCCTACACGGTCCGTAGAGCCCTTCCGTAGTTCTTGACTTTCAGTCAAAAATTCTATAAGTCTTGAACCTTTCTACGGAATCATCCCATGGCCCGTGAAACCTCCTACGGCTCGTTCTGGCTACTCGTTGGTCAAACTTCAGAAACTTGAATTTCCCAAAACTCAACCTCATTCCTACGAGTGCCATCTACTATCGATTGAAACTTCTACGAATTGTAGATTGGTGTCGTAGGACACAACAAGTAGCCCAAAATGAGACCTTTCCTTTCCAATTTTGGCTTTCCCATTTCAAAGGTGTTACAATGTCTCTCCCTTGGAAACATTCATCCTTGAATGGGACTCAAGCAAGCATGTATAGAATAGGAGAGAAACTTACAACCCATCATGAATGCAAACTTTGTCAAAATGCACATAAACATGGAGAATCATTCCAAGCTAAATCATAACACCAAAAATCAAGTTTTTGTTTCATGAACATGCATGCATATGGAAACATGAGAATGACTAAAACACATGAACTCGAAGATTGAACCATGAGGAACTAATACCTCAAGATAGAATAGTAGCGGAGGGAAAGAGATAAGGATAACAGGACAATATATCGGCTTCGGCCTCCCAAGTAGCACCTCAACTAATTGATTCCTCAAAAGAACTTTCATAGAAGCAACATTGTTGTTTCTCAACCTTCGAACATGTCGGTGTAAATCTCAACCGGAACCTCTTCATAAGAGAAATTTTCTTTAACTGAAAAACCTTCTAAAGGCACTATGGGCATCGGATCTCCAAAACACTTCTTCAACATAGAGATATGGAATACCAGATATACCGATGCTAAATCGTTAGGCAACTCAAGTTCATAAGCATCTTTGTCTATACGCCTCAAAATTTGATATGGGCCCACGTAATTAGGACTAAGCTTCCCTTTATTTCCAAATACATCACACTCTTCATTGGTGAAATTTTTAAGTAGACCCAATCATCGTCCTTTAATTCAAGTTATCTTCTTCTAATATCATCATAAGTCTTTTGTTGACTTTGAGCAATTTTCAAACTTTTGCGAATAAGTTGAACCTTTGCCATAGCCTCATGCACCGACTCGAGCCCTATCAAAGCAACCTCACCCACTTCAAACCAACCTATAGGAGACCTACACCTCCTACCATAAAGAGCCTCAAAAACGGTGTCATCCCAATACAAGAATGATAGCTATTATTATACGCGACCTTAATCAACGACCAATGATCATCCCAATTACCCTTAAAAATAATTACACAAGCTCTTGCCGTATATTCTAAGGTCTGAATGGTACGCTTGGCTTGTCCATCGGTTTGAGGGTGGAAAGCCGTGCTATGTTTCACTTGAGTACCAAGACTTTTCTGAAACGACTTCAAAAATTAAGCTGTTAACTGAGTACTACGATTCGAGATGATGAACCAGGGAACTCCATGCAACCTTACCATTTATCGAAGATAAATCTTGGCATATTCTTCCACCGAGAATGAAGTCCTTATGGGATGAAAGTGAGCTGATTTCATCATTCGATCCACTATAACCCGAATCGAATCAAACTGTCACCGAGTGTGAGGTAAACCCATAATGAAGTCCATATTTAAATCTTCCCACTTCCATGTAGGAATAATAATGTTTTGAGCCAAACCTCCTGATTTCTGAAGCTCAACTTTCACTTGTTGATAATTCAAACATTTAGCCATAAATTCCACAATGTCCTTCTTCATCCCATTCAACCACTAGACTTCCTGCAAGTCAGAAAACATCTTGGTGGCTCCCAAGTGAATAGAATACCTAGAACTGTGAGCTTTTGTTAGAATTTAATTCCTCAACTCATCAACATTCAAAACACATAACCAACCTTGATATCGAAGGACACCATCTCCCCTATGGGAGAAAGCTGTCACGCCCCGACGCTACCCCCTAGACATAATACGGGACCTAGGATCACAAGTGACCCCAAGCTAACCCTGAGTCTGGCATATCACAAGCATACTAAAATATAACTAAGTAAGCGGAAACATAACTGTAAAGGGAGTCAAAACTAAATGAAATTCAGGTGAGAATATAACTGAATATCATTGGGAAACAACCCAAATCAACTGAATAATGACTCTATGTCTGAAAGCCTTTAATACTGATGAGATACTGGGACAAGTCCCTAGCTAACTCTAAAAATACTGAAAACTAATAATGAGCTAACTAAACAAAAAGCATAAAGAAATGTCCTCGAACTATGAGGACTCACTAGAGAAACTGCTGAGTATGCACTGGAAGTCGAGCTAAGCGCGGTCTGCATGCTAAACACCTGAACCTACATAATGAAATGATTTAGCACAAAAGATGCAATAGTACTTTGAATGTACTGAGCATGAAGGATATCGATACTAAGCTTAACAATATAAACTGAACATAGAAATAGGTTGTACTGAATTATAACTGAAAACTGGGCTAGTTGAAATGACCAAGTACTAATCATGAAGATAACATGATGAACTATATACTGAAGTAAATGTTGATAACATGGTCAATGCAATAAGAGTATGACTGTGGGAGCTACTATTAACCGACATAAACCACGTGAGCTAAACGTGGAGTCCGATGTATACGCCCCATTGAGAGGACCCAATATACCTTGTCAAGGGTATAAAGGCATGAATATGGTGTGATCACTAAAAAATGATGCCCAACAGAGAGGACTTCTGAACTTACGTTGGCATGTTGTTCTGGGACTTTGAGGATATGCTGAACCCTAGTCCAACTTAGTGCTAAGTCTACTCCAAACTGAATATGTATAGCTAAAATGCAACTGAAATACTGAGTCACTCAAAATACTGACATGGTATCTGAGAATGCGACATCAATATAGTGAAAGCTATGGAATTCGAATTCTAAAGCATGTTTTTCTAACTGATCTGCCGAGCGAGTATAATTCATGAAATACTGATAATTAGTACAAGCTAGGGTTCTGAGTTCTATACATGGGCTATGCAAATTTTCCAAGAAACATGTTATTTAAATCATGGAAACTATAGCAGCTAAAATGACAATGAATCTCCAAGGTTTTTGAAGCCCTAGGTCTGAACAGTTTATGAGAAATTAAAGAACTGACTGAATTTTAGAGACCTAATGGGTGAAGGAACCCACTAGTGAAATCCCACATGCCTGGTGACGAAAACTACGGAGAAAACCTTTGGATTTCGGGGCTGAACTTTTAAGAACACCTCTGTTTGTTCTTAGGAGAAACTGTCGCCTGTTTCTCTTCTTTTCTTTCTAAGTTGGATGATTTTGGGAGAATGAGGGTTCTAGGTAGTTTCTGACTAGATTATTAGGCTTAGACTGAGTAAAACGATGACGTTTAAGCATCAAACAACGTAGTTTAAGTGCCCAACACATAGGGGAAAAGACCAATACGACCCTAACTTAAAAGCTGATGAAGTGACTTCAAGAGAGGCTAGACAGGCCGTCTAGAGCACCACGACTCGTCTAACGGGTTTAGTGAAGAAATTCTGCCTGACAAGGCTTCACTAAAATGGTCATAACATTTTACTTTGAATTTCAAATGGAGCAAACTTGGTGGTGTTGGAAAGAGAGTTTAAAGACCTTTAATTTTATAGGTGATGGAACACCTAATTAATTTTGTGGTAAGAGATATGGTCTATTGAAGTTGACTAAAAACCCAAAGTCTGACAAGCCTCTTTCACGAGCCACTTCACGGCTCGTGTGAAGCTCCACAGGCAGTTTTGGCAATCGTGGTTTTTCACAGACGTTTGAGAGTAATGTGCCCTTTTTCACGGGCCACCCCATGGCTCGTGTGAAGCTCCATGGGCCTTCTAGTTGTCCGTGGTCTCTCACCTTTTGCTGGGTGCACAACCACAAGCAGGGTGACGGGTCGTGGTCCTCTTCACAGCCCCTGGACCCATCCGTGGTTTTCCCTTCTCTTTTTTTCATTCCTTTTTCAAAGTCCGAGGTGTTACAATATCTCTCCCTTGTGATCATTCATCCTCGAATGAAGACTAAGCAAGCTGAATTTGGAGGGAAAGTGCTATAATCCCTACCAACTGAGTACTAGAAACTGATATCTAACTGAACTGAGTTTCATGGACATGCAATCATGCTGAAATGCAATGATAAGTGAGGGAACAAAATAGTGAGACTGAAATTTCACAAGATTAACTGAAAGACTGGAGAGAAACTATTACCTCAAGCGGAAATTGAATCGGAAGGAAAGAGGTGAGGATACTTGGCCATCATGGCTGCTTCTATGTCCCAAGAAGCTCCCTATACGGACTGAATTTTCCACAAAACTTTTACTAAAGCGACTTCCTTATTTCTCAACCTACAAATCTGACGGTCAAGATTCTCAACTGGAATCTCTTCATAGGTGAGGCTATCCTTCACAGCCACACTTTCTAATGGTACTAACGATGACGTATCACCACACACTTCTTCAACAAGGAAATGTGAAAGACTGGATGCACCACTACTAGTTCTATTGGAAATGCTAACTCATAAGCCACATTACCAACCCTTTTCAACATTTCGTAAGTACCTACATATCTGGGACTGAGCATCCCTTTCTTGCCAAATCTCATCACCCTTTTCATGGGTGACACCTTTAGGAAAACCCAATCATCGATTTCAAACTCTAAGTCCATTTTCTTTATATCTACATAGAACTTCAGATGACTCTGAGTCATCTCTAGTCTATCTCTGATGAGTTGAACTTTCTCCATACCCTCATGAACCGAATTTGGCCCAGCAAAGGCTGCTTCACCTACTTCGAACCAACCAATCGAGACCTACATCTACGCCCATACAGTGCCTCATAAGGGGCCATCTGAATACTGGAATGGAAACTGTTATTATAGGTGAACTCTATGATAGGTATGTGATCATCCAAACTACCCTTCAAATCAATCACGCAAGCTCTCAATATGTCCTTTAAGGTCTGGATGCTACGCTTTGCTTGACCATTCATGTGCGAATTAAATGCTATACTGAGATTTACCTAAGTACAAAGACCTTTCTGAAATGATCTACAGAAATAAGAGATAAACTGAGGACCTCTATCTGAGATGATAGACAAAGGAACCCCATGCAACCTGACTATCTCGTTGATGTAGAGTCTGGCATAGTTCTACGCCGAATCTGTAGTCTTGACTGCTAAAAAGTGAGCCGACTTAGTGACTCTGTCCACTATCACCCAAATGGAGTCATGTTGTCTGCGAGTACGAGGTAGACCCGTAATGAAATCCGTGTTTACCACTTCCCACTTCCAAGTAGGAATGCTAATCTGCTGAGTCACACCTCCTGGTTTTGATGTTCTACTTTATCTTACTGATAGTTGGGAAACTTAGCCACAAATTCTATGATGTCTCTCTTCATGTTGTTCCTCCAATACACTTCCCGTTGATTACGAACATTTTAGTGGCACCTAGATGAATAGAATATCTAGAATTATGGGCTTCTATAAGGATCTGCTACCTCAACTCACCCACATTAGGGACGCATAAGCGACCCTGGTAACAAAGCACACCATCTCTACCTTGAGAGAAAACCTCAAGTCTCTGCTGATGAACTGCACCTTTCAACTGAATCAATATAGGATCACTATCATGTTTCTCCTTAACCTCCGCTACCAATGAAGATTTTGATCCATTCTGGTCTATCACACCACCATCTGACGTGTCCATAAGGAAAAACTCCTAAGAGAGCAAGCCGGTGAACATCTCTGGCTAATTCTTTCTTTTCTTCCTCAGCATGTGCTACACTACCCTTGGATAATCTTCTGAGGGTGTCAGCTACTACATTGGCCTTACCCCGATGGTAGAGCACATTTATGTCATAGTCTCTAAGGAATTCAAGCCATCTCCTCTAACGAAGATTCAACTCTTTCTAGGTGAACACATACAGAGGCTCTTATGATCTGTGAACACATCAACATGAACACCATACAAGTTGTGTCTCCAGATCTTTAGGGCAAATACGACGGCTGCAAGCTCGAGGTCATGAGTCAGGTAGTTCTTCTCATGGACCTTAGGTTGTCTGGAAGCATAAGCTATGACCTTACCCTGCTGCATCAACACACAACCTAGGCCGACCCTGGATGCATCACAATAAACCACATAACCGTCTGAACCCTCTGGTAGAGTCAAGACAGGAGCTATAGTCAACCTGGTTTACAATTCTAAGAAGCTTTTCTCACACTCATCTGACCAATGAAACTTGACCTTTTTCTGAGGCAACTTGGTCAATGGGGCAGCTATGGATGAAAATCCTTCAACAAACCTCCGGTAGTAACCGGCCAAACCTTAGAAACTTCTGATATCAGTCGGAGAGGTGGGTTTGAGCCAGTGCTTGACTGCCTCAATTTTCTGAGAATCCACTCAGATTCCTTAACTGGATACCACATGACCAAGGAAAGAGACCCACTATAGCCATAATTCACATTTGTTGAACTTAGCGAATAGTTGGCAATCTTTGAGGGTTTCCAGAACAACTCTTAGAGGAGTCACATGCTTTTCCTCATTCCTAGAATAAACAAGGATATCATCATTAAAGACGATGACGAAAGAGTCCAACTACTGTTTGAACACCTTGTTCATTAAGTCCATGAAAGTTGCAAAAGCATTTGTTAGTCCAAATTACATAACTACAAATTCATAGTGACCATACCGAGTCCTGAAGGCTGTCTTCGAGATGTAACTATCTCTGACTCTGAGCTGATGATAGCCGGATCTGAGGTCTATATTATAAAAGCAACTAGCACCCTGAAGTTGGTCGAACAAGTCATATATCTTGGGGATGCGATTTTTATTCTTGATTGTGACTTTGTTCAAGTGACGATAGTCAATGCACATCCTGAGAGAACCATCTTTCTTACGCACGATCAACACTAGAGCACTCCATGGAGAGATGCTGGGTATGATGAAGCCCTTATCTAGAAGGTCTTTCAACTGTTCTTTCAATTCCTTAAGCTCAGCTGGAGCCATTCTGTAAGGAGGAATCGAAATAGGCTAGGTATCTGGAAGAAGATCTATTCTGAAGTCGATTTCCCTTTCGGGTGGAACTTCGGGAAGATCTTCTGGAAAGACTTCTAGAAACTCATTCACTACTGGGACAAACTCAAGATTTTGGATTTCAGAGTTTGAGTCCTTAACCCGAACAAAATGATAGATGTACCCTTTGGAAATCATTTTATGGCCTTAAGGTAAGAGATAAATCAACCGATAGGCATTGAGTTACTACCCTTCCACTCTAAGACTTGCTCGTTTGGAAACTGAAACCGAACGATCCTGGTTCTACAATCAACTGAGGCATAACAAGAATATAACCAATCCATGCCTAAAATGATATCAAAATCTATCATTTCTAACTCTACAAGGTCTTCTGAGGTGACTTTCTAGGAAATTGTTACATGACAATTTCTGTATACCCGTCTAGCTATAACTGGGTCACCAACTGGAGTAGAGACTGAGAAGGGTTCTGGAGAGTTTCTTTACTGACAGCAAAGTTTACTTCTATTTAAGGAGTTACAAAAGAAAGTGTAGCCCCTGGATCTAACAATGCATAAAAATCTAAATGGAAGACTTGTAACATACCAGTGACTGCATCAGGAGAATCTTCCTGGTCCTGGCAGACCTGAAGAGAATACAACCTGTTCTGGTGCTGCCCACCACCTGTACCAGATGAGGCACCCTGCTGAGTGGGGCAACCCGCTGGAGCTACTGAAGTTGTAGACTGAGCTTTGTAACCTCCTTGTCCTTCCCTGGCAGTAGGGAAATCCTTCAACCTATGACCAGACTGACCGCACCCAAAACACCCCTCTCTACCTGCAAGACACTCGCCCGGATGGTTCTTACCACACTTTGGACAAGATGGAAAGTCCTGTTACCTGAAGCACTCCCAAGGACTTTTAACCTGATGCCCTCCTTTTCTAATCCTGTCGAAACCTGGGGGATGGAACGCTAGCTAATAGAGGCGCTGGGGCTGTAGACATTTGCTGATATTTTGAGCGATTTCCACCGCCCGACCTATGCTGAGAGTATTCATAGTTGCCTATTCTAGCCTTTTTGTTATCCTTAGAAATTTCCTTGAGTTTATCTCCCTCAACCTGCTGAGCATGGGTCATTAGTCTGGAGATAACCATATCCCCTAATAGCATAGTATTCCTGCACTCGGTCTTCACCAGATCGGATACTTAAAATAAGAACTTGCTCATTTGTGCTCTCAGCTCGGCACCCATATGTGGAGCATACCTAGAGAGCTAGGTGAACTTTAGCCCGTATTCTTGGACTGACATCGAACATTGCCTCAAGTTTATAAACTCCTGAGCCTTAGTCTCTCTCAACTCTCTTGGGAAGAACCTATCAAGAAAAGCTCCAGTGAAACAATCCCACGTCACAGGAGCTACATCCGCACGCCTATTGTCCTTCCACTGTATGAACCAGATATGAGCCACACCCTTAAGTTAGTAGGATGCTAGCGCAACACTATCAGTACCAGTCACTTGCATCAACTCAAGAATCTTCTTGAACTCATCAATGAAGTTTTGTGGGTCCTCACCAACCTTCGACCCTAGAAACTCTGGCGGATTCATACGAACAAAGTCTCGAACCTTGGCTGCAGCTGATCCACTAGTGGGGTTTGCAGGAACTGGGGCCTATTGATTTTCTGGTTTGCAATAGTCTAAGCCAATAGCTGGATCGCATTATAAAGTTATGCATTCGTAACATCATGGTTTGGGACTGGAGGATCTGCGTTAGCATTGTGTTCATTAGCTCTGCGAGGAGGCATGATCTGAAATGCATAACGACGGATTAGAAAGAAGAAGTTGAATCACACTTCACGCACGATAAGAATAGAAAAAGAAGTAAAGTTTTTCTTAGAACACCTAGTAGCGTCCCTCTCATAGGTGTGGTGCGCTTAACACTCATGAAAGAGACTCTACTTAGTGCGGCTTTCAGACACCCTAGGACTCTTGAACCTGATGCTCTGATATCAAGTTTGTCACGCCCCGAGCCTAACCCCTAGACGTAACATGGGACCTAGGATCAGCAGTGACCCCAAGCTAACCCTGAGTCTGGCATATCATAAGCATACTGAAATATAACTAAGTAAGCGGAAACATAACTATAAAGGGAGTCAAAACTAAAAGAACTTCAACTGAGAACATAACTTCATATCAATGGGAAACAACCCAAATCAACTGAATACTTACTATGTCTGAAAGCATCTAATACTGATGAGCTGCTCGGACAATTTCCCAGCTAACTCTAAAAATACTAAAAAGTGATAATGAGCTAACTAAACCAAAATCATAAAGAAACGTCCTCGAACTATGAGGACTCACCACAAAAGCTGTTGAGTATGACCTGGAAGTCGAGCTAAGCGCAATCTGGATGCTTAACGCCCAAACCTACATCATGAAAAGATGTAGCACAAAAGTATGAGTCAGTACTTTGAATGTACTGAGCATGCACGATATCGATACTAAGCTGAACAATATAAATTGAACATGGAAATAGGTTGTACTGAATTATAACTGAAATCTGGGCTAGAAGCCACGACCAAGTACTAATCATGAAGATAACATGCAGAAATGTATACTGAAGTAAATGTTGATACCATGGTCAATGCAATAAGAGTATGACTGTGGGAACTACTATTAACCGACATAAACCACGTGAGCTAAATGTGGAGTCCGATGTATACACCCCATCGAGAGGACCCAATATACATTGCCAGGGGTATAAAGGCATGACTGTGGCATGATCACTAAAAATTGATGCCCAACAAAGGGGATTTCTGAACATACATTGGCACGTAGTTCTAGGACATTGAGGGTACATTGAACCCTAGTCCAACTCGGTGCTAAGTCTACTCCCAACTGAATATGTATAGCTAAAAGGCAACTGAAATACTGAGTAGCTCAAAATACTGACATGCTATCTGAGAATACAACATAAATATACTGAAAGCTATGGCATTCGAATTCTGAAGCATGATTTTCTGACTAATCCACCTAGCGAGTATAATTCATGAAATGCTGATAATTAATACAAGCTAGGGTTTTGAGTTCTATAAATGGGACTATGAAAATTTTCCAAGAAACATGTTATTTAGATTGTGGAAACTATAGCAGCTAAAATCACAATGAATCTCAAAGGTTTTGGAAACTCTAGGTCTGAACAATTTATGAGAAATTGAAGAACTTACTGAATTCTAGGGACCTAATGGGTGAAAAGAACCCACTTGTGAAATCCCACATACGCGGTGACGAAAACTACGAAGAAATCCTTTGAATTTCAGGGCTAAACTTCGAAAAACACTTCTGCTTGTTTTTGGGAGAAACTGTTGCCTCTCTCTCTTCTTTTCTTTTGATGTTGTATGATTTTAGGAGAATGAGGGTTCTAGATAGTTTCTAACTAGATTATTAGGCTTAGACTGAGTAAAACGACGTAGTTTAAGCATCAAACGACGTAGTTTAAGTGTCCAACGCATAGGGGAAAAGACCAATACGACCCTGAATTAAAAGCTGATGAAGTGACTTCAAGAGAGGCTAGACGGGCCATCTAGAGCACCACGGTCTGTCTAACGGGTCGTGAAGAAATTCTGCTTGACAGGGTTTCACTAAAACGGGCATAACTCTTTACTCCAAAATTCAAATGGAGCAAACTCGGTGGCATTGGAAAGAGGACTTAAAGAACTTTAATTTGATAGGTTATTGGCCACCTCATTCATTTTGTGTTGAGATATAGGGTCGATTGAATTTGACCCAAAACTCAAAGTCTGACAAGCCTCTTTCACGAGCCACTTCACGCCTCGTGTGAAGCTCTATGGGCCGTTTAAGCAACCATGGTTTTTCATAGACGCTTGGGAGTAATGTGCCCTTTTTCACGGGCCACTCCACGGCTCGTGTGAAGCTCCACGGATCGTCTAGTGGTCCGTGGTCTTTCACCTTTTGCTAGGTGCACAACCACGAGGTGGTTTGCCCTTCTCTCTTGTTCATTCCTTTTTTCAAAGTCCGACGTGTTGCAAAAGCCTCAATGACCTTTTCAAAAACCGACTTCTTCAAATCAACTAGTACCGAATCAAGATCTTGCGTAGAGTTCACATCCGATACAGAAGATGATTCGGAACAATTATGAACAACTACACTTCCTTCATTAGAATCAACCAAGCGAACACCAAATCGAGCCAATCTGTGAATATCACAAACTAACTATTTCTTATCATCCTTAACATGAGAAACTCTACCCATCGATAGTCGACTATGATCATCTGCTACCACATTCACCTTACTGGGATAATATAAGACACTTGTGTCGTAATCCTTCAAGAACTCAAGCCATCTCTTTTTGCAGAGATTTAAATCCCTTTGAGTGAACACATACTTTAAACTCTTGTGGTAAGTGAACACATGTGCACGAACACCATTTAAGTAATGTCTCCAAATCTTTAGAGCAAATACTATTGCCGCTAGCTCCAAATCATGAGTGAGACAATTCTTCTTACGCACCTTCAATTGCCTTGAGGAATAAATGATAACTTCCCCATTTTTCATCAAAACACAACAAAGACCAATCCGTGAAGCATCACAATAAAGAACAAAACCATCTGACCCTTCCGGTAATGCCAAAATAGGGGCTGAAGTTAGTCAATCTTTCAACTCATGGAAACTATTCTCACAAGCTTTAAACCTTAGGAATTTTGCTTTCATTTGAGTCAATGTCGTCAAACGCGAAGCAATAGAGAAATATCCTTCCACAAACCTTCTATAGTAACCAGCCAAACTAAAAAAACTATGTATATCTGAATAAGAAAAAGGTCTAGGTTAATTCTTAACCCCTCAATTTTCTTAGACATGGACTTGAATACCTTCAACGGAGACAATATGGCCAAGGAAAGAAACAGACCTCAACCAAAACTCACACTTGCCAAACTTAACATACAATTCACAATCCTTGAGAATTTACAACACAATCCTCAAATGCTCACATGCTCATTCTCACTCTGTGAGTGAATCAAAATATCATCAATAAACACAATCACAAACATGTCAAGATATTTCTTAAAGACCCTGTTCATCAAATCCATAAATGCCGCCGGGGAATTAATCAACCCAAAAGACATTACCAAAAATTCATAATGACCATACCGGGTTCAAAATGTCATATTTGGAATTTCATTCTCTTTCACCCTCAATTGGTGATAACCCAACCAGTGGTCAATCTTAGAGAAGTAACTTACTCCTTGGAGTTGATCAAACAAATCATAAATCCTTGGAATTGGATACTTGTTCTTAATGGTAACCTTATTCAAATGCCGATAGTCAATGCACATTCGGAGAGAACCATCCTTCTTTCGAAAAACAACACCTGAGCACCCCATGGCGAGATAGTCATCTAATAAAAGTCTTATCCAACAAATCTTTCAACAAATCTTTTAATTCCTTTAGTTCTACTAGGGCCATACAATAAGGAGAAATAAAGATAGGTTGCATATCTTGGAGAAAATGAATACCAAAGTCTATTTCCTTTTTGGGGGAACACTGATAAAATCATCATGAAACACTTCCGAGAACTTATTTACAATCGAAACTAACACAAGCGTTGAGGCTTCAGAATCTATATCCCTAACCTGAACAAGATGATAAATGCAACCCTTAGAAATCATTTCCCTAGCCTTTAGGCAAGATATAAACTTGCCCTTAAGAACATAATTTCCCCCTTCCCATGACAAGATAAGTTCATTCAGAACCTTGAATGTGACCAATCGGGTCCTATAATCTATGGAATCATAACAAGTATGAAGCCAATCAATCCCAAGAATAACATCAAAATTTAACATATCAAGCTCTACAAGATCAAAATGAGTGACTCTATGAAAAATGGATATGTGACAATTTCTATAAACACTGTTAGCAACAATAAAATCACCAACGGGAGTTGAGACATGAAAGAGATTAGAAGGGATTTTGGAACCAATACCAAATCTCATGGGCACGTAAGGAGTAATAAATGATAAGGTAGAATCTAGATCAAGTAAAGCATAAACATCAAGGTGAAAAACTTTCAACATACCGTTCACAAAATCTGAGAAATCCTCGTGATCATGTCACGTCTAAACTACATAGAACCTATCCTGACGAGGAGCACCCGAACCAGAACCACTAGGCTGAGCTTGCCTACCATCCTTACCCTTGCTGGCCTAGAATGGAAAATCCTTCACTTTATGGCCGCTCTTTCCAAAACCAAAGAAACCATCCGTACCGGCTAAGCCTTTACCCGAGTGATTCTTACCATGCCTTTGGCAAGCAGGAATAGAAGATATATTTCAACCACCTCCTTGAAGTTTAGGGTTAGACACCCTATATTTGTTGAACTTAGGAGCCAGGGCATGTGAAGATCCTTGACTAGATAGGATTTGCTGGAATTGACGATGGTTATGTCCACCAGACCTAAAATGAGAAAAGTCACCATCACTGGTCCTTGCCCTCTTGGACTCTCTTACCCTTTCCTTGTGCTTTTCTTCTTCAATTTGTTAGGCATGTATCATCAAACGGGAGATACCCATATTCTTGATCAACATGGCGGTACGACACTCTTTTACACCATATTAGAAATACCTGATACAAACTTACTCATCCTTGCCTTAGAGTCGGCAACCATAGTTTGAGCATACTTAGCCAACTGAGTGAACTTCAAAGCGTACTCCTTCACACTCATATTCCCTTGTCGGAGGTAAATGAACTCAAGCACTTTCGCTTCTCTTATTTTGAGAAGAAAGAAATGATCAAGAAATGCTCTTTTAAATTTCTCTGAAACAAGAGGACCGACATCAATCCCCCTCTCTTCCTTCCATTGGTTGAACTAAACTTGAGCAAAACTTTTGAGTTGATAAGACGCCAATTCCACTTTCTCCACCATAAACAATCCCATAATTCCCTCTATCTTATAGACCTCATCAATAAACTCTTGAGGATCCTCATCAACCTTGGAACCATGAAACTCTGGAGGATTCATCCTAGTAAAGTCCCTTATCCTTGTCGCCGTCATACCCATATTTAGGTTCACGGGAGCAATGGCCTCTCTATTTTATTGGAGCTTCATAGCTTGAGACAACATGTGAAAAGTAGGTCAAAACTCAATATGAATCACTTTCTTGGTAAAAGGATCAACCGGAACTTTAGAAACCACGGGCTTCACATCCTCAGTTGCATTCCTTCACACATAAGCTCTTCATGGGGCCATATCCTGAAAAGCATCATGCAAGATTAAGAAGGAGGTTATTTATAGAGATAGAATCTATGGCACAACTTTAGAGTAATGGAAGAAGTGAATTTTCCTAAATGCTTTATAGCCTACCATTCATAAATTTGGAGCGCTTCACACTTATGAACAACACTCTTCTCAACGTGGCTTGTTAGACATTCTAGGACCTTTTCTAAAACCTTGTGCTCTTAATACCAAGTTTGTCACGACCAAAAGTAAATCCTAGACGTGACATGGTGTATCAGACCCCTAGCAGCCCTACACAAGCCACTTGTCATGCATACAACACAACAAAATAGAAAAATACGAGAATTCAAGAAAAGAGTCTCCTATCATAAAAGAGTTTGAAATAAAAGCAGAAGTCAAATGTAGTCTTGACAAGACATTCTAATACATCAAAAGAAGTGGTTTGGACATAACCTGTACACCATGTACAATGTCTGAAAATTAAAGCACAAGAAAACAAGGTAAAAGTGACATGGTCCTCAGACTCACAAACTCTTCGAAGCTAAAAACAAACCACTAGCCACGAGCGGGAGAAGGAAAATTGTCAGACCCTATATTAATGAAATGATGTAGGCACAAGTATGCATTAGTATTTGGAATGTAATAAGTATGAGGGATATGCATAAAATATGAAACATGATCATAGGGGACATGAACAAAAAACATTATATGCATGACAAAGCTAAACATCGTAAAATCATTTAAAGAAGAATCATAAATCATGAACATGGTCAATACATCTTAAAACATAAGGAAAGCTTGATAAAACCTTTGAAAGTAACTTAGTTCATTTTGTGGGATATTAGCTTTAACCGACAATAGACCATGTGAGACATACCATGGAATCCGAAGTCACTCCCACATCGAGAAGGGAGAGTCTACTTGCCAAGGTAGAACTCCGTATCATCATTCATATGCTATTTGTAGATCCACTATCTAGGTCATTTAAGACAATCCTACGGGGGTACGTAGTTTGGAACTAGAGATTACTATTAGAGACTACCCTATTTGAGCCTCCACCTCAAGTTCTCTCGATGCCAAGTTAAATTCCAACGTAATAGTCATATTCATAAACATATCATCATACATGGAAAAACACAATTAAGATACTAATCAAAGCTTAAACCATCATAGTGTAGCTCATTAAATAATGAATCATGCATGTGTGAGAAAACCTTTCACCAAATCATGATCCCTTAATATGTGATAAAATCCTTACACAATTTCATTGATGCTCATCTTACCGCAACCTAGATCATAAAGCATTTCTTTTCATAAATCATGCATAACTCTCATAAAAACCACATTCATAGATTCATAGCTTCTTTAAAAATTTATGTCTTTAAGAGTTCATAGCCAAAATCATGAAAATTGCATGGGTTCATGTGAAATCAATTCGAAAGCATGTAATTGAGTCAAAACAATCATAATAAGATCAAAATTGAACAATTGAATCAGCAACATTAGAACCCATGTAGAATTGACTGAAAACCTAATCAATTTGATGAATTTGAACTTGGAGAATTTCGAAATCTTTGGGGTTTAATGTGTGAATGGAAACCATTTATGAAACCCTACTTACCTTGAGGATCAAAGTTCAAAAGCAAAGGTGAATTGGAGACTTGAAGATTTGAAACCCTAGTCTTCTTCTTGGACTAGAGAGAGAATTTCTTGAAGAAAACCTTGGAGGAGATTTGGTGATTTCAATGAATGAGATAATTGGGGAAATTTTTGAGGTAGAAGGGTATTTATAGGACTTAGAAATAGGGGTAAACCTACATAGTATAGTCATTTAATGCATAGGAAAAGACCGAAATACCCTTAAGAAATAACTGTCGAATGGTTTCTACGGTTTTAACCTACGGCCCGTACTGGTCAACTGTAGAACCAACTTAAGAAACCCAAATTCACCTTACTTTCCACGAGACTTTTCTACGAGTCATCAAATTTTCTACGGTCCGTAGACCCCTTCCGTAGTTCTTGACTTTCAGTCCAAAATTCTAGAAAGTTTTGAAACTTTCTACGGAACCATCATACGGCCCTTTAAACTTCCTATCATTCGTCCTAGCTACTCATAAGTCAAACTTCAGAAACTTTTAATTCCAAAAACTCAACCTCATTCCTACGAGTTCCATCTATGACCCGTAGATTTGTCTTGTAGGACACAACTAGTAGCCCAAAATAAGACAATTCCTTTACAACTTTGGCTTTCCAATTTTTGAGGTGTTACATCCATAGAAAAACGTACTGGAGACCAAAATCTAGGCCAGAGACCATGAGCAACTTCCTAGACTCTATAGATCCTTCTACTGATCGTAGGTCCCAACTGTAGAACCCTTGATCTCAAAATATTTTACCATATCTGGGACCTTAACTACGTCACTTCTTACGGGTCGTAGGTCCTCCTACGCACCATTTGTATAAGAAGCCGACTGCATGCGCTCTGTATCAACAACATGCATGACATCAAACACATTCTGAAGCTCTTCCACTAAATTTTCTGGGTCCTCGTCGATCTTTGACCTAGAGAACTCTGGGGATTCATTGTCAAAAACTCTCAAACTCTTGACATATCAGCCCCATTCTGACAGCCTGCTTCTTGGTGACCAATATGTGCTATCACAAACTGAGTCAACATCTAAATGGCATTCTGAAACTTAGAATTAGTGACATCATTTTGAGGGGGTTGCACTCTTGGTGCAATGGGACCTTCATGCCCATCTTGGACTGGTGGTTCCTGAGGATTCACATTTCTCCTAGAAGGACGCCCTTTGACATTTCTTTGGATAGGCATGATCTGAAAAGACACATCTAATGCACGAATTAGAAGAAATTTTCATAATGTTGAGCTCTATCACACGAATAAGAGTATGAAGAAAAGAGACAATTCCTAATGTCCTGTACTCTTCCTATTAAGATGTGGCGCGCTTCATACCAATAAAAAGGACTCTACTAGACATGGCTTCATAAACATCCTAGGGAACTTGAACTTTGTGCTCTGATGCCAAGTTTGTCACACCCCAAGCCTTCACCCTGGACGTGTTCGGCATTCGAGAACCATTACTGTTCTCAGCGAACTCTTGGCCTGGCTGACTATTTAACTGAAGACTGACTCAAGCGGATATAGGCTTTAAAACTAAAATAAATTTTTAAGTCAAAGTAATCAATATAAATGTCTGATATTACTGAATGAAAGTAGTAATAGTTTTAACAAAACATCTGAAAATGCAATACTGAAAGACTCTCAATACTATCTATCTATCAAGCCTCTACTATATTAAGACAAGAGTCGAGACAAGACCAACGACCACCTTAAACAAACTATGACTGAACTAAAATGACTGGAGTCCTCCGGAAGTAAGGAGGTACTATGAAGAGTGTGGAGTGATCTCAATGAAACACCTGTTGAATATCTTGAACACATGTATCTGCATTATAAAAAGATTTAGGTTGAATGACATCAATACATTGAATATATGAGTATGTAATATAACTGAGTGAAACAATAACTGAACTGAACACGCTGAAGTATACCTCAACTGATGTAAAGCACAAGCATGAGATAAATTCATTTAAAGCTTCAGAATAAAAGGTGCTAACTCACATAACTATATATATAAGTATACTAAAAATTACTCTTTACATTAATAGGGAGTTTCTCTAATCGACAACCAACACTATGAGACTCGTCATGATACAATGTCTCGACAACACTGTCAGAACTATCTTGTGCCTTGTCCGGGTATTGAAAAAACTCAACTCATGGATCCACTATAAAGGTCCTTCTCAAAGGCATTGAGGAGTCGCCAAAAAATCGGTGTGATCCTAACCCATGCTAGCTATATGGTTTATGAGGAATATGAGTTGTCTGAATTCTTTACCATATCGGTGCTTAATACTACTCCCAAAATATATAATTCAATGCTTAAGTAAAAATTACTCTCTCTAGGTTGAGATAAGTTCCCAAAAGAGCCTCTTTAAGAGTTAACTCCTCTGTAATAACACTGTCTAAAAAACTTTTATAGTTTTCTAAAAATAGTGCTCTCTTTCTCAATGTAAAAATGATACATTTGGGAATCATCTAGTTCCGTTAAATTCTACTAAAAATTTATACTTTACTCTTGAACTCACTTGTAACTTCTAAAAATCAATTTAGGGAAAAATGTTTGATCAAAATATTCTCAACTGAAACTTTGTAAATAAGGCTCATGTGGGAGTGTAAACATGAACAACCACTTAAAGAGCTTAATGCATAATATATATCAACTCAAAATCAAGAATTTAGAACTCAGAATCGATAACATAGCTCATATCAAGAATTCTTGAAACTATGGGTATAACCCTAGATTAAACTCTTAATGTTTGAATTGAGATGTATGACATCAGGACGAACTCACTACATCACTCTGAATAGCCTTACATACATGGGAGAATGATGTTCTTGGTGAGACACAAGGATTGGCTTGAAAACCCTAGCTTCTCCTTTTGGATACTTGCTCTAGGTCTTAGAGGTGTTAATGAACGTAAAAGGGTTGATCAAAGCTGTCTAAACCCTTAATTCGGTGTAAAAAGATCATCATTTAGGCTTAGAAGGGGTGGGAAAGGATTGAAATACCCTTCTTAAAACTGTCGGATCGTATCTATGGATGCCACCTATGGATCGTAGAGGTTTTATGGTCTGTACTGGCCAATCATACATCAAGTACTGGGAATCAACTTCTGAAACACTTTCCACGTGACCCTTCATACAGATCGTGGGATTTTCTATGGTCTGTAGGACTCTCTCGTAGGTTCCGAAAGTTCCTCAATTTTTTTAAAGTCTAGAATCCTTCTACAAGCACTTCTTATGGTCCCTAGAAGTTTCTATGGTCCATCCTGTTGACCGATCAACACTTATCAAAGACTTGACATTTTTTCAATAATTCAGGCCCCTTTCTATGATTTCCTTCTATGGCCAATAAAACTTTCTACAGACCATAGATAGGCTCGTAGAACTAGCACCCGATTATTTTCTGCAACTTTTTCCTTTCCAACCAAGTCACAAGTCACGAGGTATTATAAAATCATAGTGTTATGAGGCAGTGCTCAAATATCTTTTTCATGAAAATGATCTTTACTTTTATGCATATGACTTTAAGCATGAGACCACTTACTTGAAATCATGCATAACCTGGAAATACTAAAAGGTAGCTTTCATAACATCATAAATAATCTTAACACATGTTTGGATAATCATAATCATATAATAAAATATGTAGTTCATAGTAATTTTTTGATAAGCATGAGAAATCTTGCATAAAAACTCTAACTTTTGCATAAAAATCATAGCTTGAAGAAGATTGGGTAAAACCCTAGATTTAGACATTATTTATTATATAATTAAAACACTTTAGTCATGAGAGAGTTCTTGAAGTTAGTGACGAATATTGAAGAAAAATCTTGAAAGAGGAACCCTAGCCTTGCTGTTTCTTGAAGTTCTTGAGCGTAGGAGTGAATGAGAGGGTTTTGATTATGAAAAACTTATTTTCTACATGTTTAGGGCCATTTAGATGACTCCCTAAATTTTTTTAGGAGAAAAATATCCTTAAAAAATAAATTATAAGAGCTGGAAGTTGGAACTTTATTCCTGCGGACAGTAAGGTCCGTATTCACTCTGTGTCGTGGAGCCATCGCGAAGCTTATACCAGGTTAGAGTGTATCTCATAAATCCGTCATAATTTTTACTCCAAACATGGATTGATGCAAACTTGGAGGTGTTGGAAAGAAGACTCATAGACCTTAAATTTGATAGGTTATGAATCACCTAAATCTTCATATTCTAAGAGATATGGTCATTTGAAGTTGGCCCTTATATGTACTCATGGGAAAACTTAGCCGATAGAAATGCTTTCAACTTGGCTTGGTATTTGATGTCCCTTATGACTCTAAATCACTTACGATACCCTTGATACACTTGTTAAAAGACCTTAAAACACATGATCAAGTAGTACATCACCCAGTTCAAACTCATAAACTTACGTTGAACGATTCGGATTTAAGAGTAGATTTGCGAGGTGTTACATCAGTTCTACATTTATTTTCTATTAATGTTATTGAAAAATCCTAATACAATTAATTAGCGCAATTGTTATGTGACATTATTTTTCTATAAATATGTGTACTTGCATGATATATTTAACCGTTGGTGTTATATGACGCTATTCTTATTGAAAATTTCTATATTTGTTATATAATTTAATTTAATTAATTTATTTTTTAAATAACTTTGATAGAGCTTAAAGCCCCTTTATTCAAAAGGAATGTATGTAAAAAATCGGACCAAGAAGCCCAAATGAAATAAACAAAAAGCAAAAAGAAAAATCTCCGGGCCCAGTCCATTAAGGGAACCGACCATGGCTAACTAGGGTTTCTTTCTTATCCTCTTACTCTCCTCTCCACCTTTCTCTCTTCCTTGTCTCCTCCTCCATCTCAAGAACCTAACACTGCCATGGTTTTCCATTTCTTTTTGTTGTGGGTGATTGACACCTACCTCCGTTATATCCTCTCTTCTTTCTCAGCTCGTAGAAGTAATTAGCTACCTCTCTTTACATCATTCATTTCTTCAAATTCTATCAATGTTTGAATTTCTTTTATGTTTTGTAGAGGTATCCTCCTGTGGATGCAATGGATTCCAAGATAGTTTTGACAGAGGTACCAAGTCTTGAGTGTTTTGGAAGCAATCCTTTGTAAGCTCCTTCTCCTTCGTTTCTTCATTTTCTTTTGTTTGTTTCCCCCTCTCTAATGTATTTTGTTTTTTTGTAGATGTATCAGAGGTGGAGATATCCACATTAGACTCTATATAATGATTGGGAACTACATGTGAAATAAATTGACATAACAATGCGGCCTACATGCAAAAGGCTCTTATGGCATTAGATGTGTCCATGATGCCTCATAATGTATCTTGTTTGTATTTTGGCACATACACGGTATGATATTGGTTATTCCTATGATGATTTTGATATACTAAAATATTATTTACAACTCCAATAATAATATTTACTTGTGCTTATTTGCGTCAATTGTAGATGCAAGTATATGACATTCTAGACTTGACCTTAGTGTTTAACAACCAAATAATCGTTTAGCCATACAAGGTTTACTTGGTGCTATAGATAAAGTGATTTGCCTACTTATTATTGTTTGAGTGTTTTATAGCTTTATACTAGATATCAAGATTCAATCTATTATCTATAAAAAATTTCTATTGCCCCCATCCCCCCTCCCCGCTTGTTATCCTTATATGACATATCAAGAATATAATGTGTCTATTCTTGAAAATACAAAGGTAGTTTAGAGAATTTGCAAAAGGGAGACTGACAATCAAGATGAAACTTAATAAGTTTCCTAGATAGTATTGCATCATTTATTTTTGACATCTTAATGTGTCTTGGTCCATCATTTCATCAGTTGTTTTTACTAGTATTATTTTTCTAAATTTAAATTTCTAGTTGATATTTTCATATACTTTGTAGTATTTAGAAGTTGTTGCGGAAGCATACTATGTCATGATGAGTGCAAGAAGGACTGCATGTTAATTCATGGTAAGAGGGTTCTCTCTTTTTTTGAAATAAATTGACGAATTTTGCTAACGAATTATGATTATGTGTGATACATTTTTTTCTTAGCTTAGTTTAAAGTAGTTTTTTTAAATGTATAGTTGATTTTAATCACATATTTACAATTAGAAATAAAACTATTACAACTCAATAATAACACTAATACAATTAAAATTATGAAAGAAAGAACAATCTTGATTACTTGTTCTTCTTTCTTCTCTCCTTAGAAACGGTTGCTACGAGTTTCAATTGCTGAGGATTCTGTGCGATCGATTCCTTTATATAGTAGCACATTAGGTCATGTAGAACCTTAATTTATTTTTCCTTTTGATGATGACAAACAAAGCAAGTAGAACTTTTCAAGTATATCCATCTACTCACCCCATTCAACATATAGCTTATTTGAGAAATAGGTTTTGACCTACTTAGTTCTTGAATAAATCGAAATAAATATATCTACTGCTATTTGTGTGACATAATTTAGACGTATAAGATTTTTCCACTTCGGGACCCAAATATATTCATCCGATTGTACCCCAAATGTAACCATCCAATCATATATTGATCGGATACATAAGTAAGCTGGATTACTTTTTCAGGTATTATTGAGATGGGCATTGTATCTACCGATTAAATCAAATAAATCTATAAAATTGAAAATTATTTCTAGAATGATCATTCAGATCTTACATTAGTACTTGTCATGTTTTTAGTGTGTGGATCTTAAAGAAATATACTTAACAAAGGAATTTTCATATTTGTGAAGCTTAATTTGTAGTGAACTACAATGTGGTCTCTAGTAATAAACAATTGCACTATCCAGAACCCTAAGGTATGGTCGTAAATTTATTTTTTTAGCTTAGCATTTGGGTTATATATATATATATATATATATCTGTGTGTGTGTTATTTTTTAATTAGTTTTAATTTCTTTGCAGCTTTTTCCATCAAAATTTGCTCGATTAGTTTCACGCCTGAATGAGCATATAAGAGTGTGTAACCATAATGGTTCATTTGTTGTCGAACAAGGGTGGCCTGAATTTTCACCCGAACATAAAAGCAACATATGTAAAATGAAGATGAAATGGCAACCAAAGCTAGCTTTTGTTGCCCTTTCATCTTTATTTTTCATATGTTGCCTTTATGTTCGGGTGAAAATTTCGGCCATCCATGCTCGATAGCAAGTGAACCATTACGGTTACAGACTCTTAAATGATCAATCAGGCGTGAAACTAATCGTACCAAAAAGTGGGGGACTTCTTGGTTTTTCAGGTGATCAGTACTTCATTGTTCAAATATTTGGAACAAGCAGTTATGAAAAGATCAAGTTCTACAGTAACATTGGCAAAGGAGGAAAAATAGCAAGGACTTACCCAGAGGCAACTATTGCAATAAAGTTTCTTCGAACAACTGAGATAAATAAATGAAGAAAAGGATTAAATGATTTGTTGCAACAGAGTCAAGATTCACCCACCCTAGTGACATACTTCTGCCTTTCAGTCCCATGGGTGATAAAAACAGGTTAGCTCAGATTTGTACGAAGATGACAACACAAGATTTTTTACCTACCAGAAAGTAAGTGAATCATTTTTTATAATAAAGCTAGCATACATGAAGAAAATACACATTTCTTTTATCAGTTACAGTTTTATGTCAACTTTATGGTAGGTTTTTTCACACACTTATACTAAGTTCTTGTACATAAATATTACTAACACATTTTTTTTGACAATACTATTGCAGGACGATCAAAATGTACTGAACCATGAAAGAACATAATCAACTCTAATCTCTCTGTTGTCATTTCATCAATATTAATTGCTTATACTTGGCTGAAATTTTATTTGTTTTCCATTTTGTGTATCTTTTTTTTAATCGTTTAATATAGGCCTTTTTTATGCATGTGCAGAAAGTACAAGAATATTGGCCAAAATATTTACCAAAAAGGAAAAAGCTCGGAAGGTGGATTATTTTTCTCAAAAGAGCAGATAAAATAATGTGGTCTATCTATTATCATAGCATATCAGGTTTTGATGTTTTGACATGTGGATGGGAGAAAGTTCTGGACGCTTATGGCATGAATGCAGGAAATGGTTGTGTTTTTCAACTTGTCCATCAGCAGGGACGTATATTTGGTTTATGAAAAATCTAAAAGTTTAGAAGTACGATTCCAAAAGAACTACTTGTATGCCAGTTTCTCATTAATGGTTATTGAAAAATACTTATTTGTTGCCTTGCTCGGTCTTATATTATGTACTATCATTTTGAAGCTGCAACTGTTACTCTAATACTCTTCACAAATTATCATTTCATCATAGACATATTTGGGATTTTCCATCCAAGTTAAGACCGGTTCAGGATCATGGGAACCTATTAAGAAATTTTTGCAACTCAATCATTGACATCTACAATGTTTTTAAACAAAATCTATTTGAGTCTAGTTTCATGTTTGTTTAACTTTATTTTCCGAGGCCCAATTTTTAGGAAGCATGAATTTCTTGTTAGGGTTTATGAATTTTTTTTCCTTCTATAACCAAGATATGCATGAGAATCTATCAAATAAAGTGAAATAATAAAAACACAATATTTAGACTCTTCTGAGTGACAAGTGTTAGGATCAAGAGCTTACAATCATGCCAAAAAGCTAAAGCTGATAGCAAGTATGCAACTTTATTTCTTAACTAACCCCACCTAGAAAGCTCTATGTTCGATCATACATGACTTTATCTTGGGCCACCCCTATGGCATGATGCTGGTGTTATCTAACAATCCCCTCCCAACACCTTCCTTATGCAACATGTTGCTCTTGAAAATCGAATCCATGACCTTGACTTTGATACCACTTGTTAGGATCAAGTGTTTATCATCATGGAAAAAGTTATAAAAGTTTGTATATGAGGGCATAACTTTATTTCTCTACTAAGTACACCAAGCAAGCACCATGTTAGATCATGACTCTAACCCAAAAGAAATGTTGAATTTGAGACTTGAAGATTTGAAACCCTAGTCTTCTTCTTGGACTTGAAAGAGAATTTCTTGAAAAAACCTTGGAGGGGATTTGGGGATTTGAGTGAATGACAGAGTTGGGGAAATTCTTGAGGTAGAAGGGTATTTATAGGACTTATAAATAGGGGTAAAACGACATAGTATATGTATTTAATGCATTGGAAAAGACCCAAATACCCTTAAGAAATAACTGCCGGATGGCTTCTACAATATGGACCTATGGTCCGTAGGAATTCCTACGGCCTGTACTGGTCAACCATAGAACCAACTTCAGAAACCTAAATTCACCATACTTCCAACGAGAACGTTCTACGAGTCATCCAATTTCATACGGTCCGTAGACCCCTTCTGTAGTTCTGGACTTCCAGTCCAAAATTCTACTAAGTCTTGAACCTTGTTACGAAATCATCCTATGGCCCATCAAACCTCCTACGGCTCGTTCTGGGTACTCATTGGTCAAACTTCAGAAACTTGAATTTCCAAAAACTCAACCTCATTCCTACGAGTGCCATCTACGACCTATAGAAACTTCTATGAATTGTAGATTGGTCTCATAGGACACAACAAGTAGCCAAAAATGAGACTTTTCCTTTCCAATTTCTTAGGTGTTACAATATCTCCCCCTTGGAAATATTCATCCTTGAATGGGACTCAAGCTAGCTTGAATAGAATAGGAGAGAAACTAACAACCCATCATGAATGTAAACCTCATCAAAATGCACATAAACATGGAGAATCATTCCATGCTAAATCATAACATCAAAAATCATGTTTTTGTTTCATGAACATGCATGCATATGGAAACACGAGAATCATTAAGACGCATGAATCCGGAAGAGTGAACCATGAGGAACTAATACCTCAAGATAGAATAGGAGCGGAGGAAAGATATGAGGATACCCGGACAATATATCGGCTTCGGCCTCCCAAGTAGCACCCTAAACTAATTGATTCCTCCAAAGAACTTTCACAGAAGCAACATCTTTGTTTCTCAACTTTCAAACTTTTTGGTCTAAAATCTCAACCGGAACCTCTTCATAAGAGAAATTTTCTTTAACTCAAAAACCTGCTAAAGGCACCATGGACGTCGGATCTTCAAAACACTTCTTCAACCAAGAGATATGGAATACCAGATATACCGATGCTAAATCATTAGGCAACTCTATTTTATAAGAAACTTTGCCTATACGCCTCAAAATTTGATATGGGCCCACGTAACTAGGACTAAGCTTTCCTTTATTTCCAAATCTCATCACACTCTTCATTGGTGAAATTTCCAAGTAGACCCAATCTTCAACCTTAAATTCAAGTTCTCTTCTTCGAACATCAGCATAAGACTTTTGTTGACTTTGAGCCATTTTCAACCTTTTGCAAATAAGGTTAACCTTTTCCATAGCCTCATGCACCAACTCAGGTTCTATCAAAGCAACCTCACCCACTTCAAACCAACCTATAGGAGACCTACACCTCCTACCATAAAGAGCCTCAAACGGAGCCATCCCAATACTAGAATAATAGCTATTATTATACGCGAACTCAAACAACGGCCAATGATAATCCAAATTACCCTTAAAGTTAATTACACAAGCTCCTGACATATATTCTAAGGTCTGAATGGTACGCTCGGCTTGTCCATCGGTTTGAGGGTGGAAAGTCATGCTAAGTTTCACTTGAGTACCAAGACCTTTCAAAAACGACTTCAAAAATTGAGATGTTAACTGAGTACCATGATCCAAGATGATGGATAAGGGCACTCCATGCAATCTTACCATTTATCGAATATAAATCTTTCCATATTCTTTCGTCAAGAATGAAGTTCTTATGGGAAGAAAGTGAGTCGATTTCGTCATTCGGTCCACAATAATCCAAATTGAATAAAACTGTCACCAAGTGTGAGGTAAACCTGTAATGAAGTTCATATTTAAATCTTCCCACATCCATGTAGGAATACTAATGTTTTGAGCCAAACCTCCCGATTGCTGATCCTCAACTTTCAGTTGTTGATATTTCAGACATTTAGCCATAAATTCCAAAAAATCCTTCTTCATCCTATTCCACCAATAGACTTCCCGCAAGTCACAAAACATTTTGGTGGCTCTCGAGTGAATAGAATACCAAGAACTGTGAGCTTCAATAAAAATTTAATTCCTCAACTTATCAACATTCGGAACACATAACCGACCTTGATATCGAAGGACACCATCTCCCCTTTGGGAGAAAGCCTCAATGACTTTTCAAAAACCGACTTCTTCAACTCAACTAGTACCGGATAAGATCCTGCTTAGAGAACACATCCGATACAAAAGATGATTTGGAACCATTATGAACTACTACACCTCCTTCATTAGAATCAACATAGTGAACACCCAATCAAGCCAATCTATGAATATCACGAACTAACTCTTTCTTATCATCCTCAACATGAGAAACTCTACCCTTCGATAGTCGACTAATATCATCCGCCACCACATTCATCTTAATGATAACATAAGACACTCGTGTCGTAATTCTTCAAGAACTCAAGCCATCTCCTTTTGCGAAGATTTAAATCCCTTTAAGTGAACATATATTTTAAACTCTTGTGGTTGGTGAACACATATACATGAACACCATTTAGGTAATGTCTCAAAATATTTAGAGTAAACACTACCGCCGTTAACTCCAAATCATGAGTAGGACAATTCTTCTTATGTACGTTCAATTTCCTTGTAACATAAGCGATAACTTTCCCATTTTGCATCAAAACACAACCAAGACAAATCCGTGAAGCATCACAATAAAGAACAAAACCATCTAACCCTTCCGATAATGTCAAAATAGGGGCCGAAATGAGTCTATCCTTCAACTCTTGGAAACTCTTCTCACAAGGTTTCAACAATAGGAACTTCACTTTCTTTTGAGTCAATGTCGTCAAAGGAGAAGCAATAGAGGAAAATCCTTCCACAAACCTTCTATAGTAACCAACGAATCTCAAAAAGCTCTGTATATCTAAATCATAGAAAGGTCTACGTCAATTCTTAACCACCTTGGTTTTTTTAGCATCGACTTGAATACATTTACCAGAGACAATATGACCATGGAAAGCAATAGACCTCAACCAAAACTAACACTTGCTAAACTTAGCATGCAATTCCCAATCCTTGAGAATTTGCAACACAATCCTCAAATGTTCAACATGGTCATTCTCACTCCGTGAATAAATCAAAATATCATCAATAAACACAATCACAAAAATGTCAAGATATTGCTTAAAGACCCTGTTCATGAAATCTATAAATGCCGCCGAGGTATTAATCAACCCAAAAGACATCACCAAAAACTCATAATTACCATACCGGGTTCGAGAAGTCATTTTTGAAATGTCATTCTCTTTCACCCTCAATTGGTGATAACCCAACCAGTGGTCAATCTTAGAGAAGTAACTTTCTCCATGGAGTTGATCAAACAAATCATCAATCCTTGGAATAGGATACTTGTTCTTAATGGTAACCTTATTGAATTTCCAATGGCCAATGCACATTTGGAGAGAACCATCCTTCTTTCAAACAAACATACCAGAGCATCCCATGGTGAGATACTCTTCCAATAAAACTCTTATCCAACAAATCTTTCAATAGATCTTTTAATTCCTTAAGTTCTACTGGAACCATACAATAAGGAGGATTAAAGATAGGATGTGTATCTTGGAGAAGGTCAATACCAAAGTCTATTTTCCTTTCGGGGAAACATTGAGAAACTCACCAGGAAATACTTCTGGGAACTCATTTAAAATCGGAACTAACTCAAGCATTGGGGATTCGGAATCTATATCCCTAAATCGAACAAGATGATAAATGCAACCCTTAGAAATTATTTCCCTAGCCTTTAGGCAAGATATAAACTGACCCTTAAGAACATAATTTCCCCCTTCCCATGACATGATAGTTTCATTCAAACCCTTGAATATGACCAATCGGGTCCTACAATCTATGGAAGCATAACATATATGAAGTCAATCCATCCCAAGAATAATATCAAAATCTAACATATCAAGCTCTACAAGATCAACATGAGTGACGCCTACTATAGCCCACTAATAAGCAAGCCGACCCGTAACCTAGAACGACAAGTAATGGGTATAAGGGTAGAAATAAGCAGAAACAGTACTTTAAACAACAAAACATAATAGAAGCAGAAATAAGCCAAAACTATATACAAAAAGATCCTTCCCAGAACCTGGAAGTCACAAGTATAGAGTTGTTCCAACAAAAGAGTACAAGTCCCAAAAGTGAACCAGAAACAAAGCTACCTCAAAATACAAAAGACTAGCTATACATTATGCAAAAGGAGACAAGCAAATCCAGGACATCAAGTGCTCACCCTCGTCTACGATTCAAAAACTGCAGCTAGCAAGAACGATCACCACTGGTAGCTGGTACAGGACCTGGATCACGAAACAGATGCGGAGTGTAGCATGAGTACCCAGAAAAAGGTACTTAGTAGGCATCATAGGCCGACTGAGAAAGAAATTCAAAGATAATATTAAAAGATAGAATCTAGAAACAAAAAGAGGTCAAACCAGAATTTAAAGAAAAGCACACGAGCATACCAAAAATGAAGACTAAGTATAGATAAACTAAACCTAGATGAACCCCATAAGCCCATAAGGTACACTTGTGCGCAAGTTTAACATAAAACATGAATGGACCCCATAAGCCCGACATGTAAACAAAATAGCTAAACTAGAAGAGTGGAGTAAAGTGAACCCAGAACCAAGAAGTGTAAGTCGGGCCTCGAGCCCTAAGTGACAACCTCAAACCATAGCAACCTATAATGGGACCGCCCAACCAGACAACAGACTTCCAAGGGCACCAGCCCAGTTAGAAAGAGTAAACTCGAGGGCCAACCTGCCAGACAGTAAATCCCAGGGGCACCAACCCAGCTAGCAAAAGTACTCGGGGGCACTAATAAGACTATCACCCTACCAGCCAGTAAACTCCCATGGGCACCAGCTCACCTAGCAAGAGTAAACCCATGGGCCTCAACACGAACCTTGAAGTACCGCATATCAGCTATCATCAATAGCTTCATGGAATGACGTCCAAACTCAAAATATCAACAAAGAAACTACCAGCCTTCGCCACACCAATCCTGAATCACCCAGCGAAGCACCAAACCTTCGATATCGCAACGGGGCCATAGAGATAATGAGGGTGAATAGAATCTTGACAAAGATGAAACAACGCCTAAACTAAGGCTCATTCTATCATACTCAAGTCTAGTACTCCAGCCTACAAGGAGCTAAAACGTCCAAAATGACGTTAGAGAAGAAATAAGGTCTAAAGGCTGTAAGAATCGCAATTCTAAGGCAACACTAGCCTAATCCAAGACTAAGGCCACACAATCTCCAATAAAACAAATAACAACATACAAGTTAATTCACAAGGTAGAATTAAACACATAATCCCCAACTAGCATGGTACTACACCTGAAATAACATTGATAAAACCTAACTCACCAAATTACCTCAAACGGATAGCCTTCAATAGTTTCATTCATCCACACACGCAGCCTCGACAATTTCGGATGCATAGGATTTTGAATCACTGAAAATGGAGCTTAATTGATGGAGATATCGCGTTTTGAAGTTTCACACTAAGGTTGAGTCACGACTGGTCTTTAAATAAAGACTAGATCCCTTCTTCGCAAACGCGATGGAGCCTCGTGAACGCGGACCTTGCAAATGAGGTGGGGGCCCCACAGACATGGCCAAGAGAGAGCCGGATCCCGTTAATGTGATAGGGAAACCCCACAAGTGCGTGCCCTACCATTGCTGTCGACCCTCGCGAACGCGGCCACCATGCTACCTAGGATCCGCGATCGCGGCCCAGGGTCCATCAATGCGAAGGCCATTTTTGGCTTGCACCAACTAATGAATTTTAGCTTGTTTTTGGCAAATCCAAATCTCCGACAGGGTGTTCCAAATATTTTCTGACCCTTTGCATGTAAACGAGATATGCTACCCTACCAAAATCGATATTTCAAACTCAATGGAGAAGTCGAAATTTCCATACAAGATCGTCTCGACAGAAAGTAGATCCGACACTCAAACTCTATTTTAAGCCAAAATTCACAAGGGGGCTCGGAATTAGCCCTGAAGCCTCAAGATCTGCACGAATTGTTGTTCTAGATCGGAATGACCCTCTCGGAGCTGATGGAATCGTCAGAATTGGATTCCGAGGTCGTCTTCCAAATCTTTTGATCGAAAACAACCATTCAAGGTTTAAAAGCTCCAAAACATAGAAATTCACATAAAAATCAAATGAATGACCAGGTGACCGAATTGTAGGTCCCAACAAGTCATAAATGACTTGGGGTTGCTATAGAACACTCTAAACGACGAATAGAAGGCATAAATACAGAAATGACCTGGAGAGTCATTACACATTAGTTCAACATTTATATGGGAATAAATAAATACAAAAATATATCGATCTTAACCAAGTTAATGTTATGCAAGTGTCATATGTTCTTCACGCACCAAACAATCAAGTTATCTTTAATTTCTTTTACTTTTATGATCCATATAAATAGTGACTTACTATAAGAAGGTTGTTACCTACTATTTCATAAAATAAGTAAAAATTGTAGGTCATTTCCTACTAATGATGGTAATTTTATAAAACCGTTTGCTCTGTTAGCATAGTTTGATCCTCTTCCCTTAAACTTCACTGAAATATATCTATCTGTTTTTAGACTGATGTGCAATGAATGCAGATTAATGGAAAGAAGACATAACTCTTGAAAATGAAATTTTGTGAGAACTAATTAAGAATCAATACTTAAAACTAGTGATGGCTAGTAAAGTTATTGGATTTGAGAAACAGATTTTGACCTACTTAGTTCTTGAATGTAATTGATTATGAAATAGTATTTCCTTATTTAGTCAGTGTATAGCCATTTGTATGTTGGAGCTGTGCCTTTGAGCATCCTCTTACTGATTTGTTGTTATGTACCTGATTCAGGAGAAGAGTGTGCCTGCTTAGTTTAATTTGATTGGCCTTTCATTTATTTATCGTGTACACTTTCCAAAGTGCATTTCCATTTAGTTCATTCAATATTTTAGTAACCGTGATTCTCCATGCTCAAACAACAAGAAGAAAATTAAAGTTCCCCTGCACTATATGGTATCCAGAATATGAAAAAAAATTATGTATAAAAATGTATATTAGAAGTGATAAAAAATGTGCACGATTATTAGACGTACCACGTAGAAAGTATACATTATGTTCATATATAACTTTAATTTTTAAATATTACTAGTATACGTGCCTGTGCGATGTGCGGATAACGATAAAAAAAATTATATTATACAATAAGCACGAACTACTTTAGAAAACTAAAAGATCACTTCTGAAGCAATATTGCTGCAGCAAAATTAAATGTAACATAAATATTTAAACAATAACTATGAAATATTCAAATGTCTAAACTGGTTTTAGACAAATATACAAATGAATGTAAAATGTAAGCATATTTTACTCATAATCCGATGCCTTCAATCTTCATTGCATTGGATAAATAAGAAGTAGACTAAAAAATAATTACACTAAAAATAGCAAACACCCATTACAATGATAATAAACTACAGTGCTTAAATCTCCTACACAAAGCTATATATAGCCTAGCTTTTCCAACAACTTCAAATATTTTTTCATGCAAATAAGTGATCAATAAAATTAATATCATCCTTGAAATTATTCTGCGAATAGTTTAACTTCATCTATATATCTACCTATATTGAACAAAATCAACTTCTACATTGATTTCACCCAGGTAAAATATTCATTTGAGTTTATTGTAAATCTACTCAAGTGTAAGATGAAGAAATGAATATGACGGTTACCCAAATGACTAACCTTTATAGGAAATACTAAAATGAGAACCCATAATACGTAAAAATAGCATATATATGAAGATAGAACAATTATATGGATCCTTATGAATCAAAAGAAAATGTATAAGAGCTACCATATAAATAAGAACAGACTAATTTTAATAATTAAAATTCATATTAAATTGCTCAGTTAGATATTAGAAATACATTTGCAGACTTATGATGTCTATACGCTTTGACGCTGCAGACCTGCATATTGCAGAGCCAACAAAGCCACTGCATCCAATCCTATGACTACAATTCTGTTGAAAAAGATATAGATATTAAAATTATTTATTAATTATAAAAACTTCTTTAAAATCATTTTAACAATCAAATAGTAATTAATTATTTAACCCTATTACATGTAATTAATTTTAATTATTTAAGAAACCTATTTTTTGTGGTGGTGAAATGTAGGCGCTATCACCTCTCTTATTATATATATATGTATATATATATTAGATAAATTACACGTGTATATATATATATGTACTAGATAAATTACACGTGTTTCGCACGGGATTGAACTATTTTATTAAGCTTACATATGATCATTCGGTAATATTCGTATTTTCGATACATACACTATATTGTCAAGAACATTTTATCTTAAGGCAACGTTATTCCGAAATCTTAAAGTGCTATATTTTTAAAATTTTTGTTTTTGTTATACAAAAATTATGAGTCATAAAGAGATTTTAAGTATAAGAAAGAAATCTAAGAAAATTTCCATGGAAATAGTTGGTCAGAAGTAACGGAATTTTCTAAATTCAAAGAAGTTATAAAGAACAACATCAGACGTTAAAAAAGAGACCAAAATGCCTCGAACAACAACACTCCCAAGTAAAGTGGAACATCACGTCCATACAAGAACATAATTAACTAAATTCAAATGGAGGACTTTTGACTCCTTTTTTATGAACCTCCATCAATCTATTTTTTATTATAGTATCTAAAATTGTTAGTATCATAAAGGTTTTTCTTCATTGTCTCAGAATAGTCATTACTATTGCTTTGGTTTCATATCACCGGCCCCAACTTATTTGGAATTGAACCATAGTTATTGTTATGGTTATAGTATGTAGTTACAAAGAATTAATGCAATGATCAACCAAGAAGTAGGTGTCATCTGAATGGAACTGTTCACAACTGAATATTATAAACCAAAATTTTGATACATAACATATTAAAATCTCACAGCATAATTTTGTGAGCACTTGAACTCACAAATATCCACAAATAATAATAAAGACGACCTTACTTTCCTAACAATATAGAAGAAAAAGGCATGTTGCTTAACATATTTTTCAAAAAGATAGTCTGGTGGGCTGTATCCAAGTTTACAGTTCATAAATTTAATTGAAAGAAGCCAAAAGAAAGAGTTATCACTGCAGCAAAAATGATCTTTAGCGGTAATTAATAGCTTAATTGCCGCTAAGTATGTATTTTCAGAGGCAATTAGTACTCTCTATAAATGTTCCTAAAGTCTATAGCGACGTTGAATCTAATGATGATTAATTAATGTCGGTAAAGGCTCTAGCACTCTTCATTAGTGTGCATATTCATTGCCGATAAAAAATATTTTTGTTATAGTACGTATTCTGGGCATTTGTTAGTTTCAAGAAGACTTCATCTCTTATTATGCCCAAAAAGAAGAGAGGAAGAAATATGGCAAATTAGTCAACTTGCGATAAAAGAAATGGACTAATTGTCTCTATACTAATATTCGAGGAAGAGTGCAATGGCATACAAAATATTTGTACGTAAGATAAAACCATCAAAATAATATACTAACTGTAGCAAGCAAGAGAGCAATCTAAGTCTAAATTTTTTCTAGCATTTTAATTCCCATGTGAATCCCAAGACATCTGAGGAACTCAATCCTAAGTCTAAATTTTTTCCAAGGAAAAAATAAGGCTATAACACCTAAGCTTAAAGAAAGTATTTTGCTTTTCTACAATAGAAAACCTTGCAAATTTTGTATTTAAAGAAATCCTATACACAAAAGACAATTATGATATTAAAACTAATTCTTACTAATAATAAACTCTGAGGAAATAGAGCTACATCATCATATTTGAAAGGAGAAGGATTTTGTACAAGTTAACGAAATGAGAGTTTCCGGAGTTAATAGTACTTTTAAATTACAAAGTGTGCAGGAATATATTGCTTAATAGAGGTGGACCTACATTGGGGTTAGGGGGTACCGATTGATATACCATAATAAGGACTATATGGTTTCCTGTGAACCTAATGTACAAATATATTGCCTTGTGGCACATGAATAACTTTTGAAACAAATAAATAAATGCACAACTCTTAACAATGAAAATGTTTTGCAAGTGTCATACCATATATAGATTATTGTAATCCTACTAATATTGACTCATGATAAAAGAAACCAAAAGTGAGAATTAATGGTTTCCAACAAAGAATTTTACTTGATCTCACTCAGTTGTATCCTTTATTTTTAAATTTTACATTTTTGACGTCAACACTTGCTAATACAATTGGTGTGCATGTATCATACATAGAGATTATTATAATTCTACTAATATTGGCTCATGATATACACATTTCACCTGGACAAATAAAATAAACAAAAAGGTTGTTTTGTTGGAGAGTCTAATGGAGAAAGCGTTGCTACTTGAACCAAAGTTAGAAACTAATTTTGACCTAACCAAGAGTTTTGATTGCACTCACTCTATTGTTTCCTATGTTTTAAAATGGTACTACTAATTTTTTCTTCTCCTTCGTTTTGTTTTTTATTTTTGCTCATCTCTATGTGTGTATCAGACTAGAAATCCGTGTGTTTTGTTTGTTGTTTTCCTATTTTTAGATGGTAGTAATTTCAACTTCTAGCTCTGCATTTTTTTTTAAAAAAATTTAGCTGCTCTAAATCGTTAATAGCCATGATTTACAAAATAAGATTATATAGAATAATTTATTGTAAAAACTGATTTGAGTGATAAAATAATAGAAGGATCATGGCTGCATCAACACATAGACAACATTTATTGTTTCTGATTTTAATTTTTGCTCCTTAACATGAGTGCTTTGATTGTTCTTACTTTGATTGATATATGTATCTTGTATTTGATAGTATGTGATTTTTCAGTAACTGAAGATATGAGAACTAAACTGGTTTTTTCCCCCAAAATGATGGTAGATTTTTTTTTTTTGGCACAAGTCATTGTAATGACAATAGAAGAAGTCTTTAAACGTATACTATTGGGTGCATCACTGAATACTATTTTATACTTATATATGTTACAATAATTATATTAACAGTTAAACCACATTATATAAAAGTGTTTTTGAAACGTTATTAATTTTGACCAGCTTTATGTGGGCATGAGTGCATACAAACCGTAATGATAAATGCATGTGTGTATATAAAGTTGTAGTGAGTTTCTATATCTGTTTTCTGTAAATGTTATAGAAAAATCTTAATGCACTTAATTTGTGCAATTTTTATGTGACATTATATTTTTATAAGTATGTGTACTTGCATAATATATTGATCTGTTGGTGTTATATGACGCTATATTCTTATTTAAAATTTCTATATTTGTTATATCATTTATTTTATTTTATTTTAATTTATTTTTAATTAACTTTGATAGAGCTTAAAGCCCCTTTATTCAAAAGAAATATATGTACAAAATCGGACCATGAAGCCCAAAGGAAATAAACTAAAAGCAAAACAAAAAATCTCCAAGCCTAGTCCATTAAGGGCACCGACAGGGCTTTATAAAAGTTTCTTACAAAGTAGTATTTCTTTCTTATCCTCTTACTCTCTTCTCCACCTTTCTCGCTTTTTTGTTTCCTCCTCCAGCTCAAGAAGCAAACACTGCCATGGTTTTTCGTTTCTTTTTTTTGTGGGTATTTGACACCTACCTTCGTTATCTCCTCTCTTCTTTCTCAGCTGGCAGAAGTAATTATCTACCTACCTTTACATTTACATCCTTCTTTCCTTCAAATTCTATCAATATTTGACTTTCTTTTGTATTTTGTAGAGGTATCTTCCGGTGGATGTAGTAGATTCCAAGATAGTTTTCATAGAGGTACCAAGTCTTGAGTGTTTTGGAAGCAGATTCCTGTGAACACAATAAGCCATAGGTTTCTTCTCAGCTAGGATAATAAACTATGATGAAATAGAGCAACATCGTCATATTTGAAAGGAGAAGGATTTTTAATATGTTAACGAAATGAGAGTTTCCGGAGTCAATAGTACTTTTAAATGACAAAATGTACAGGAATATATTGCTTAATAGAGGTGGACCTACATTGGGGTTAGGGGTACCGATTGATATACCTTAATAAGGTCTATTTGGTTTCTGGGGAACCTGATGTACAAATATTTCCTGGTGGCACATTAATAACTTCTTAAAAAATTAAATAAATGCACAACTCTTAACAATGTAAATGTTTCGCATGTGTCATACCATATAGAGAGTATTGTAATCCTACTAATATTGACTCATGATAAAAGAAACAAAAAGTGAGAAACAATGGTTTCCAACAAAGAATTTTACTTGTTCTCACTCAGTCGTATCCTTTATTTTTAAATTTCACATTTTTTACGTCATCACTTGCTAATACAATTGGTGCGCATGTATCACACATATAGATTATTATAATTCTACTAATATTAGCTCATGATATATATATTGCACCTGTATCTGGACAAATAAAATGAACAAAAAGGTTGTTTTGTTAGAGAGTCTGATGGAGAAGGTGTTGCTACTTGAACGAAAGTGAGAAACTGATTTTGAATTAACCAAGAGTTTTGATTGCACTGACTCTGTTGTTTCCTAGGTTTTAAGACGGTACAACTAATTTTTTCTTCTCTTTATTTTCGTCACGGCCGAAGCCTACACCCTAGACATGGTCGGCACTTGAGAACCATTGCTGGTTCTCAAGCAAACCCTTGGCCTAGCTAGCTACTTAGCGAAAGACTTACTCAATCATTTATAAGTTTAAAACAATTGAAGGAAAAACATTTAAGTCAAATATTGAATCTAACTGTGTGAAGATGTTGAATATAATAGCTATAGTTTTAGGAAAACATCAAAAAGAAAATTCTGAAAGACTCCCCAATTGTCACGACCCGATTTCTCGGGTCATGATGGCGCCTACCGAACCACTAGTAGGCAAGCCAAACCTGATCCTAGAACTTAACAGTAATGGGACTGTGGGTGGAAACTAACCTCAACTAAGCGAAATCATAACCAAAGGAACATACAAGGGAAAGGCGGAAGCGAAACAAACTATATACAACAAAAAGATACATCCCAGAACCTTGAAGTGACAGGAACAAAACTACTAACAAGTGTACAAGTCCCAAAAGTGGACCACAGAAACTAGACTATCTCAAAAACAAAAGACAAGCCAAAATATATCAACAGATGGAGACAGGTAATCCCAGAATGCCATGTACTCACCCTCGTCTTCGGAACAAACTGTTGCAGGCTTGAACTCAACGCTGATAACTGGTGCTCAGACCTGCATCACGAAAACAGATGCAGAGTGTAGCATGAGTACCAAACAATAGGTACCTAGTAGGCATAAGAGGCTGACTGACCAAGAAAGGTAAACACAGAAAGAAAGGATATAATCAACATGAACAAAGGTCAACCGAATAAGAAAAGAAGTACACGAGCGCACCGAAGCAAAACTAAGTACAACTAAACTAAACCTTACTGGACCCCCATAAGCCCAGAAAGTACACTCGTGCACAAGTTTAAATAAAACCCGAATGGACCCCCATAAGCCTGAGAGGTACACAGAGGAGCTAGATCTACGGAACCAAAGGAAACCGACTCCGAACCGAAACAACCAGTCATCCCCGACCCAGCCAACAAAACCAATTTCCAAATTAACTCACCTAAACTGCTAACACTCCAGGGGCTCTGTCCCAAGTTGGATGAGTGCTATGGGGGAGTACGACGACCCTTCTAAGGTTCTGACATCCAACCGCCAACTTGCTAGCACCCCAGGGGCCCTGTCCCAGCCGGACGGGTGCGCCAGCTAACACTCCCGGGGCCTTGTCCCAGCCTGGCGAGTGTGTGGTGCTTGCCAACCTCGGAGAGAACTTTAATTGACTTATCTGATTGCCTAGCCAACTGACACTCCGAGGGCCCTGTCCCAAGCCAGAAAACTGAGTCAACTAACACTCCCGGGGGCCCTGTCCCAAGCTAGACAAAGTGTATAAGGCAGGTCAACTCCGTAGAGGATCTTAAATTCCAAGAAAATGTGGATCGCCGTCCACTCCCAATCACATCCAACATGAGAGTAACAACTCCAGTCGTAGTGGATCGACGTCCATTGCCAATTACAACACCACAGAACCGACCTCTAAGCATTCAATAAGAAAGATACCATGCCTCCGACAGTGTATCACCATCGCAGAAAAAGGGGATAAGATACGGAGGATCGTAAGTACTACAAAGACAAACTAAAATCAACTATCATACCCAAGTCTGCTATACCGGTCTGCAAGGACCTAGTCCCTCCGAATCGACATCGGATACATACCAAAGTCAACCAGGTACATAGGTCTAAGTCAATACTAGTCTATCCTAAACTAAGGCCAAAGACATAATCCAATAAAATAAACAACCAACCAGATAATCCGCATGCAACAACATATAAACAGCCCAATAGATAAATCACCAAAAACACAGATAAGCAACCCCGCAGCGGTAAAATGGTACTAACCCCAAAATATCCCAAAAATCAACCCTAAAGCATCGTTTCTAAGAAGAAGAGGAGAAATACTATCTACCTAGCCCAGATTCACACAAATTAGCAAGTATTTACACAATCAGGCTCAATCTAAAGGAAGGGAAGCCGTAACCTACCATAAGGCCGACCGCGCGCGCTCCAAATCACTCTACCGGAGCTTTTCCCTTCCGAACGGCCTCGGACAGCTGCCACGCTACAAGAAATAGAATCACACCTTCAGCACGGTCGTTTTGACACTAAAATCATCAAAATCGAAGACAGACCAATTTCAGAGTCAAAATTGAGAATGTGGGACCCACTCTGGATTTTCCAGAGTTGACTCCGTGAAGAGGTCCCAAATCTTCCCCCAAGTCTGTGTTCCAAAATGGGACACCTATCGGGGCTCATATCTGCTCCAGCAACACAAAATAAGAAATGCAAAACTTTACATAATTATCTTAGGATAGCAACTTACGCCTCAAATTCATGGAAATCAAGGAACACCCAACACTCTTCGATCCAAGACCAACACAGCCAACGCAATTTCGAGCACCCGAGACTTCGAATCACCGAAAACCGACTTAAGATGAGGGAGATATGAATTTCCAAACTTTCTATTCAAATGAACCTCGACCTCACTTATATAACCACTGCCAGTCGCTGACCTCCGTGAACGCGGCCAAGGCCCCGTGAAAGCGGAGGGAAAACAAACAACACTCCGCGAACACGGACTCGAACCTGCGAATGTGGAGGGAAAGGACCCACACCTCTGCGAACGCAGAGCCCTATCCGTGAAGGCAGAGAAGAAGACTCCCCAGACCTCCGCGAACGCGGAGCCCTATCCGCGAACGTGGAGAAGGATATCTCAGACCTCCGCGAACGTGTAGCAGTGCCTGCGAATGCGGAGAAGACATCCCACACCTCCATAACGCTGAGCTAATTCCGTGAACGCGGATAAGGAATGGGTCTGCAACATCAGCTGTGCACCTGCTGAGTTTTGGGCATTCCCAAAACATTGATGGAGTGCTCGGGATTCGTTCGGAACCCCGTGCATGCAAACAAGATATACTACCTCATCAAATTCAACGTTCCAGACTCAATAGCACAGTCAAAATTTCCATACGAGATTGTTCTGACAAAAAGTGGGTCCCACACCCAAAGTTCCAATTTAACCAACTTCTACCGAGGGCCTCGGAATTATATCGGAAGCCTTGGAAAGCGCACGAAGGGTCATTCTAGACCAAAATTAGCATTCCAGAACTAACAACATTGACAAAATTCTCATCCAAGTGCATTTCCCAAGAACATATGGTCAAAGTCAACCTTATGCAAAATTTTGAAGGCTAAAGCGCCAAATTGCCCCAAAGTCACACTGAAAGCCTCGAGACTCGTGCCAATCATGCTACTAGCCTAATTTGGCTGTTCCAGAGCTGATGGAACCGTCAGAATTCCCATCTGAGGTCATTTACCTGAGGTTCTGACCGAAATCAACTTTTTAAGGTTCAAAAGCTCCAAAACAGAAAAACAGGCATAAAACCCAAAAGAACAACCAGGAGACCGAACAGTCAGTGACAGCAAGTCATAAATGACTTGGGGTTGCTGTAGGAATGCTCTAAATGACAAAAAGGAGGAATTAACATAGAAATGACTTGGAGGGTCATTACACCAATACTATCTATCTATGAATCCTCTACTTTTAAAAGACCCGTGTCGGGAAAGGACACATGACAACCTTAGACAATCTACTAAAGAATTAAAAGAATGGAGTCCTCAAATAGCTAGGAGGCCTCACCAATGGCTAATAAGAAGCCGGGTGGTCTCAACAAAATGCATGTTGATGATCCAGAAATATATATATGTAATTATACTTTACAAATAAAATACAATACTAGCAAATGCTGGACTACACTGAAATATATATATGTAACTACACTTTACTTTACTACGGAGTTTCTCTAAACAACAACTATCACTATGAGCCTCGTGATGATACATTGTCATAACTGTCCTATACCTTGCCGAAGTATAGAACAAAACTCAACTAATGGATCCACTAAAAGCCTTCTTGAGGCAGGTGAGAAATCGCCTGGATTTTAGTACGATCCTATCTATGCTAGCTGCGTTGGTCATGGGGTTTGAGTCATCTGAAATTTTACGCAAATCGATGCTCAATACTACTCTCAAAAATAGAATAATGTATGCTCATCTAACAGTACTCTCTAGGGTGAGATAGTTTCTCTAAAGGCCTATTTAAGAGGTGACTGAAGCTGTACTAAATATATCTAAAAACTTTTTATATTTTTCTGAAAATAGTACTCTCTTTTCAATGTAAAAATAATACATTTAGAATTATCTAAGTTCCCTTAAACTTTTCTAAAAACAATGTTTTAAAACTATCTCTTAGACTCACTTTAATTCTCAAAAGTAATGTAAGGGAATACTGGCTCGAAAGTACTTTTAGAAAGAAACTCAATATGTATAGGGTTCATGTGGAACTACAAGCATGAACAACAATTCAAGAATCTCAAAGCACAAAATATTGTAAATCTTATAATGGAAGGATTCAGAACTCGGAACAAGATCATAACTCATATTCAAAAATTTCATAAACTGAGGGCAGAACCCTATATTCAATTTGATAATGAGTCAATTAAGTTATAGGGAATGAGGACGAACTAGTCCAATACTATGAATAGCCTTACATACCTGAAAGTTCTTCAAGAAGTTTGAAGAAGAACTTGATTAGAACCCTTGAAGCCCTAGCTTTTGTCTTCCTTGTAGTTTTCTTTTTGAGTTGGAAAGTTAAGAGCATAGAATTAAAAGAAAATTGAGTACTTGGTGGAATATAATCCCCTAATAGAATATAAAACATCATGTCTTGGGCTTAGGAAAAGTGGGAAAAGACAAAAGAAACCTCACTTAAATAGCTGTCGAAAACCTTCCACGAGGCCATCTACGGTTCGTGGTTTTATTTATGTACCATAGATCCCATCCGTGGAATTAATATTTAAATTTTAAGTCTAAAACTTTCATTCTACGGGCCCAAACTACGACCCGTAGATATGGTTCGTAGGTCACTAACTCAGAAAACTCAATTGTGGTAGTCTCTTGTGAAACAGTCATAACCTTTTACTTCGAAGTCAAAATGAGGCAAACTTGGTGGCGTTGGAAAAAAAGGACTCATAGAAATTTAATTGGACATGTCATGGGCTACCTAATTCATTATGTACTGAAAGAAATGGTCGTTTACAGTTTACCTAAGTAGAATCTTATATCAAAACTTAATTAATAAGAAAGCATTCCACTCAACTCTATTCTAGGGGATTCTTGTGACCTTAATTCATATCCAAATCCATTCCCAGACTAAAGAATTGACCTTAAAACCTAATAAAAATTTAAGAATCATCTGACATAACCTTATACGCAAGTGAAGTATGGTTTGGGTTCTAGCTTAGAAACTTTTGGGGTGTTACAATATCTCCCACTTGGGATCATTCGTTCTCGAATGAGATCAAACTTAAGTATGAAAGGAGTAGGGAAAGGTTTAACAACCCATTATAAATCAAAAACACACATAAAAGCTCCTGAATTCAAAACACTGAAAGGATGACTGAATTGAAAGAGTACACTAGGAAGAATTATTACCTTGGACTGAAACTGAATCAAAGGAAAAGAGATGAGGGTATCTAGTTTTGATATCCTCTTCGGTTTCCCATGTAGCCCCTTCAACAAACCGATTCCTCCACAAAACCTTGACTGATGCAACTTCCTTGGTTCTCAGCTTTCAAACCTGATGATCAAGAATCTGAACTGGGTCTTTTCATAGGACAGGTTGTCCTTCACACCAATACTTTTTGTAGGCACAATAAGTGAAGGATCGCCCAAAAAATTCTTTAGCATGGAGATATGAAATACTAGATGAACAACTACTAACTCTAGTGGCAGCTCCAACTCATAAGCTATATTACCAATCCTCTTGGATATCTTGCAAGGACTAATATACCAGGGATTGAGCTTCCCTTTCCTTTTTAAGCCTCATAACACCCTTCATGGGTGCAACCTTCAAATAGACCCAATTATCAACCTTAAGCTCTAAATGTCTCCTTCTAACATCTGTATAGGATTTCGGACGACTTTACGCTATTTTAACCTCTCTTGAATAATTTCATCTTCTCCATGGCTTCATGAACCATATCTTGCCCTATAAACTCAGCTTCACCAACCACAAACCAATCAATATGAGATCTACATCTTTGCCAATAAAGAGCCTCATAAAGAGCCATCCGGATATTCGAATGATAATAGTTATTGTAAGCAAACTGTATGAGAGGCAAGTGATCATCCGAATTACCCTTGAAATCCATGACGCATGCTCTTGACATATCCTCTAGGTTCTGAATTGTGCACTCTTCTTGACCATTTGTCTCTATGGATGAAATGTGGTACTAAGGTTTACCTTTGAACCCAAACCTTTCTGAAGTGACTTGAAAAACTGAGCGGTGAACTGAGCACCCGTATATGAAATGATGGACAAGGGGACTCCATGAAGCTAGACCACCTCCCGAATGTACAATTTGGCGTAGTTTTTTCTTGAGTCTGTAGTCTTAACTGGCAAGAAATGGGCTAATTTAGTCATCCGATCTACAATTACCCAAATCAAATCATGATACCTGCAAGATCGTGGTAAGCCAGTAATGAAGTCTATATTAATCATTTCCTACTTCCATTCCGGAAGGGATATGTTCTGAGCCACCCCACATGGCCTTTGGTGCTCAACCTTGACTTGTTGGCTATTCGGGGATTTAGCAACAAAATCAGCAATACACCTCTTCATACCATTCCACCAGTACATTTCTCTCAAGTCGTGGTACATCTTCGTAGAACCAGGATGAATCGAATATCTAGAACTGTGAGCTTCTGCCATGATCCTCTCGTAGATATCATCTACCTTTGGAACACATAACCTACCTTGATACCTCAACACACCATCTCCCCCTTGTTCAAAAACCATCACCTTCTGCTTATGAACATTTGCTTTTAGCTTAAGTAGGATGGGGTCTCGGTCTTACTTCTCCTTCACTTCCATCACTAAGGACGATTCAGCCCCATTCATTACAATGACTCTACCCTCACTAGAATCTTATAAATGGACTTCCAAACGGGCAAATCTGTGCACTTCCTTTGCCAACTCTTTCTTTCCTTCTTCAACATGAGCAGTGCTCCTTATGGATAACCTACTCAGAGCATCAGCAACAACATTAGCCTTACCTGGGCGATAGAGAATACTAATGTCATAATCCTTGAGAAACTCTAGCCACCTTCTTTGTCTAAGATTAAGCTCTTCTGGCTGTAAACATATTGAAGACTCTTGTGGTCAGTGAACACATCCACTTGCATGCCATAGAGATAGTGACGCCATATCTTGAGAGAATATACTGCTACTTCTAACTCGAGATCATGAGTCGAATAATTCCTCTTATAGATTAAACTATCTGGAAGCATAAGCTATAACCTTACCATTCTGCATCAATACTCAGCCGAGTCCAACTCAAGACGCATCGTAATAAACAACAAAATCCTTTGTACCCTCTAGTAGGGTCAATACTGGATAATAGTCAATCACTTTTTCAATTCTTGAAAGTTTTTTTCACAAACTTCAAACTATTGAAACTTAATTGTCTTATGAGTTAACTTAGTCAATGGGGATAAAATGAAACCCCTCGAAAAAACTTCTGTAGTAACCTACTAAACCCAAAAAACTCCTTATATTAGTTGGGGATGTGGGTATGGGCCAATTTTGCACTACTTCGAGCTTCTGCATGTCGACTCAAATTCCTTCACCAGACACTATATGGCCTAATAATGCCACATATTTAATCCAAAATTAACACTTAGAAAACTTGGCATATAACTCTCAATCCTTGAGAAATTAAAGGACTACCCTGAGATAACTCACATGATCCTCCTCATTCCTTTAGTAGATCAGGATGTCGTCGATGAACACAATAACAAACATATCCATATACTTCTTGGATACTCTATTCATGAGATCCATGAATGCTACAGGAGCTTAGTCAAACCAATGAACATAAGAAGGAACTCATAATGACAGTATCGGGTCCTAAAAGTTGTTTTCGGGTTGTCACTTTCTCTTACTTTCAACTAATCATAGCCAGATCTTAGGTCTATATTAGAGAAGCAAGTGGCACCTTGAAGTTGATCAAATAGGTCATTAATTCTAAGAAGGGGATACTTGTTCTTTTTTGTGACTCTGTTTAACTGACGGTAATCAATACACATCCTAAGGGAACTATCTTTCTTTCACACGAATAAGACTGGAGCACCCCAAGGTGAGATAGTTGTTCGGATGAAACCCTTGTCAAGGAGATCCTTCAACTGTTCTATTAACTCATTTAGCTCAGCTGGAGCCATTATGTATAGAGGAATAGAGATAGGTTGAGTATCTGGGAGGATGTCAATTCCAAAGTTTATCTCCCTTCTGGGAAGGACTCCGAGATTATTGCCGGGAAAGACTTCTAGGAACTCGCTTATGACATGAACCTACATAAGACTTGGTGTCTCAACACAAGAATCATTTACTCGGACTAAATAATACATATGGTCTTATGGTGTAAGATGAAATGAACCTTAGGCTCTATTGGATTACTCTTCCACTTTAAGACTAGCTCATTAGGGAGATGAAACTTAACCACTCAAGGTCTTCAATTTACTATGGCATAACAAGCATAAATCCAGTCCATGCCTAGAATGACATCAAAATACACAATGTCTAATTCAACTAAATCAGCCATTGTGTCTTTATGATGAATACAAATGGTACAATCATGATAGACTCTTTTTGGATGAATAAACTCACCCACAGATGTAGAAACACTAATAGGCTCAAGAAGTTGTTCAAGGCAAGTCCTAAACCTCATGGCTACATAAGGAGTTACAAAAGATAAAGTCGCACCTGGATCAAGAGAGGCATAAACATAAATATAAAGGACTTTAAGCATACCACTAAAAACATCTACTGAGTTCTCTTGATCGTGGAAACTTGCCATTGCATTAGATGATTTTGGCGACCCTGTCTGTTGGAGTTGCTGAAGAAGATTGGGCTTTATTTCCCTATTACATTTCCTCCCCTTTAGGCAATCTCTTGAAATGACCCGTCTGACCACATCAGAAACACCCACTTGTGCCATCACGGTACTCTCTTGGATGTTACCTGCCATACTTAAAGCCTGTTGGACTCCAAGGAGCTCCTTGTGCCACACTACCCTGAGACCGAGAACCCTGAGCTCTAAAATTCTTGAAATTCAAATTCTTTTGATCATTCATGTGCCTTGGTGCAGGTGCACTAGCTGACGATGGAGTAGATCCATACGAACTCTACTTAAAGAAGGACCAATTCCCATTTTTGATCTTCTGCTGGTCGGAATCATGGTTTGTTGTCTTGACCCTCTTATTTTTAAACTCTTCCCTATCCTTCAGCTTATCCTCCTCTACCTTCTCCACATTAATCATAAGCCTAGCTATGTCTATGTCATGACCCAAAGTACCCCTAGGTGTGACATGGCTTATAGAACCCCGAGAGGCCCTAAATAATCACTTGACATAAGCATGTCGTTAAGAAAGACATTATTCAATCAAATACAAGATAATAGAATGGAGTCTCAAAGTAAAGTATAGATCATATATAGAAATCTAATGGGAGTACAAGACTGAAACATAAATGCTAAAATCTAACTCTGCCTAACATAGCCTTTCTAACATCATAGGAATGGTTGGGACGTAACCCATACACCATACAAAAGTACGAAACTAAAAATATGATAAAAGAAATAAAGCATCAATGGCCTTGTACTCAAACCATGAGGACTCACCACTCCAAAAAGCACCTGCAGAGCAATCCTAATGCTAACCACATCCGAGAGGAGGAACGTCAGACCCTATATTATGAGACAATATAGGAACAAATATGAATTAGTACTATGAGGGGTCATTTGGTAGAATGCACTAGGAAAAATAATCCATGCATTAGCCTTGTGTATTACTAGTACCTTGTTTAGTACTCTTTTCTAATCTACGTATAACTAATGTTTACATTAATTATACACATTATTGTGTGTTAAGGTGTGTATTGCTAATACCATGGATATCTAGGTATTAGTAATGCAATGATTTTAATGCATGCATTAGCATGATTAAAGACCCAATTGCCCCCTCAAAACCTCTTTTTACATCTTTTCCATCATAATAGTGGAGGGTATATTTGTAAATAAATTTTTTTATCCATTGCTTGCTATTTTTAATGCATCACACCAAACAATGCATAAAAATAATCTATGTATAATAAAGGCAAGCATAACAAATACATGCATTGCTAATGCAAGCATTACTAATACACTCTATTTAACATTATTCTTATACACTCTACCAAACGACCTCTGAGTATACTAATTATGGGAAAATTAATAAAACATGAACCTGATAATATAGTGAACTTAAAAGTGATATGCATGACCAAGTAAAATGTAATAAAATCCTTTAGAGAGAAGTCATAAATCATGAACAACGTTAATGCATAAAGAAAACCATAGAAAAGTTTTGTAAGAACTTTTGAAGAAAACATAGTTGATTTGTGGGATATTTACTGTTAACCGACAATAGGACCATGTGAGCTATAACATAGAATCTGGTGTAACCCTCACGCCGAAAAGAGAGAGTCTACTTTGAAAGGTAGAACTCCGTATCAATCATAATTTCTAAGGTGGATCCACTAGCTAGGTCATTTAAGACAAACCTACAGGGGAACATAGTTTGGGAAGAGAAGATTGCTTCTAGAGTCCCAGCCTCTACTAACGGGAGAGCCTCCATCTCAAAGTCCTCACGGGGATAAGTAAATCCCAATGGAAAAGACATAAGCATAATTATATCAAAATAATTGGAAAGACAACAATCAAGACTACCAATCCGATCATAAGTTCGTATTAGAATAGCTCCTTTCAAAACCATGATTTTCATAGACTTGTTTATAATAGACACTTGCCTATGTTAGCATCCAAATCATGATTCCTTTCAACTGTGAAATATTTTTTCACAAATCTTTGATACTTATCTTAAAAGAAACCTTTGGCCATAGGTCATTCTTTTTATAAAAATGCATAAATCCTTAATCAAATTCATAATCAAAATTCATAAGTTCATAGTCATAATCAAGTGTAAAGCATGGGTCCATATGAAATCAATTAGAAAACATGTAATTGAGTGAAATCATGCTTAATAAGAACAATTAATAACAATTAAATAATAATAAATAAGACACATGAAGAATGACATGGAACCCTAGATAATTGTGTGAAATTGAATTAGAGATTTGTGTTTCTTTTGGGACACAATGGATGAAAGGGATCCATGGGTGAATTCCCACATACCTTCGGTAATCAAATCCCTAAAAGAAAGAGAGAAAATCCTTGAAGCCCTAGTTCTTCGCCTTGGAGCTCTTGAGAGGATCTGGAGGAGAAGACCTAAGGAAATTTTGGGGATTTGAGTGAATGAGAGAGAATAGGCTAAGTTTGTAGCATAAAAATTGTTATAGGGGTAGTTATAGGGCCAAAATGACATAGTTTAGGGGTTAATTAGGTAGGAAAATGCCAAAACACCCTTACTTAAAAACTATCGGATTAGCTATAATATAGAATCTAGTGTAACCCTCACACCAAAAAGAGAGAGTCTACTTTGAAAGGTAGAACTCCGTATCAATCATAATTTCTAAGGTGGATCCACTAGCTAGGTCATTTAAGACAATCCTGCATGGGAACATAGTTTGGGAAGAGAAGATTGCTTCTAGAGGTCTGGCCTCTACTAACGGGAGAGCCTCCATCTCAAAGTCCTCTCGGGGATAAGTAAATCCCAATGGAAAAGAAATAAGCATATATATATCAAAATAGTTGGAAAGACAACAATCAAGACTACCAATCCGATCATAAGTTCGTAATAGAATAGCTCCTTTCAAAACCATGATTTTCATAAACTTCTTTATAATAGACACTTGCCTATGTTAGCATCAAAATCACGATTCCTTTCAACTGTGAAATATCTTTTCACAAATCTTTGATACTTATCTTAAAAGTATCCTTTGGCCATAGGTCATTCTTTTTATAAAAATGCATAAATCCTTAATCGAATTCATAATCAAAATTCATAAGTTCATAGTCATAATCAAGTGAAAAGCATGGGTCCATATGAAATCAATTAGAATACATGTAATTGTGCCAAATCATGCTAAATAAGAACAATTAATAACAAATAAATAATAATAAATAAGACACGTGAAGAATGACATGGAACCCTAGATAATTGTGTGAAATTGAATTGGAGATTTGTGTTTCTATTGGGACACAATGGATGAAAGGTATCCATGGGTGAATTCGTACATACCTTGGGTAATCAAATCCCTAAATGAAAGAGAGAAAATCCTTGAAGCCCTAGTTCTTCACCTTGGAGCTCTTGAGAGGATCTGGAGGAGAAGACTTGAGGAAATTCGGGGATTTGAGTGAATGAGAGGGAATAGGCTAAGTTTGAAGCGTAAAAATTGTTATAGGGGTAGTTATAGGGCGAAAATGACATAGTTTAGGGGTTAATTAGGTAGGAAAATACCAAAACACTCTTAGTTTAAAATTGTCGGATGACTCCTATAGTTCCGACCTATAGTCTCTAGGACTTTCTATGGACCGTTCTAGTCCACCATAGAGTCAAGTACAGGAAACATAAGTCCTGGAAAATTTCTACAATTTGTTTCTACGGGTCGTAGAAACCTCCTACGACCCGTAGACCTCTTCTATAGAACCCAAGTTCAAGTCCAAAATCTCACTAAGTCCAAATAGTTTCTACAGAACCTTTCTATGGCCCATAGAAACTCTTAGGGCACGTCCTGTTCATCTGTAGACCATCATCAGAGACCTAATATGTTTCAAAACTCAACTCAAGCCCTATGACTGACCTCCTATGGCCAATAGAACTTCCTACGGTCCGTAGGTTGACTCATACAACCTGCATCAATGCACTTTTATGCAATTCTTCTCATTCCAACTTAACTTCAAATTTTTGAGGTGTTACAATATCTCTCCCTTCGGAAAATTCATCCTCGAATGAGACTCAAGCTTGCATAAATAGAATAGGGAGAGAAACTAACAACCCAATATGAATTCAATCACATCAAAATTCACATAACCAAGAAGAAATCAACTCAAGCTAAAACAATAACTTAAAATAGGATTTCATCAACATGCATATGGAAATATGAGAATAACTAAAATGTATGAATTTGGAAGAATGAACCAGGAGAAAATTAATACCTCCAATTAGAATTGGAGCGGAGGGAAAGAGATAAGGATACTTCGACATCATATCGGCTTCGGCTTCCCAAGAGCACCATCAACTAATTGATTCCTTCATAGAACTTTTACGAAAACAACTTCTTTATTTCTTAATCTCTGAACTTAACGATAAAAAATTTTGATCGGAACCCCTTCATACGAAAGACTTTCCTTAACTACTAAACTTTTCATTGGCACAACAGATGTCAGATCATCAACACACTTTTTCAACAAGGAAACATGGAAAATCGGGTGTACCAATGCAAAATCGGAAGGTAATTCAAATTGATAGCCCACCTTGCCAATACACCTCAAAATTTTATATGGCCCACATATTGGGGAATAAGCTTCCCTTTCTTTCCAAGCCTCATCACACCCTTCATAGGTGAGATTTTCAAGTGAACTCAATCATAAATATAAAATTCAGTGTGTGACACTTTCTCGGTCAAAGGATCTATCGGCACTTGAGGAACCTCTGGCTCCACATTATCACCCACATTCCTTCCTGCATTAGCTCTTCGAGGAGGCATATCCTGAAAAATAAGGAACAAGAGTTATGAGAAAGACCTTTATGCAGATGAACTCTATCGTACGACTTTAGAGTAGTGAAAGAAGTGATGTTTCCTAAAGGCCTTGTAGCCTCTTATTCATAAATGTGTTGCAATTCACACTCATGAATATGATTCTATTTGACACAGCTTGTCAGATATCCTAGGACATTTCTATAAACATGATGCTCTGAATACTAAGTTTGTCACGACACAAAGTACCCCCTAGGTGTGACATGGTCAATAGAACACCGAGAGGCTCTAAAAAGTCACTTGACATAGGTATAACGTAAAGAAATACATTATTCAATCAAACAGAAGATAATCGAATGGAGTCTCAAAGTAAAGTGATCATATATAGAAATTTGAAGTGATTATAAGACCGAAACATGTATGCGGAAATCTAACTTTGTGTGACATAGCATTTCTAACACTATAAAAGTGGTTGGGACATAACCTATATGCCACATAAAAGTTCGAAACTAAAAAGATAATAAAAGCAATAAAGCATCAATAGCCTTATCCTCGAACCATGAGGACTCACTAATCCAAACAAATAGCTGCGGAGCAATTCCGATGCTTTCTACATCCTAGAAGAGTCGCATCAGACCCGATATTATTAGACAATATAGGCACAAATATGCGTTAGTACTATGAATGTATTAAGTATGGGGAAATGCATAAAAATGTGAACCTAGTAATATAATGAACTTAAACGTGATATGCATGAGCAAGTAAAACGTAATAAAAGCCTTTAGAGAGAAATCATAACTCATGAATAAAGTCAATGCATATAGAAAACCATAAAAATCTTTGAAAAGACCTTTGAGAAAATATAGTTCATTTGTGGGATATTTACCATTAACCAACAATAAGACCATCTGAGCTATAACATGGAATCCGATGTAACCCTCACACCGAAAAGAGAGAGTCTACTTGCCAAGGTAGAACTCCGTATCATTCATAATTGCTAAAATGGATGCACTAACTAGGTTATTTAAGATAATTCTATGGGTGCACGTAGTTTGGAACAAGAAGATTGCTTTTTAGAAACCTGACCTCTACTAATGGGAGAACCTCCATCTCAAAGTCCTCTCGGTGCTAAGTAAATTCCAACAGAAAAGACATAGTCATAATCATATCAAAATACTTGGAAAGGCTACAATCAAGATTACCAATCTAATCGTAAGTTCATATAAGAATAGCTCCTTTCAACACCATGATTTTCATACACGTTTTCATAATAGACACTTAACTATGTAAGCATCCAAATCATGATTCCTTTTGAAATGTGAGAAAACTTTTCACAAATCTCTAATACTTTTCTTAAAAGCATCTTTTGGCCAGAAGTCATTCTTTTAAGAAAACATGCATAAATCCTTAATCAAATTCATAATCAAAACTCATAAGTTCATAGTCATAATCAAGTGTAAATCCTGGGTCCATATGAAATCAATTAGAACATATTTAATTTAATCAAATAATGCTTAATAGTAATAAATAATAACAATTGAATCATAACAAGTTGGACCCATGAAAAATAACATGGAACCCTAGATAATTGGGTGAAATTGAATTGGAGATTTGAATTTCTTTTGGGACCCAATGGATAAAAGGGTTCCATTGGTGAATTTCCACATACCTTGTGTAATCAAAGCCCTTAAAGCAAGAGAGAAAATCCTTGAAGCCCTTGAAACCCTAGTTCATCACCTCAGAGCTCTGGAGATGATTTGGAGGAGAAGACTTGGTGAAATTTTTGGGATTTGAGTGAATGAGATGGAATGGGCTATGTTTGAAGAGTAAAAACAGTTATAGGGGTAGTTATAGGGACAAAACGACATAGTATAGGGGTTATTTGCATAGGAAAAGACCAAAACACCCTTACTTGAAAATTGATGGATGACTCCTACATTTTCGACCTACATTCCATAGGACATTCTATGGACCGTCCTGGTCAACTATAGTGTCATGTACTGGAACCATAAATCCTAGACAATTTCCATGATTTGCTTCTATGGTTCGTTGACCTTCCTACGGCCCGTAGACCTCTTTTGTAGAACCCAAGTTTAAGTTCAAAATCTCATTAAGTCCAAACAGTCTCTACGAAACCTTTCTACAGCAGGTAGAAATTCATAGGGCTCATCCTTTTCATCCTTAGACCATCATAAGAGATTTGATATTTTCCAAAACTCAATTCAAGCCTTATGAAGGCCCTCCTACAGCACGTATAACTTCTTACGTTCTGTAGGTTGACTCGTAGAACCTGCATCAGTGCACTTTTCTGCAATTCTTCCCTTTCCACTTTAACTTCCAAGTGTTACATTCCATGTACCCTATCAACTTAGTTTTCTTACCCTCCTTACACGTATGGTGGGAATGTCCCAACACAAACAAACTCATTCTGCTCCTTATATCAGCCACTATCTCTAGAGCATAATGAGACAACTAGGTGAACTTGTGGTTGTACTCATGCACTCATCGACTCCTACTTTAGATTCAAGAAATCTCTTACCTTTACTTCTCTTAGCTCTTGGGGAAAGAAGCGTCCCAATAAGAAATTCTGGAATATAGTCTAGCCTAAGAGTGTTGCACCTTCTCCCTTAGCCTTTTCCCCCTAATCGTACCATATCTTGGAAACACCCCTGAGCTAGTATGTAGCCAACTCCACATGCTCTACATCAGCAATAGGCATAAACTCAAACACCTTCTGAAGCTCATCCACAAAGTCTTATGGAATCTCATTGAGCTTTCACCCAGTGAACTCCAGGGGATTCATCCTCAAACACTTTTGAAGTGTAACCCATATCTTGATGGTCCACTCCTCGGTGACCAACCTGTGTTTTCACAACCCGTTCCAACATCCAGATGGCATTTTGAAACTCAGCAGTAGTGACATCATCCTGAGGTGGTTGCACAACAGGTACATTGGGACCTTCTAGTCCAATTGGTACAGATGGTTCCTGAGGGTCCATATTTTTCTAACAGGGCATCCTCTATTTTTTCTTCGTGGAGACATGATCTGAAAATATGAGTAAATATGAATTAAAATAAAATTTTATAGAATTAAACTCTATCGCAATAAATGGAGTATTAAAAAAGATGAGACAATTCCTAATGTCATTTAGCCTCCTTATCATCGATGTGACACGCTTTATACCGATGAGAACGACTCTACAAGACACGGCTTCATGATGAGTGGTAGATTTACACTCATTTGAAGCCTATTTAGTTCAATAATTAGTGTCCTCAATGCCTAATTCGGTCATATCCTAATGATATTTTGATGATTTGCATCTTTGAAGGCTAAGGGACAAGGCAAAGATGAATACTTGAAAGAAAAGCCAAAAATATGGAAAGAAGTGTAAACTCCACACTGTTAATCGCCTAACCAAAAAGTCAGATTGTCCAACTGGCACGACCTCGTCCAAAGTCATAGTTGAAAATGTCAAGGCAGGTAGGGAAACTAAATAATGAAACGGCAACTTGTTGAATGTAATTGGCAAAATGAATGACCATAACCGAAGGTGACAGGACTTGGATAAAATATCACAGCTTAAAAGGTGAATAATGGTGGTAGTCGGCGATTCGCTAAATGTGAAAGGCAGACTCAAACGAGCTCGCCGACTGAGATTCAAACACCAAAAGCCTGAAGCTAGAGAAGGGCGAGCTAAGCAGCAAAGGATGATCTACCGAATCAGCTCAGCAAGCCCAACTAACGTCGCCGAAGAGGTCAAGCAATGAATTTTGGGAAACAATAAATAGCCCAAAGGAGAGAGAAAATAAGTGATTTTTGTAGATACTTTTTGGAGAGGAATTTTAGAATAGAGTTTTGGAGTTCCTAACTTTGTATGTTCTTGAGAGAAACACTCTTAACTTTGGAGTTTTAACTTTTACTCTTCAAATTGACAAATTGAAGTTGAAATCAAAGTGGGTGTTGATTATAATTGCTTAACATCATCATATACATGGTTGCCTTCATGATAGGTATAATTTCTTTACTTTTTGTGATGGGTGGCTAAAACCCCAAAGTCTAGGAGTGCAATTATGGGGTTGGGAGTTGATATAATATAGTGGGTATTGTGTTTTTTCTGTTTTATTGTTGTTCATTCTTGAATTTGGCCTAATTAGCATGTGGTTAACTTATGGGTTAAGGTTGCAAACCTAATCCTAGTTTAGATACATGGTTGATGCTCGAAGGAAATTGATTGAAGTTGGTAATTAGTCTAATGCATACAAGTTAGGTTTGATGTCCATAATTTGTTTGAAAGAGAAGTTATGGGTCGGATATATTTTGCCCCAAATCTGCTCGAAAGAGAGATTCCGTAAGGTAGTGGGTTGATTTGTCATTGACTTCGATGAGACCGAAAGCAGATTTTATGAATTGGTGCTATGAGATTAAAAGAAGATTAGTGTAATTGAAGATGACCCACCCTATCCATAATTTTCTAGCACTATTGAGCAACACAATTACCCATATGTGAAATCAATTCCAATCCCTACATCCCAAGATTATTTCTTAATTGGTTGAATTTCTGAAGTATTAGTTTAATTGTCGCTCTTGATAACAAAACACTTTTCATAAATTTGGTGGAATCATCCACCCATTGTTCTTAAATGCTACAAATCAATTGATTTACATTCCGAATTTCATGATAAAATTCCTTGCACTATATTACTCTCTGTGGGATTTGACTCCAACTCTTAATTGGATATTTTTATTCACAATCACTGCTTATTCTCTTAATTTTTTTAGAATAGTTTGAGCATTATCAAAAGTGGTGCTGCTGCTAGGGAGTGATGACTTAGAATTCCATTTGAGATATTAGTTTGTAAATTTATTTAATAGTAGTAGATTGTTACTTAGTGTTGAGGTTTACTGATTTGTAGGTACATAACATGATTGATCATTGATAACACTCAACTACACCTATAACGATTCAAGTTGTAGGCGGTCTCTAGCAAGTATAAGCCCAACAAAGAGTTGGGGTCAATCCCACGAGAAGTGATCTATTACATAATTCTACTACGAAGTAAGTTAGTGTTCTAATCTTTTGTAGAGTGTAAAGAATTTATACAAAACATGAATTAAATCATATAGTTTTGATTTTCATATATGAGTGAGAATTTAGTAATCGAATATGACAGCAAAATTAACAACGAGTTCAATAAAAGGGAGAAAGGGCCTTAGGGGTGTGTAAGTGTTCTACTACTAATTTTGCTAAATGGGTAATTACGAATTGCTTAAATATGCCGAATCTCAAAGGGTAGGCAAGATCATGAGTACAATAGCTATTCTACAATCAACTATCATGCATTTAATTGGATTCCATCAAACCCCAACAGGCATTACACTAGAAAAAAATCTTATACCTTGATTCAACCCACTTTAACAAGCTGGGTAGTAAAAGGAATAGCCCATACAATCATCAACTGTTAATTCCACTCAAATGCACCTTTGACAAGCATACAAAGAGATCTAGACTAGAATTGAATTTGAAACTTCAATTCATAAATGAAAACATGAATTAACAACTGAACCCATTTCAATCTAGTATTAAATTTTGCAATTCATAATACCCATAAGCTAATTAAGCAATTGAACACATAATCACACCCCTAAAGCATTGGGGTTTTAGCCAATCATAGCAAAAGTAAGGAAATTGTTACCAAAGATTTCAGCTATTGATTCACAAGGTCTTCAAAAAGCGAAATGCTACAAATTAGAATGACACCCAAAGTCTTAGATCCAAAAACCCACAAGAATTGTTCAAAAGAAATCAAGAATATTCCAAGTGCAAGAGTACTTCTTAGTCTCAGTTAACTAGTTCCTAACTGATACCCAACTCTCTTTTGAAAAACTCTATTTATACTCTCACAAATATTTCCCACATTATGAAATGCGGGACCACCCAGTGGCATCAGTCGGGCTCGCCCATCCACTCGGCGATATGCCGAGTTGCTCGTTATTGCCTTTTAATTCTTGACTTTAGTACTAGTTCCTTCTGCCTCACCAAAAGTAACAGGAGAGTAGTCACCAGATAGGTCCAGAAGGTGAGCTCGATCTGGCTCGCCAAATCCACTCGGTGATATGCCGAGTGGGAAGTTAGCTCACCCAATCTACCAATGTGCCTCTCAACTGCAACCCTCAACTAGCGATGAAATTGGGCGATCCCAGAGGTCATTGGGTGATGCGCCGAATTGTCCAACCCCTCGCTTTGTAGCCATGAATTGAAATTTCATACTCCAACCTACACAACCAACACACGTTATTCAAAACTACTAAAATAAAACTTGGGTTGCCTTCCAAGAAGCGCCTTATTTAACGTCGTGGCATGACTTGAAAATGTTTTCAACCATCATCCAAGTTCACCACATCTACCAATCTCACATTTGGAGCCTCTCCAAAATAAAGTTTCAGCCTTTGGCCATTCACTTTGAAGAGCGACCCATTTTCACCCTCAACTTCAATTTCTCCATTTTCAAACACACGATTCACCGTAAAAGGGCCCGACCAATTAGACTTGAGCTTACCCGGAAAGAGTCTCAAGCGAGAATTGTAGAGTAACACCCGATCACCCACTCTAAACTCTCGATGAAGTATCTTGGCATCATGCCACTTTTTCATTTTCTCCTTATAAAGAGATGAACTCTCAAAAACTCAAAGTTGAAATTCCTCAAAAGCATGGAGTTGGTCAACTCAATCATTGGATGCATCATCCCAATTCAAATTCATGGTTTTTAAAGCCCACAAGGCCTTATGTTCCAGTTCAACCAGTAGATGACATGATTTACCGAACACCAATTGATACAGCGACATACCAATCGGGGTCTTAAAAGTAGTTCTATATGCTCAAAGAGAATTATCTAACCGTCGAGACCAATCAGATCGATTTGCATTAACAGTCTTGGCCAAGATTCCTTTAATTTCTCGGTTTGACACTTCAACTTGCCCACTTGTTTGCGGATGGTAGGGGGTAGCAACCTTATGCTTGACTCCATATTTGTTTAACAACAAAGAAAAAATTTGGTTACAAAAATGAGAACCCCCATTACTAATAATGGCACGTGGAGTACCAAACCTTGTGAAGATGCATCTTTTAAGGAAAGCCACTACACTTCACCCTTCATTTTTGGGTAAAGCCACAACCTCTACCTACTTAGACACATAATCAACGGCCACAAAAATATACTTATTGCCATATGAAATTATAAATGGGCCATGAAATCAATTCCTCACATATCAAACAATTCAACCTCAAGGATCGGAGTAACGGGGAGCTCATGTCTATGTGATAATCCACCCTGCCTTTGACATTGAATACACTTTCGGACAAGGGAGTTTGCATCTTGATACAATGTTGGCCAATAGTAACAACTCTGCAATACCTTGGCAGTTGTACGCACTCCACAATAATGTCCACCAACCGGTGATGCAAGACGTGCACTAAAGATAGCATCTACTTCAACCTCCGGTACACATCTTCTAATTATATGGTCATCGTATTCCCGAAATAGATATGGTTCATCCCAAAAATATTTCTTCACATCAAAACGGAATCTTTTGCGTTGATAATACGTCAGCCCATCAGGAATAATTCCACACTACATAGTTAGCAAAATCAGCATACCAAGGAATGGAACATGTTGATACCACCATTACCGTGTCATCGGAAAGGCTTCTTCAATGTCCCTATCACTGGAAGCAACCACACTTGTTTCAAGTCTCAATAAATTGTTAGCCACGTGGTTCTCACATCCTTTTCGATCTTTGACCTCAAAATTGAACTCTTGCAATCATAGCACCCATCAAATCAATTTCGGTTTTACATCCTTTTTATCCATTAAGTAGCGTATATCAGCATGGTCAGTGTACACCACTACCTTAGTTCTCAATAAGTAAGCTCGAAACTTTTCAAAAGCGTACACCACTGGAAATAACTCTTGTTCAGTAATAGTGTAGTTCTTTTGAGCCACATTCAAGGTCTTGCTTGCATAGTAGACCGGGTGGAATAACTTGCCTCTATGTTGACCAAGCATAGCTCCTAAAGCCACTCCACTAGAATCACACATTAATTCAAAAGGGGTGCTCCAGTCCAGAGCAACAATGATTGGAGCCGAAACCAACTTCTCTTTTAGACACCCAAATGCATTAAGGCAAGCCTCATCAAACTCGAAAACACTTTCTTTCTCAAGTAGCTTGCAAAGAGGATGAACTATCTTAGAAAGTCTTTTATGAACCTCCGCTAGAAACCTGCATGACCCAAGAAACTTCGAACACCTTTAATCGAGATAGGAGGAGGTAACTTGGCAATAACGCCCCAACACAATACCGTTTTTGACCATGAAGTGACATTTCTCCCAATTGAGAACAAGATTTGTTTCAACGCATCTTTGCAAGACTATACCAAGATGCTCAAGGAATTCTTGAAAAGTATCTCCCACAACTGAGAAATCATCCATGAAAACCTCCATCGAGTCTTCCACCATGTCAGCAAAAATAGAGAGCATACACCTCTGAAACGTTACCGGTGCATTACACAACCCAAAAGGCATTCTTTTAAAAGCAAACGTTCCATAGGGGCATGTAAAAGTGGTCTTGTCTTGATCTTCAGGTGCTATGGAGATTTGATTATAACCGAAATATCCGTCCAAAAAGCAATACCATCCACGCCCTGCCAATCTATCAAGCATCTGGTCCATAAAGGGCATTGGAAATAGATCTTTCTCTGTACTTGCATTTAACTTCAGATAGTCCATACATACACGCAAACCTGTAACCGGTTGCATAGGTACAAGTTTACCCTTGTTATTCGGGACTACCATTATACCTCCTGGTCGCATAGGTACAAGTTCACCTTTGTCATTCGGGACTACCATTATGCCTCCCTTATTTGGAACACATTGTACCGGGCTCACCCACTTGCTATCAATAATTGGGTAAACCACACCCGCATCTAACCACTTGATGATTTCCTTCTTAACTACTTCTTGCATTGGAGGATTCAACCTCCTTTGGTGCTCGACTCTGGGTTTACAATCGACTTCTAATTGAATCTTTTGCGTGAAAATACCGGGAGGAATCCCCACAATATAGGCAATCGTCCATCCAATAGCTTTAATAAATCTTTTTAGCACACTAACAAGTGCTTATACCTGCCCTTCAAGTAAGTCAGCCGCAATAATAACCGTAAAGGTATTATCAGCCCCCAAAAATATATATCGAAGATGGAAAGGAAGAGCTTTTAATTCAAGCTTCGAGGGTGCTTCAATGGATGTATTCACGGGAAGACTTTCTCTATTCTTCAAATCAATATCAAGCTTCAAAGGAGTTCTCGAGTAAGAACCTAAACCCGATAGAGCAGCTACCACTTCATCATAATCTTGGATCTCTCTCCCATCATAATTCAAATGTACGGCAGCCAAAGATTCACCAATGGATGAAACTTCACCAATACAAGCAACCGCTTCATCGATCACATCAATAACCAACGCCACATGGAGGTCATTTGGTTGCTTCATAGACTTTCATATGTTAAAAGTAACTCCCTCCTCATTAACTCTAAATTTCAAATCACCGCTCTCCACGTCGACAAGAGCCCTCTCGGTATCCTAGAATGGTCTACCAAGAATAATAGGTATCTCGGTATCCATCTCACAATGAGAATAACAAAATCTGCTTGATATATGAATTTGTCGACCTTCACCAAAATATAATAAAGAATACCAATAGGTCGCTTTATAGAGCAATCAACCATGAGAAGCCGCATTGTGGTTGACTTAGGATCACCTAAAACAAGTTTCTTGAAGATAGCATAAGGCATCAAGTTAATACTAGCCCCTAAGTCACACAACGCTTTGTCAAATTTGAACATCCCAATAGTGCAAGGTATAGTGAACTGGCCTGGGTCTTCTTTTTTAGCAACCACACTGGACATAATAGCACTATAACTATGGGACACTTCAACTGTCTCAAAGTTCATACTTCTCTTTTTCGTGACCAATTCCTTCATAAACTTAGCATACCTCTGCATTTATAGTAATGCATCCACCAATGGGAGATTTATAGAGAGGGACTTAAAAAATAGAGAAACTTTGCATTGTCATCTCTCTTCTTCAACCTTTGCAGGAATGGTGGGCTTATTTTGGGCCATGGCTTTGGAGAAACTGATTTGGGAACACTTTCCTCGTTTGTCTTAGTAGCTTCACCGGAAACAATATCATTCATTTCACCACTAACCTTGTTGGGAACATCATTGTTCAAGCCATCAGCTTCAATCACAATAGGTTCTTCTGTACTTGCATCAGCCCCATAAACATCCAGCACATCACTACCCACAATCTTACCGCTCCGGGTCACGATAGCCATACATTGAGCATTCTCGTTCTTTTGGTTTGCTAAAGTGTCATTGGGAAGGCCACCGTTTGGTCTCTGATTCAATTGAGTTGATATTTGGACCATTTGTGATTCAAGATGTTTGATTGAAGCTGAGTGAGAAGTCACCATTTGATTTATAGAAGAGAAATCAGCTTGCATCTCCTTGAGTACCTTATCCGAACCTTCCACCTTATTCAAAATACGAGCAAGAATATCTTCAGTCTGAAAACTCTCGGGATCGGCCTTTTGTTCTGATCATGTGGAGGCACATATCGATCTCTCTCACCTTCCCTCAAATTGACACCTCTATCATGCCAATCTCGACGCTCTCTCCAACCACCACCTTGATCTTTGTTCCAACCTTGATTCCCGCTCAGCTTTTGATAGCTCGGACGAGAATCCCCCATTTGATTCGACATGAATTGGACCTTTTCATTGTACATGGCATCGAACTGAGCATTTTTCAAACTCATAGCAATTGCATTCATGGCTTTAGAACCACCACCCATAACATGCTTTGTTAACAAGTCCATTTTGGTCATCATCTTAGCCATATTCTCGTCACACTTTTGATCCTTCTCCATTTTCTCCTTAGCCATTCCAATAGTGAGAGATGAAACTTTGTCTTCTCTTGTGTGTCATGCCCATTTAATTTTAGTCATATCATCAAGTAAAGGTGACGCCACAGGAAAAGGCTGTCTCATAATCCCACCATGAATCAAATGATCAGCTTTAGCCTTGTTGACAGAGTCAAGGCTTCTATAGAAGAACATCTTCAGGTAAGCCATGAGTAGGGCATTGAAGAAATAGCTTTTGAAACCTAAGCCATGTCTCATGAATTAGCTCACCCTCAACACGCTTGAAATTTTGAATACCATTTCTCAACTTCACCATCTTTGAAGGGGGAAAGAAGCATCCAAGGAATGCCCCTGTGAGCTCTACCCAAGAAGTAATCGAATCTCATGGTAGTTCAGCAAACCACTTCGTTGCATCCCCTGTTAGAGAGAAGGGAAACAACTGGAGTCGAATTGACTCTTGAGAGATGTTCTTAAATGAGAATGGGCCACACACATCCAGAAAGTATAGGTGATTTAAATGACACTTATTTAGTTATGAGTGAAAACTAGGCATTAAGGACACTTATTTAGTATAAATGAAGCTCTAAATGAGTCAAAACTATCGACTCATCAATCATGGTAGTGACAACGATAGTCACTACGGGTAAAACGACAGTATAGGTGATTTGAATGACATGCACATGAACTTCATTAAAACCACGAAAGCCATCCGGTTACCCCCTACAATAGAGAGGGCAATTTTTTCATATAACCGGAACAATGCTACAATTGCTCCAATTAAGAGGAATGTTCGGGGGTTTAGCTCATGAGGACCCTCATGAACACCTTCAAAATTTTATGGGTGTATGTGGGTTGTTCGTGTTCAAGAACATCTCCCAAAAATCCGTAAGGTTGATATTATTCCCATTTTCTTTGGCAGGTGAAGTTACAAGATGGTTGGCGGAATTGCCAAATGATTCTATCACTTCTTGGGAGGAGTTGACTAAAGGTTTCTTAGAGAGATTCTTTCCTCCCTAAAAAATGGTAAAGCTTAGGGACAACAACTAAGATTTCAAAAGAATTGGAGGTGAACCTCTACATGAGACATGTTTGCGGTTCAGAAAATTACTTCTACAATGTCCAACACATGGTGTTCCAGACCATTTGTCGTGCAATACTTTTACTGTAGCCTTGATTCGATCAACAAGGGCTTGGCTGATCAACTTGCCCAAGATGGGCTGATGAGACAACCGTTTAAGGTAGCATCATTGTTGCTATATGATATGACCAAAGTAAATCTAAAATGACATACTAGAGAGGACCAAGTGTCTTTCTTACAATTGAGCATGAGAAAATAACAAATTGAGAAGTACCATGAGCGAGATGAAAACACGACCAAAATGATAATCAAACTTGATTTTTTTTCTAAACATGTCATTGGAGGTGGATTAAAAGCGGTAAATGCGGTTGGAACAAATAGTGGGCAATGCCCGAAAGATGCGAAGTTTGAGGCATTGTACAATGAGGAAGTACAATACTTAGGAAACCAAATAGGGGGTTTTCACCCAAACTACAAAAGACAAGGTGGGAACAAAGGTTGGAACATGGAGCGAGATAACGGTTGGAAAGATTGGAGAGGTTGAAATTGAAGAGAACGAGAAGCTGAAAAAAAAGGTGCATTCCTCCTCATGATCATCCAAGACCAAAAGAACCAGATGGGCCTAAGGCAAACTCACAACGATTAAATGCTCACAAGGATCTTCAACAAGGCTGAAGGGTCCGACAAGGTGTTGAAGTAATAGAAAAAAGCCTTCTCCACCTTAACTCAAATGGTAACCTGTCATTCAGTTTCGATCAAACAACATGAAACCCAGATGTGTCAACTCTCCACTCATCTTAATCCGAGGCAAAAAGGAACTTTTCCTAGTGAAACCGTCCCAAATCAAAAAAATGATGGATGTTGAGTAAGAACTGTGTCGTGCCACGTCGTTAAATAAGGTGCTTTTTGGGAGGCAACCCAAGTTTTACTTTATTTTATTGCTTTCAATAATGTGTTTTGTGAGTGTAGGTGGAAAAGAGGTCATAATGTGGCAAAAGTTTATTTAGGCGACGCCAAGACCAAGTTGGCGATCCACCGACAGTGTTGTGCGGGAATATTTATGTCTACCTTCACGGCTGGAAAATTTGGAAAAAATGTACTGTCAACTTAGGCAATCTAAGCTTCAATTGGCGATCCGTTGAAGTGCACTAAGCGGACTCCGTTGAGTTTTTCGAATTAGCCTTCAGGTTTTGTATTCGTTCAGGCCTCATCAATGAGCTTTAGCTCCTTCGACGATTCACCTAATGTGTTCAGCAACGTTAGTCGCAGTCCACCGAGTGCGTTAGAGTTAAATAGGCCAAGAGTCTCTTCAGGTTGTAAAAGAAATCCTTTCTTGTGCTTCCTTCGTGTGATACTACTTTCTTGGAGTGCTTTGAACTGCTAGATTCTCGATTCCAACCCCTTTTCCCTTGAGTTTGTGCTTGGCTACTATCTTTGAGGTAGGTGTTCGAGTTCTATTTTGTTATTTTTCTTGAAATTGATGTTTTTATATGGGTTTAGTGCCATTTGAAGATATTGTTGTTTAATTTGTATGGGTAGTGCTAAATGAGTAATATTGATATAGACCCATGAGTTAGATAGTTGATTTTGTGCCCAAAATTGCAAAAATTGAGTATGATGGTCAAAACATGAAATTGAACCACTACAAGATAAAAGGCTTTTAGCGAGGGAAAATTCAGTCGTTTTAAGTTAATAACGACCGGATAAAATTTGGTCGTCGCCGGTCGCTAAAAGCCTTGTCGTTAAAAGTTTAACGACCGGATTGGGAATCTGGTCCCCAAAAACTCTTTAGCAACAAACTAAATTCCGGTCGTTATATTCCTATTTAGCGACCACATTTTCCCTTTAGTGATTATCATTCTGGTTGTTAATATCTTCTAATGGCAACAAAAAATACGATAATTAACTTTTAAAGACTGAACCTTCTCTGGCTAATAATATGTTACAATTTAAATATATGTAAAAATTCAAAAACATACCGATAAATCAATATTCATATATAAAATTTCAAACAAGTTGTTTACAAGGAACGAAAGCATCATATTAACCAAAACAAATACCAATCTAAATTGTATGAGATATATTCATTAACTCCTAATAAAGGAGAAAATACAAATGTAGCATATAAAAATGAAAACATCTTCAAATAACACCTAAAAGAATTGGTTCCTTTTGTAATTCATCGACTTGTTCTTTTAATATTCTCAGTCTCTTCGACTTTCTCTTCACCTTCTTTAGAATAAATTTTTCGAACTTTGAATCCTTGACCTGTTCAAGGGATGAAAATTTCATAATGTGTAGTGTGCAAGTTCTTAACTATACCGAGCACCTTGTAAACCATAAGAGTAAGAAAAGTGTGTATGAGGTATATTATAGTATAACATGTAACTACTATTAAGGACATGCCTCCACATCATTTTTCAATCAAAGAGTAAATCTTTCAAAACCACTGTCAACTAAGAAATTTACATTCCGAAAGATCTACAAAGTCAAGGGCCACGATAGTATTTGAGTAAATCTTGCAATTTTTAAATTCATGTGGATGTAGTACTAAGAGAAGTTTCCAAATATAATCATCCAAAAGAGCTAAAAAAATCATATGCATTGTAAATTTCGATGGCTGCAAGTAGTAATACATTAAAAATAATACATGCTACAATTAATAAAATTGTAAGAAACCAGAAGTGTATGGGGCGTGCAGCTAAAATTTTTAGAAAAAATTGTGAGATGTTTATGAGAAGAAATACAGTCACCAACTCCAAGTTATTCAAAAGATACTGTTTGGTTGTCAAAGTGGTACAAGAAGTGAAGAAACATGCATTTCAAAGATGCAATTGCAGTTAATATAAATATTTACTTAAGGTTCAACATCCTTCTTTCTAGTAATAAGTTATGTTGTCATAATTACTACAAATGACTATCTTTGTTTCCTTAACAAAACAAGCCTCATCGTAGGCACATTTTATTCACATGCAGGCATCCTATTCTCTCCTATACAAACAGTCCTATCCTTTTTTTTCTCCTTTTTGTGGGGGTCACATACTTACTGGGAAAATCATGTCTAAATTTTTTCATTGCATACATCTATTACTATTATTTGACAATTTACAATGTCATACGAATTTTATGAGGAGTTCTATTACTCAAAACAATAGGTGAAAGATAATGTCACCACATAAAGTCATATATTATGCCAACATTTGCAGGAAAAAGTAAGAAAAAGGAAATCATAGATAATCAGCAAGTGAATCATGCCTAAAGTTGAGTTACCTCCATCCATCCTCTCCATTCTTCAGTTTGATGCCTATTGAAATATATTATTGATTTTCAGGAAAAAGGTGACTTAACATGGGGATGTGTAAAAGAAGTGATTGTTGAGCCAATCATGAGAAGGATGTAGATGAAGAGAATAGTTAACCACAGTAGCTCTGCTAAAACAATCAAAAGATGCATCAAAAGATGGTTGAAACCAAAAGACCACATACAACAAACTTTGTCACGACCCAAGGTACCCCCTAGATGTGACATGACGTACAAGACCCCGAGAGGCCTCGTACAAGCCCTTAGCATACATTACATACAAGATAAAAGAGAATAAAAGTTCGAAAGATAATTTCATATCAAATCTTTTAAAAGAAACAGCGGAAGTCTACATCTTATGTCTCAAAGCCAATCTATCATAGAAAGTAAAGTTGGGACGTAACCCAATACAATCCAAAAAAAACTGAAAAGAAATGACATAAAAATAAGAACAACTAGGCTATGTCCTCGGATGGATAAGGACTCACAAAGTTTTCTATCAACTCTCTAATCAAGCACTAGCCACGAGTGGAAGGTGAATCGCCACGTCCTACACCAAAAAAGTTAATGTAGGCAAAAGTATGCATTAGCACAATTAAGTACTAAGTATGATAGAAATGCATATAAGCACATAAATAATGCTAGAGAAAGAGACATAATCATGACATGCAATGGCCAAGCTTAAAGCATGATAAACATGAGGAACATCCATTGACCACAGAGGCATGCGAGAGAAAGCGCTGAACAATGATTCAATGATTGAAGAGGCTTTGACAAGACCTCGACATTCTCTCTTATGTTATGAAGACTCGGCAGATGCTAAAGCTAGAGCGTGATGGCAAGAATTGATCGAGCGAAGAATCACAGTTCTCAGCTATCACATTCAGAAAGACTACTGGCCTAATTTCACTCAATTAAATAAAATATACCCTTACAAAACTTATTAGTACTCCTACGAAACATAAAGCATATATCAAGGCCAAAGCAAGCTAAATCATCTTTCCTTATTTTCTTTACTTCATCATATGAACACTTGTTCATTACCTTGTGTGGAAAAGCCTTAACCGACATGTAAGACCATGTGAGCTATCAACATGGAATCCAGTGTCTACCCCACACTGAAAAGAGGTTTCCTACTTGCCAAGGTAAGACCAAGAACTTCTTAGCTTATGTGGATCCACTAGATAATGTCTACTTAGAGACAACATACTATGGTGGCAACATATTTTATGGGATAGAGATTGCTTTAGGAGACTCGACCTCAACTAACGGGAGAGCTCCATCTAGAAAACCCGGCCTCTACTAATAGGAGAGCTTTCACTAGAAGACCCGGCCTCTACTAACGGGAGGGCTTCCATTTCATTATCCACTCGGTGCAAAGCATAATTCCCACGGATTAGTCATTAACATATTTATATCATTAAACATGAAAAGGTACAACTAGGGTTACCAATTCAAGCTAAAATCATGCTTATAGACGTTTCATCTTCCATGGACTTTGTCCAAGCTTACGTCATTAGAATAGCTCCTTAAGAACATTGGTACTCACCTCTTTGTTCTTCTTTTATCATAGTGGGAGAATTACGTGAGAAAACCTTTCACTACTCAACCATAGCATCATCATATCATAACTTTGGTACTTTAGTCTCAAAGTACCCTTAATTCATCATGCTCATATTTCATAGTTCATAGAGTTCATATGGGTTCATGCAAGTTCAACTGATATCATGCTATTCAATGCAAGCTCATGCTTAGAAAGCCGTAATTAGGACAATTTACCCATACTTGAAGGAACTCACATAATAGGGAAAATCATGCTTTTGACTTGATCATGCTAAATTCCTAAGATTATCCTCAATTCATTCATAATTCGTGCTTGATTTCATAGAGAATTCATAAATTTCATCAAATCATAGCTCAACCCAACAATCAAAGCATAGATTATCAAATTAGGGAGAATTAGGTTGGAATCATGGGGGTTCATGCAATATTTAAATCAAATCATGTAATTCACGCTAATTCGTGCACCAAGTTACTTTATCACGCTAGATCGTGCACTAGGAATCATAAAATCAACAATTGAAATCATAATTGAAGAACCTACAATGATTGATCAAAACCCTAATTCAATTGGGTTAGAGTGAACCTTTGAAAATCATGAAGAAGAGGAAGGGCCCATTGGAGGAAAGGACTCATAATGGTGAACACTATCATATCTCAGAGAAATCCACAAGAAATTGGAGAAGATTGAAGGTCTTCAATGGAGAATTCAAATTTTTTCCTTCTTCCTTGAAGCTTGAGAGAGTTTCTTTTAGAGAGAGAAATATTTGAGACGAAAGTTTAGGAATGAGTTAGAATGAAAGGAATTAGGCTTAGAAAGTATTTATAGGTGTTAGATTATGGGTATAACCGACTTAGCTTAAAAGGTAAACAATTAGGGAAAAGACTAAAAAACCCTTAATTAAAAACTATCGGGGCCAATCGATAGACATGATCTACGGTCCGTACATCAATTGACGGACTGTCCTACTCTTCCGTCAATTGATTCAAAAATTTCATTTTGGGCTGAAAAGTTGGTTAAGTCTGGAAGGCATCTACGGAACCCATCTACAACCCGTCAACTGAACTACGAACCGTCCTACTATTTCGTTGGTCAAAGTTCAGAAACTTGGCAATCCTGAAAGTTCACAGTACCATTCACGGTCCCCACCTATGGCCCGTCAATCACTCTACGACCCTTAGGTGGCTTCCGTAGGTCACTGTCTTCAGGTGAGTTCTGCATTTTTAAGTTCTTTGGAACCTTGGGGTATTATAATATCTCCCCGTTGGGAACATTCGTCCTCGAATGAGAATCAAGACATCATGAGAAGGGTAATAGACACGGACGAACAACCCAACCTAGCATGCAATCACATAAGTGCACATATCAGAGGAGGAAACATCAACTCCAAGCTAAAGCATGATCAACACATCATATCATGAAGACTTTATGCAACTCACACTCAAATGCACATAATCATATTAGACTCTTTCATGAACATGCATAATCAAAGAATCATGGAAATCAACTATGACACATGAGACCAAAAGAATGAACCATGAGGATCAAGATACCTCAAGCTAGAGTAGGATCGGAAGGAAAGAGATAAGGATATCGGCACATCATATCGGCCTCGGCCTCCCAAGTAGCACCCTTAACCAATTGATTCCTCCATAGAACTTTCACGGAAGCAACTTCTTTATTTCTTAACTTTTGAACTTGCCGGTCTAAAATCTCAACCGAAATTTCTTCATAGGAAAGACTATCCTTTATGCCAAGATTCTCTAATGGCACTATAGAGGTCAGATCACCAACACACTTCTTCAACAAGGAGACATGGAAAATCGGATGCACTGAGGCCAAATCACTAGGCAAGTCAAGCTCATAAGCAACCTTACCAAAACGTCTCAAAATCTGATATGGGCCTACATTAACGGGGGCTAAGCTTCCCTTTCTTCCCAAATCTCATTACACCCTTCATGGGTGAGATTTTCAAGTAAACCCAATCATCAACATCGAACTCTAATTCTCTTCTTCATACATCGGCATAGGACTTTTGTCGACTTTGGGCAGTTTTCAACCTTTCCCTAATAAGTCAAACTTTCTACATGGCCTCATACACCAACTCCGGGCCTATCAAAGCAACTTCACGAACTTCAAACCAACATATAGGAGATCTACACCTCCTACCATGAGAGCCTCAAATGGAGCCATACCAATACTAGAATGGTAGCTATTATTATAAGCAAACTCAATAAAAGGTAAGTGATCATCCCAAGTACCCTTGAAATCAATTAAACAAACTCTCAACATATCTTCCAAAGTTTGAATAGTATGCTCCGCTTGCCCATCGATTTGGGGATGAAAGGCCGTACTAAACTTAACACGAGTACCAAGACCTTTTTGGAACGACTTTCAAAATGAGAAGTAAATTGTGCACCACGATCGGAGATGATGGATAAAGGCACTCCATGCAGCCTAACCATCTCCCTCAAATAGAACTTAGCATAATCTTCCGTGGAATAAGAAGTCTTGATGGGAATGAAATGGGCTGACTTTGTCATTCTATCAACAACAACCCAAATCGAATTGTATTGTCACCTAGTGCGAGGCAAACCCACAATAAAATCCATATTCACATCTTCCCACTTCCAAGTAGGGATACTAATATCTTGGGTCAAACCTCCCGGCCTTTGACGCTCAACTTTCACTTGTTGACAATTAGGGCACTTAGCCACAAACTCTGCAATATCTTTCTTCATTCCGTTCCACCAATAAATTTCCCGCAAATCACGATACATTTTGGTAGCTCCTGGGTGGATGGAATATCGAGAATTATGGGCTTCCAATAAAATTTGCTCCCTTAAACCCTCTACATTGGGAATACACAAATGACATTGATATCGAAGCACACCATCTCGCCCTTGGGAGAAAACCTCTATGGACTTCTTGAATACCGCTTCCTTTAGTTCAACCAAGTTAGGATCAAGCCCTTGCTTAGCTTTCACATCATGCACAAAAGAGGATTCGGAACCCTTGTGAACCGTAACACCAACTTTAGTAGAATCAACCCATCTAACACCCAAACGAGCCAATCGATGGACATCGCGAACCAACTCTTTCTTATCATCCTTAACATGAGCAACACTACCCATAGATAATCGACTAAGAGAATCCGCCACCACGTTAGGCTTACCGGGGTGATAGAGAACACTTATATCATAGTCTTTTAACAACTAGAGCAACCTTCTTTGGCGGAGATTCAAATCTTTCTGTTTAAACACATATTGCAAACTCTTATGGTCGGCGAAGACATCTACATGTACCCCATACAAATAATGTCGCCATATTTTCAAAGCAAACACAACTGCCGCTAATTCCAAGTCATGAGTAGGATAGTTCTTTTCGTGCACCTTAAGTTGCCTTGAAGCATAAGCAATGACTTTCCCATTTTGCATAAGAACACATCCTAGCCCAATTCTCGAGGCATCACAATAAACCACAAAACCATCGGATCCTTCTGGTAGAGTCAATATCGGAATCGAAGTAAGTCGATCCTTCAACTCTATGAAACTCTTCCCACATGCCTTAGACCATACGAATTTAACCTTCTTTTGAGTCAAAGCTGTCAATGGAGAAGCAATAGATGAAAACCCTTCAACAAACCTCCTATAATAATCGGCTGAGCCCAAGAAACTATGGATATCCAAAGGTGATAAAGGTCTAGGCCAATTCTTTACTGCTTCCGTCTTCTTAGGATCTACCTCAATGCCTTTACCGAAAACAATGTCACCAAGAAAAGCCACGGACCTTAACCAAAATTCACATTTACTAAACTTTGCAAAGAGTTGTTGGTCCTTGAGGACTTGCAACACAATCCTCAAATGATTAGCATGTTCACCCTCATTCTTTGAGTAGATCAAAATGTCGTCAATAAAAACAACCACAAACATGTCAAGGTATTGCTTAAAAACTCTATTCATCAGGTCCATAAATGCGGCCGGAGCATTTGTCAACCCAAACGACATCACCATGAACTTGTAGTGACCATACCTAGTCCGGAAGGCCGTTTTAGGAATATCATCTTCTTCTACCCTTAATTGGTGATAGCCCGAATGTAGGTCGATTTTAGAAAAATAACTAGCCCCTTGAAGTTGATCAAACAGGTCATCTATCTTGGTAGAGGATACTTATTCTTAATGGTAACGTTGTTCAATTGGCGATGGTCGATACACATACGGAGTGAACCATCTTTCTTCCTTACAAACAAGACCGGAGCACCCCATGGAGAAATACTTGGCCGAATGAAACCCTTATCGAACAAGTCTTTCAATTTCTCTTTTAGTTCCTTAAGTTTCACCGGAGCCATTCTATAAGGAGGAATATAAATAGGTTGCGTATCGGGGAGAAGGTCAATACCGAAGTCTATTTCCCTTTCGAGAGAAATACCGGGCAAGTCATCGAGAAACACTTCCGGAAACTTCTTAACAACGGGGACCGACTCAAGAGTAGAGGTCTCGGAATCTATATCCCTCACCCTAATAAGATGGTAAATGCACCCCTTAGAGATCATCTTTTTAGATTTTAGATAAGGCACAAATTGACCTTTAAACATAGAATTTCCCCCCTTCCACTCTAGGATAGGCTCATTTGGGAATTGAAATTTGACCATTCGGGTCCTACAATCAATCGAGGCATAACAAGCTTTCAACAAATCCATCCCACAAATAACATCAAAATCTAGCATATCAAGCTCTACAAGATCAACATGAGTGACTCTATGGGATAAGGAGACGAGACAATCTCTATAAAATCTCTTAGCCATGATAGATTCTCCAATCGGAGTAGAGACATGAAAAGGATCTAGCAACACATCCGGAACAACACCAAACCTCATAGCCACATATGGCGTCACAAAAGACAAGGTAGCACCGGGGTCAAGCAAAGCATAAATATCAAAATGAAAAACTCTTAACATACCGGTAACCACATCAGTAGAGCTCTCTTGCTCATGACGAGCCTGAAGTGCATAAAATTGGTTTTGCTTTTGAGCATTCGAACCTGATCCTCTAGGTGGAGCTTGCTTATTCTCCCTTCCCTTAGCCGTGAGAGATGGGCAATCCCTCATCTTGTGACCACTCTTTCCACAATTATAACAACCATCCGTACCGGCTAGAAATCTACCCTCATGCGTTTTCCCACACTTGGCACAAGGAGCCAATAAAGAACCATCATTATACCCTTCTTGAGACTTGGGGTTAGACACCCTATCATTGTTGGACTTCGGAGGAGCATTGGATGAGCCTTGGCTGGAGAACCTTTGTCGAAATCGAGGACGACCATGTCTATCGAACCTTGCATGCGAAAAGTTACCATCTCCAGTCCTATCCCCTTGGTCTCTCTAGGCCTTTCCTTAAGCTTTTCTTCCTCAATTTGTTGAGCATACACTATGAGACGAGAAATGTCCATATCATTAAAAAGCATAGCAGTGCGGCATTCTTTAACCAACATTTCGAACACCCCCGAGACAAACTTACTCATTCTTGCCCTTGGATCGGCAACGATCGAAGGAGCATATCGAGACAATTGTGTGAACTTCAAAGCATATTCTTTCACACTCATATTTCCTTGTCGAAGATTGATGAACTCAAGCACCTTTGCCTCCCTCATTTCAAGGGGAAAGAACCTATCAAGGAAAGCAAACTTGAATTTTTCCCAATCAAGAGGACCCTCATTAACCGCCCTCTCACTCTTCCATTGATTGAACCAAATTTGGGAAACACCGTTGAGTTGATAAGCGGCCAACTCCGCCTTTTCTTCCGGCGTCACACCCATGATCATCAACACCTTGTATACTTCATCAATGAATTCTTGAGGATCTTCCTCAACCTTAGAGCCATGGAATTCCGGAGGATTCATCCCGGTAAAGTCCCTCACTCTTGATGCCGCCGTACCCATATTTGGGTTCATGGGAGCCACCACCTCTCTATTGGCTTGAGCCGTCACGGCTAGAGCCAACACTTGGAAAGCAGCCCTAAACTCCGCATTAGTCACTTGTTCCGCCAAAGGGTCGGCCAAAACTTGAGGAGCTTCTTGTTCCACATTCTCTCCCATGTTTCTTCTAGCATAAGCTCTTCGGGTCGCCATATCCTGAAACGCGTAGGATAGGGATTAGGAGAGAGATATATAGAGTTAAACTCTATGGCACGACTTAAGAGTAATGAAAGAAGTGGAACTTCTTAAACGTCTTATAGCCTCTCATTCATAAATGTGGCGCGCTTCACACTCATGAACAAGACTCTACTTGACACGGCTTACGAGACATACTAGGATCTTTCTAAAACCTTGTGCTTTGAATACCTAGTTTGTCACGACCCAAGGTACCCCCTAGATGTGACATCGAGTACAAGACCCCGAGAGGCCTCGTATAAGCCCTTTACATACATTGCATACAAGATAATAGAGAATAAAAGTTTGAAAGAGAATTTCATATCAAAGCTTTTAAAAGAAACAACGAAAGTCTACATCTCATGTCTCAAAGCCAATCTATCATAGAAAGTAAAGTTGGGACGTAACCCAATACAATCCCAAAAAAATTGAAAATAAATGACATGAAAATAAAAACAACTAGGCTATGTCCTCGGATGGATGACTCACCAAGTCTTCTATCAACTCTCTAATCAAGCTCTAGCCACGAGTAGAAGGTGAATCGCCACGTCCTACACCAAAGAGGTTAATATAGGCAAAAGTATGCGTTAGCACAACTAAGTACTAAGTATGATAGCAATGCACATAAACACATAAATCTTGCTAGAGAGAGACACACAATCATGACATTCAATGGCCAAGCTAAAAGCATGATAAACATGAGGAACATGAAACATAAAGCATATATCAAGGCCAAAGCAAGCTAAATCATCTTTCGTTCTTTTCTTTACTTCGTCACGAGAACACTTGTTCATTAACTTGTGGGGAAAAGCCTTAACCGACATGTAAGACCATGTGAGCTATCAACATGGAATCCAGTGTCTACCCCACACTGAAAAGAGGTGTCCTACTTGCCAAGGTAAGACCATGAACTTCTTAGCTTATGTGGATCCACTAGCTAATGTCTACTTAAAGACAACATCCTATGGTGGCAACATAGTTTATGGGATAGAGATTGCTTTAGGAGACTCGGCCCAACTAACGGGAGAGCTCCATCTAGAAAACTCGGCCTCTACTAACTGGAGAGCTTTCACTAGAAGACCCGGCCTCTACTAACGGGAGAGCTTTCACTAGAAGACCCAGCCTTTACTAACGGGAGGGCTTCCACCTCATTATCCACTCGGTGCTAAGCATAATTCCCACTGATTAGTCATTAACATATTTATATCATTAAACATAAAAAGGTACAACTAGGGTTACCAATTCAAGATAAATTCATGCTTATAGACGTTTCATCTTCCATGGACTTTGTCCAAGCTTACGTCATTAGAATAGCTTCTTAAGAACATGGGTAATCGCCTCTTTGTTCTTCTTTTATCATAGTGGGAGAATTACGTGAGAAAACCTTTCACTACTCAACCGTAGCATCATCATATCATAACTTTGGTACTTTACTCTCAAAGCATCCTTAATTCATCATGCTCATATTTCATAGTTCATAGAGTTCATATGGGTTCATGCAGGTTCAACTCATATCATGCAATTCAATGCAAGCTCATGCTTAGAAAGCCATAATTAGGACAATTTACCCATACTTGAAGGAACTCACATAATAGAGGAAAATCATGCTTTTGACTTAATCATGCTAAATTCGTAAGATTATCCTCAATTCATTCATAATTCGTTCTTGATTTCATAGAGAATTCATAAACTTCATCAAATCATAGCTCAACCCAACAATCAAAGCATAGATTATCAAATTGGGGAGAATTGATTGGGATCATGGACGTTCATGCAAACTTTACATCAAATCATGTAATTCACGCTAATTCATGCACTAAGTTACTTCATCACGCTAGATCGTGCACTAGGAATCATAAAATCAACAATTGAAATCATAATTGAAGAACCCACAATGATTGATCAAAACCGTAATTCAATTGGGTTAGAGTGAACCTTTGAAAATCATGAAGAGGAGGAAGGGCCCATTGGAAGAAAGGACTCATAAATGTGAACAATATCATACCTCAAAGAAATCCACAAGAAATTGGAGAAGATTGAAGGTCTTCAATGGAGGATTCAAACTTTCTTCTTCTTCCTTGAAGCTTGAGAGAGTTTCTTTTAGAGAGAGAAATATTTGAGAGGAGAGTTTAAGAATTAGTTAGAATGAAAGGAATTAGGCTTAGAAAGTATTTATAGGTGTTAGATTATAGGTATAACCGACTTAGCTTAATAGGTAAACAATTAGGGAAAAGTCCAAAAAGCCTTAATTAAAAACTGTCGGGGCAAATCGATGGACAGGATCTATGGTCCGTACATCAATTGACGCACTGTCCTGCTCTTCCGTCAATTGATTCACAAAGTTCATTTTGGGCTAAAATTTGGTTAAGTCTGGAAAGCATCTACGGAACCTATCTACGGCCCGTCAACTGAACTACAAACCGTCTTGCTATTTCGTAGGTCAAAGTTCAGAAACTTGGCAATCCTGAAAGTTCACAATGCCATTGACGGTCCCCACCTACAGCCCGTCAATCTCTCTACGGCCCGTAGGTGGCCTCCATAGGTCACTGTCTTCAGGTGAGTTCTGCATTTTTAAGTTCTTTGGAAGCTGGGGTATTAAAAACTTCCTGCACATAAATGATACATTAAATACTAGAACCTTTAAATTTATTCGTAGTTGCAAATGATATTTAAATAATAATAAAATATATGAAATAGAGTTAGTATGCTTGATTAGTTGTTTTTTTACATAAGACCTGCTCAGTTGTACTTGATTCTTTATTTGGAAGGCATGTATTGGTAAGGCTTGAATCTGTCTCCACATTGCCAAAAGGATATAGAGATGCTCTATTCAGGTATAGTACACAACATGGACAAACTTACAAACAACATCCCTACTGTAATCCTATAAGTGGGGTCTGAAAAAGGTAGGATGTACGTAGACCTTATCATACCACAGTATGGGCCAACTTAATTTTATATAAAATTATTATTGTGAGCTAAATCACAGGCTGTTCTGGTGATGTAACAATATTCCGGGCAAAAACATCATCTTTTCCATTCAAAAACTGAAAAACACTTGGTCTGAAAATTCAAAATGTAGCAAGTGAAAAAATAACAGAAAAAGAAAAAATAAAGAATTGAGATGGACAAAAAAGAAAGAAAAAAGAAATGGGGATGTATTTATCCTCAATTTTCTAGTTAATTGTGCATATCCTGCACAGTAAAACTTCTCCTCATCCTTTTACTCCAAAAACAAAGTTAGAATATTTCTTTAGTTAACACTACTATACAATATCAATGGCCTATATAAAGTACACAATTATATACGGTATCTATTCTGATTTAGCAAATAGTTTGGTGTTGTCAGATGGGTAAAAGTATGTCAAAAGGACACCAAACTCTTATTCGTAGACAAAAAAATATAGGGGGATGAGGAACAAGAAGATGAGCCATACTTCCAAAACCGCAGCACTTCCAAATCTCCAAACAAACACATTAGATTTCAATCCTTTCAACTCACAGCTATTTTCTTCATTTAATTCCCCTTCTTGGATCCTTTCTCTTCCCTCAATCAACCCTACTATATGTATTCCTCCATTCTCCTTTGTGACCCAATCTCAAACACACATTGTCAAAACAACTAAGATTGACTCTGTAAACAATGATCAAGCAAGGCAAACTAAAAAATTGAATGATAATGGCAGAAATAGGCTTCAATGGGTTTGGTAAAAATAGGCTTTGATGGGTTCAGCAGAAATACATGATCTACAATTATTGTTAGGTGCTAAAAGGTTCTGTCAAGGCTTTTCTCCTGAATCCAGGCATTCATGGTTCTAAAGGACCAAATCTATGAATGTTGTTTGTAATATTATCTTGATTTTCTTTTCTATTGTTTAATTTATTCTTGGATATCAGGGGAAACAAAAACATAGTGTAATTATTTGTGTAAGCAGTATAATTTTTATTCTTTTTTTAATCGTGAAAAAGAAATAACAATAAATTATTTTCCTATAAGCCTGTCCATCTTTGTGACCATCATTGGCTTAAGTAATCTCTTATCTTATTAGGTACTCTTTCATGTCACATATTTCTTACAAGCAACCCTTCGGGGTGGCCCAGTGGTTTGGGCTTGAGACTTCCATGTTGGAGGTGTCAAGTTCGAAACCCCTGGCCAACGAGCAAGGGATTTTCTTTCTGGGTCAAGCTCGTCGCACCGGGCTTGCCTAGTGCAAGTTACCTCTCCTGTGTGTGTTGCTAGCTATTGCATAGGAGTGAGGGTTTTACCCTGTCCGCATCCAAAGGGTAGCTACTGCTGGTTTCCCTGTCATAAATAAATACATATTTCTTACAAGCAATTTTACAGACAATAGAGAATCGGGGAACTGTTAAACTTTTAATTAAGAGAGGACAAATTGTGATGAAAAAAGAGTGAAACGGAAAAGTAGTATGTAAAATACATCTGAAAGTTAGGATCTTACACAAGTAATAAAATCTACATGAAGTTGTTGTAGCATAAAGATAATCTTTGACAACTAAATATAGCCATACAACTGATTATTGCAAATATATTTTCATGAAAACCTGGAGAGATAGTAGCTTAAAATAGATTCCCAAATTCTTGTGTTTGCTGCTCCCAGGCCCTCAAAAAGCCTACACAAATATATTAAGCATATGCTTAAAGAACAAAGACACCTATAGCATCTGAGATTTCATCTACAAAACAGAGTACGCATACATGTGCACAAATATACAGGTATACGGAACATATTATTGTGCATTGTATAGTTATGGAGAAGAACATCAACAAATTGACCAAGGTAAACGCTTCGTCTTTTCAAAAGCCTAGGGTCACTCTCATCAACATGGATTTATTTATTGCTTACATGTCCTCTTATCATCAATCAATTTCCCCCACTTTTTTCGACTAATTATTCTTCAAATTTCATGATACTGTTTTTAAGGGTTGTACAGATTCTGACAGAAGACACTTAATTAGCAATGGGACACATTTTATGGACCATCACATCAAAGCAAAAGGCTTATAATATGTACATATAATAAGAGAGCACATGAACCGCAAACATTAATGTGCACAATAATAATAAACAAGCAATCGATGAAATCATTAGTTAATGTCTAAATATGATGGATCATGGAGCAACTATGTCTCCATAATATCGAATTCAAGTGCATGAGAAAAGATCTTTAGCATACTTATCGGTATTTCTCCCAAAGACATATTTAGTCATCATCTCCAAGCATTCCCTGAAGAAGAAAAAATATTCAACAAGATGTTCGTGAAAAACTCATCAAGAGTTTTGTTGCTCTCAGATGCAAGCGAAGCAGAGAAAACAACAATAGTAAAAGTAACATACTGAATCAATCCTATAAGTAACTATTAAAAGACATTATGAAAATCATGGCACTAGTACCTCTCCATTATACAATATATCACTGTGCAAAAAATTCATATTTCTTTTTGCACAGAAGAATAGCTTGGTATATCATTCTAAGGAAATTCTGAATCATCAGTCCACAACCATCCAAAACATAAGGAATATTGTCAGTACTATGAGGGTTATTAGAAACATTTGATCCAGTAAATATAACTTCAGACCTGTGTATGACTTCTTAAAATTAGAGGAGAATCTAGGCAAGCAATGTGATTCACCTCAAAAATGTTTATGAAAAACTAAAGAAATCATGGATGAATCATGGACTACCAACTTAGACTGAAACAAACGAAAGATGCAAAGTCATATTAAAGGACAAATACATTAACATTATAATCTTACTTTGTCTCTGGATTATTCAAAGCCTTGTCTTCTTGTTCAGATTCATTATCAAAATCAATTACCTCATAGATACAAATTCTAAAAAATCCTCCTCTGACAAGGATTTCAAGGTTGTGCTTTATGATGATTTGCACTTAATTATGATGTTCTATAAGGAATCCATTTCCCATTTTCTTGATCGACACATTTTTGCCGCTGATTTGTGAGCCTGATGAAGCTTTCCTACAAATAGAAGACTCTCTAGACTAACACTGCCATTAGAATAAATGTCGTTTACATAGTGTTCAACAAATGATTCGGTAGTCCACCACCGAAATCCTTCAGAAAATAAACCCTCCTTTTCATTGAAACTACTTATTTTATAACTTGATTCCTGGGAGAAATGAATATTATAATTCTTAGCTGTCTATTGACACTTTTTACCATTATCAGCAAAAATATATCGACTCATATCATCTTCTGTCTCAACATCATGTTGGTGCTTTCCAAGATGAGGCTCCTCCTCTACTACCCTATATCACCTACAAGAGATGTTCCTGTCACCACACGAAATAATTTTTATCTAAATGAGATCCTGCAGCCAGAATTCACCCTTTATTGCCTTATTCTGAATATTTCTTTATAAAAGAATGTTGTCGACATTCACTTGGTATGTTGGGATAACTCTCTTGAAAGTTCTCCATTTGTGGATCTCCTTCATCATGGACATCAACAATCCAGAAGTACAATGTTATGGGGCATAGATTAGAATCCTCGCAGTTTACATCTAAGAACCTTATTTTCATAAATGTTCTGTCATAGCCCTTTATGTATTTATTACAACTAAAACAGAGCGAGGAAAATACATAGGAGGGTGAACACTTATATTAAAACGCGAAGATAAAAATGCTAGGAGAATCACATCAATCGGCATTATATGCGACAATATAAACAAATATATGTTATTTAAAATTCAGAAATTTTTTTAATACATTGTAATATTAACAATTTATTCATAACCCTAGCCATCTTAATATGAAACTTCTATTGATTCCTTAAAAACAAACTTCCTAATGGTTTAGGAACACTCATATCAAATTTTCAAATAAAATTAACGATATACAAATGTCTATAGAGAATAATAAATAACAATAAGAAATCGAACAAAACATCAATCTCGAAGATAGAGACAAAGTTGATGAAAATCTTAGTAAAAAGCTTGTTGGGTTGATTTCTAGGTTTCATCTTTCTTAATAAGCAGCATCTTTGAACTGAATCACACAATTGAAGCTTCAATTTCTGCAGCACCTCATACACGACTTTAATAGCAGGAAATTGATATGTGATTTGGGGGAAACAGATTATAGAGATGCACATATAAGGGTTTTCTTATTTTGGGGAGGTGGAGGTGGGGGGAGCATTTGAGAAATATAAGGCCAAGGTGGGGGTCGGGGAACTCACTCTATTTTTTTGGTTAAATTTAGTTTCAACCACGAATATTATACCTTTATTAGCGACAAGATATTATCCTCTCGTTATTATTGAATAAAAATTGACTTTTAACCACAGAAAAAAATGTCGTCGCTATACATATACATATAATGACCTGATTCATATCCCTTCGCTAACATATGGTCGTTAAAAGTTGAATTTCTAGTAGTGTACCTTTGTGTGTAATGGGTCTTGGTTGAATTGAGTGAGGGTGTAGACTGATTAGCCTAGTGTTGCCCCGATTGCCAGAATTTACCCTAAGATAGATAGAGTGACGACTTTCTTAAGGACAAATCACTAGTTTGGGTAATACTTTGTGATATTTAGAGGAAGTCTAAGTACCCATGGGTAGAAAAGCATGTGGGTATTTGTAAAAATTATTAAGAATTGGGTATTGTTGCATATTGGTATTGGAGTTGTGAAAATAGGCACTGGGCTGAACACTACCTGTTCGGCCGTCCTGTCTTAGCTTGCCATGGTAGTTAGGCGAATCACCGAATAAATCCAAGACCGCTTTCCTTGTTTTAATTTGTGACTTGGGATCTATCCCATTCATCGGATTTGTCTTAGTCCGCTGAAACCTACTCGATGTATCACCAAGTGGGAGTGGGCATCGCCCTTTATGCCAGTTCTTTTTAATTTTGCATTGTTAGTTTTGGAAGACTTGTCTTAGTCCACCGAAACCAATTCGACTAATCGTCGAGTTGGAGATGACTCCGCCCTTCACGCTGGAGTTTAATATCTTTTTGCACTGTCAACTTCGGCAAGCTCACCTGAGCTTGCCTAACCTGTTAGGTGAATCGCTTTCCTAGTCGGCGAGCCTCAAAACATAATTTTAGATTGTGTTTTCATTTGGGTTTGATTTCAACTAACCTTCACCAAATCTATGTTTGTATGATTGTGCCTTATAGGAAATTGCAAGAACTAAAGGAAAACAAGTTGTTACCTCCGACATCGAGTCAGACACAGAGTCTCCTCCTCCTCCTCCATTCAAAAAGCAAAAGGGGATCTCTATCAAAGAGCTATCTGAGGTTCCACACCAACAACAAACCAGTCCGTGCTCCTCTACGCGTGAGAGTGAGCAACCTAAGAAAGTGGTTGCTAGAAAAAGAACGGACATCAGGTCCAAGTTGGTTCAGCCTCCTCAGGCTCAGTCCCCTGCCTCATGTGTTCTCTCGATCATTGCTCCAAAGTCCCTTAATAAGCTCAAGGTTTCTATGATATTTTGATGATTTGTAGCTATGAAGGCTAAGGGACAAGGCAAGGATGAATACTTTAAACAAAGGCCAACCCATGGAAAGAAGTGTAAACTCAACACTATTGATCTCCTAACCAAAAAGGCGGATCGCCCAACTGGTATGACCTCGCCCAAAGTCACAGTTGAAAATCTCAAGGCAGGTAGGCGAACTGAATAATGAAACATCGACTCATCGAATGTAATGGGCGAGCTGAATGACCATCGTCGAAGGTGACAAAACTTGTATAAAATATGAAGAGTTAAAAGTCGAACAAAGGTGGTACTCGGTGATTCACCAAATGTGAAAGGCAGACTCAAACGAGCTCGCCGACTGAGGTTTAAACACCTGAAGCCTGAAGCTTGAGAAGGGCGAGCTAAGTAGCAAACGATGATTGGCTGAATCAGCTCGGCTAGCCCGAATTACATCGCCGATCACGCACTGAATTTTGGGCTGAATTTTGGGCCGAATTTTGGAAAACTATAAATATCCCAAAGGAGAGAGAAAATAGGAGATTTTTGCAGCTACTTTTTGGAGAGGAATTTTAGAATAGAGTTTTAGAGTTCCTAACTCTGTATGTTATTGAGAGAAACACTCTTAACTTTAGGGTTTTAACTTTTGCTCATGGAATTGACAAATTGAAGTTGAAATTGAAGTGGGTGTTGATTATAATTACTTAATTTCATCTCATCCATGGATGCCTTCTTGATAGGTATATTGTTTTTACTTTTTGTGATGGGTGGCTTAAACCCCAAAGTCTAGGGGTGCAATTATGGGGTTGAGTGTTGCTATAATTTAGTGGGCATTGTGTTTTGCTCTGTTATATTGTTGTCCATTCATGGATTTGGCCTAATTAGCATGTGGTTAACTTATAGGTTAAGGTTGCAAGCTTAATCCTAGTTTAAATCTTTGGTTGATGCTCGAAAGAGATTGATTGAAGTAGGTAATTAATCTAATCCATGCAATTTAGGTTTGTTGTCCATGATTTTCGTGAAAGAAAAGTTATAAGTCAGATCTATTTTGCCCAAAATCTCCTCGAAAGAGGATTTTGTAAGGTAATGGGTTGATTTTTAATTCACATTGATGAGACCGAAAGGAGATTCTATGAATTAGTACTATGGGATCGAAAGAAGATTAGAGTCATTGAAGATGACCCAACCTATCCACGATTGTGTAGCATTATTGAGCAACACAATTACCCATATGTGACATCAATTCCAATTTCCGCATCCCTAGATTCTTTCTTAATTAGTTGAATTTCTGAAGTATTAGTTTAATTTTCTCTCTTAATACCAAAACCCTTTTCGTAAATTTGGTGGAATCATCCACCCACTTTTCTTAAATGCTACAAATGAATTTATTTACATTCTAAATTTCTTGATAGAATTCCTTGCACTATATAACTCTTTGTGAGATTTGACCCCAACACTTAATTGGTATTTTTATTGACGATGATCGCTTATTCTCTTAATGTTTTTTAGAATAGTTTGAGCGTTATCACTTAATTGAAACCCTAGGACACTTGAACTATGTGCTCTAATACCAAGTTTGTCACGCCCTGAGCTTACACCATAGACATGGCCGGCATGCGAAAACTATTGTTTATTCCCAAGTGAACCCTTAGCCTAATTTGATAGTTGAAAACTTACTCAACCATTTATAGGTTTAAAACAACATAATGAAAAAATTTTATGTCAAATACTGAATCTAACTATGTGAAGATGCTGAATGTAATAATTATAGTTTTAGCAAAACATCAAAAAGGAAATACTGAAAGACTCCCAAATATAGTCTATCTATCAAGCCTCTACTTTTTTAAAGACAGACGTCATGATAAGACCCACGACAATCTTAAACAAAATACTAAAGAATTAAAATATTGGAGTCCTCCGAAAGCTAGGAGGTCTCACCAAAGGCTGATAAGAAGCTTGGTGATCTCAACGAAATTCCTGTTGATGATCCTGAACACCTATATCTGCATTATAAAATGATGCAGGTAGATTGACATGAGTACAATTTACATGATTTTTGAGTTGAATTCATATGAACCCATGATGAAGTTTATGAACTATGATCTATGAAGTTTATGAACTATGATTTTTGCTAAACAATTTGCATGCTTTTATAAAATTGATGTAAATGATTTGAGGATGCTTTTAGATGAAAGTATCAATGAGATTGTGAAAGGTTTTCTCACATGCTATTATGATCATGATTTTTAAAGGCTTTCTCACATAAGAATTCATAAGGTTGAAACGTTTTCTCACTTAAGCTGAATCAAGATTTAAGGAGCTATTCTAAATGACTTTAGCTTGGCTTGGAAGCCTAATTGTGCCTTTCCATGGAGGATGAAATGAATATGATTTATAGCTATTCTATGGGATTTTACTTAGCACTGAGAGCATATTGAGATGGAGGCTCTCCCGTTAGTAGAGGTCGTGTCTCTAGTAGCTATTTACTTGTCTTTAACGAAGTGCCCCCCTAGGATGCCTTAGCTAGTGGATCTACGTATGTTAGAAGTTTATGGTACTTACCTTGGCAAGTAGGACATCTCTATTCAGTGTGGGATAGACACTGAATTCCATGTTTTAGCTCATGTGGTGTATGTTGGTTAATGGTAAATATCCCGCAATAATGAACTAGGTTACTTTCAAAGTATCTCACAAAGTATTTTAAATATGATAAGCTTGCATTGACCATGATTATGACTTGTGTTTTCTAACCTTTTATCTTATGATTTAGCTTGGACATTGCATGTCATGTAAAGTCCTTTAGCATGATTTCATATCATTTTTGCATTGCTATCATACTTAGTACATTTCATGTACTAATGCATACTTGTGACTATATTGTTTCACTAATGTAGGGTCCGATGTTCCTACCTCCCATACTTGTAGCTAGTTGATCTCCCTTGACGATTCGAAGATTGGTGAGTTCTCATGTTCCGAGGACCAAGACACTTTTATAGCTTTTCTTTATTTCAATTTTCAGACATTGTACGTGGTGCATAGGTCACGTCCCAACCACTTCTTCGATGTATTAGATGACATGTTAAGACTATGTTAGACTTCCGCTTTTGTCAAACTATTTTATGATATGAGGATGCTGCTTTTGAACTCTCTTTATTTCTATTATATTGTATAACGTATGCTAAGTGGCTTGTGTAATGCCTTTCGGGGTTCTACAAATCATGTTACATCTAGGGTACTCTTTGGGTCGTGACAAACTTGGTTTCATAGCACAAGGTTTAGAAAGGTCCTAGGATGTCTCACAAGCCCCATCGAGTAGAGTCTTGTTCTTTAGTGTGAAGCGCGCCACATTAATGAATAGGAAGCTATAAGATGTTTAGGAAATTTCACTTCTTTCATCATTCTAAAGTCGTGTGGTAGAGTGTAACTCTATATGTCTCTCTCCGAATCCTTACCCGATGCTTTTCAGGATATGGCCCCTCGAAGAGCATATGGTAGAAGGAATGCGGGTTAAAATATGTAACAAGCAGATTATCAAGTTTCGATCGACCCTTTGGCCTAATAAGTGACTAATGCAGAGTTTCGAGCCACTTTTCAGGTGTTGGCTCAAGCTATGACAGCTCAAGGCAATAGAGAGGCTAATGCCCCTTGAACCCAAATGTGGGTACGACAGCAACAAGAGTGAGGGACTTCACTAGAATGAATCCCTGGAGGTTCATGGTTCCAAGGTTAAGGAAGATACTCAAGAGCTTATTGATGAGGTGTATAAGGTTTTGATGATCATGGGTGTGACGCCTGTGGAAAGGGAGTAATCAGTCTCTTATCAACTTAAGGGTATTGCTCAAATTTGGTTCAACCAATGGAAGGAAGAGAGGGCAGTTGATGCGGGTCTTCTTTATTGGGAAAAATTTAAGGTTACTTTTCTTGATAGGTTCTTTCCCATTGATATGAGGGAGAAAAAAGTACTTGAATTCATTAACCTTCGTCAAGGAAATAGGAGTGTGAAGGAGTATGCTTTGAAATTTACACAAATGTCCAAATATGCCCCTACCATGGTTGCCAATTCAAGGGAAAGGATCAGTAAGTTTGTTTCGGGTGTGTTCGAAATGGTGGTTAAGGAATGTCATACCGCTATGCTCATTAAGGAAATGGATATTTCCCATTCGATGACACATGCCAAAAAAATTGACGAGGACAAACTTAAGGAAAGGTCTAGGGAGTCCAAGAGGGCAAACACCAGTGATTGTGACTTTTCACATTCGAGATTCGATGGACATGGTCATTCTAGATTCCAACAAAGGTTTTCCAGTAAAGGTTCCTCTAATACTCCGGCTGCAAAGTTCAACAAAGATAGTATATCTAACCCTAAGCCTCAAGGAGTAAATGGTGGTGGATCTTCTTTGTCTCCTTGTGCTAATTGTGGAAAGAAGCATAATGGTAAATGCTTAGCCGGTACTAATAGTTGCTTTAGTTATGGTAAGAGTGGTCACAAGATAAGGGATTGTCTGTCACTTGCTACTAAGGGAAGTGATGGTAGGAAAGCTCTTCCTAGTGGTTTGGGATTGAGTGATCCAAAGCGAAACTAATTATATGCACTTCAAACTCATCATGATCAAGAAGGTTATCCCGATGTGGTTACCGATATGTTGAAAGTCTTTCATCTTGATGTTCATGTTTTGCTTGATCCCAGGGCTACTTTGTCTTTTGTGATGCCTTATGTGGCTTTGAGATTTGATGTTTCTCCCGATGTGTTGTTAGAACCTTTTTATGTCTATATTCCTATTGGTGAATCTATTGTGGCTAAGAGAGTCCATAGAAAGTGTCTCTCTCCTTATTCCATAGAGTAACTTATCTTGATCTTTTAGATCTTGATATGTTGGATTTTGATGTTATTCTTGGTATGGATTGACTCCATTCTTGTTATGCTTCTGTTGATTGTAGAACCCGAGTGGTTAAGTTTCAGTTTCCAAATGAGCCCGTCCTAGAGTGGGAAGGGGGAAATTCTAAGTCTAAGGGTCAGTTTGTTTCTTTTCTTAAAGCTAGAAAAATGATTTCTAAGGGTTGCATACATCATCTTGTTCGGGTTAGGGATACGAATTCTGAAACCCCTACTCTTGAATCTGTCTTTGTGGTAAATGAGTTTTTGGAGGTGATTCCCTATGATCTACCCACTGTTCCTCTCGAAAGGGAAATAAACTTTTGTATTGACCTTATCAAAGATATGCAACCTATCTCTATTCCTCCTTACTATATGGCTCTAGCAGAACTTAAGAAATTAAATGAGCAACTATAAGATTTGTTGGAGAAGGGTTTCATCCAACCGAGTATATCAACATGGCGTGCTCTAATTTTATTCACTCATAAGAAGAATGGTTCACTCTGCATGTGTATTAATTATCGATAATTAAAAAAGAATACCATTAAGAATAAGTATCCTCTTCCAAGGATTGATGATTTGTTTTATCAACTGCAAGGAGCGAGTTAGTTCTCTAAGATTGACCTTTAGTCGGGTTATCACCAATTGAGGGTCAAAGAAAGTGACATTCGAAGACGTCTTTTGAACTCGATAAGCTCATTATGAGTTTTTGGTAATGTCTTTTGGGTTGACTAATGCTCCGACCGCATTTATGCATTTAATGAATAGAGTGTTTAGAAATTATCTTGATATGTTTGTGATTGTGCTTATCGAAGGCATCTTGATTTATTCGCGGAATGAGGATGAGCATGCCGATCATTTGAGGGTTGTTTTGCAAGTCCTCAAGGACCGACAACTATTTGAAAAGTTTAGTAAATGCAAGATTTGGTTGAGATTCGTGGCTTTTCTTGGTCACATTATTTTCGGTAAGGGTATTGAGGTATGTACTAAGAAGACGGAAGCGGTTAAGAATTGGCTTAGACCTCTATCCCCTTCGGATATTCAAAGCTTCTAGGGTTTGGCAGGATATTATAGAAGGTTTATGGAAAGGTTTTCTTCGATGCCTTTCCATTGACTACATTGACCCAAAAGAAGCTTAAGTTCTTATGGTCGGAAGCGTGTGAGAAAAGTTTTCAAGAATTGAAAGATAGGCTTACCTCCGCTCCGGTGTTGACTTTATCAGAAGACTCCGATGAGTTTGTTGTTTATTGTGATGCTTCAAGGATTGCATTAGGGTGTGTTCTTATGCAAAATGGAAAAGTTATTGCTTATGCCTCAAGGCAACTTAACATTCACGAAAAGAACTATCCTACACATGATTTGGCATTGGCGGCGATTTTTCTTGCCTTAATGATTTGGAGGCATTACTTGTATGGTGTCCATGTTGATGTCTTTACCGACCACAAGAGTTTGCAATATGTATTCAAGGAAAAGGATCTAAATCTTTGCAAACTTAGGTTGTTAGAACTCTTGAAGGACTATGACATGAGTGTCCTTTATCACCCAAGCAAAGCCAATGTGGTGGCCGATGCCTTATGTTAGTTGTCGATGAGTAGTGTTGCACATTTTGAGGATGGAAAGAAAGAATTGGTTTGTGATATTCATAGACTAGCTCGGCTTGGTATTCATGTTGTAGATTGAAATAGGGGTGGCGTTGTTGTTCAAAATGGTTTGGCATTTCTTTTGAGTCAGATGTGAAAGCAAAGCAAAGTCTTAATCGGCTTATGGTTGAGTTGAAGGGAGCGGTGCTTAAAAAGTCCGTTCAGGATTTATCCCAAGGGGGAGATGGTGTACTTTGATATCAAGGTCATTTTTATGTTTCCAGTGTTGATGATTTGAGGGAGAAAATTTTATCGAAAGTCCGTAGTTCTCAATATTCCATTCACTCGGGAAACACCAAGATGTACCGTGACTTGCGGGAGGTCTATAGGTGGTACGGGATGAAGAATAATATTGCAAAAGCTTTGGCTAAGTGTCCTAATTGTCAACAAGTGAAAGTTTAGCATCAAAGTCAGAAGGTTTGTCCCAAGATATTAGTATTCCTACTTGGAAGTGGGAAGATTTAATATGGACTTTATTGTTGGCTTACCCCTCACCCGGCAACACCATGAATCGATTTGGGTTATTGTTGATCGTATGACGAAGTCAGCTCATTTCATTCCCGTCAAGGTTTCTTATTCGGCGGAAGATTATGCTAAGTTGTGTCTAAGGGAAGTGGTTAGGTTGCAAGGGGTTCCCCTATCCATTATCTCCGACCGTGGTACCCAATTTACTTCTCAATTTTTGAAGGCTTTCCAAAAAGTTCTTGGTACCTGTGTCAAGCTTAGTACGACCTTTCATTCTCAAACCGATGGACAAGTGGAGCGTACAATCCAAACTTTTGAAGATATGTTGAGAGCTTGTGTGATTGACTTCAAGGGTAATTGGGATGATCATTTGCCTTTGATTGAGTTTGCGTATAATAATAGCTATCATTCAAGTATTGGTATGGCTCCATTTGAGACTCTTTATGGTAGAAGCATGGTTTGAAGTTTGTGAGGTTGCTTTGATAGGGCCCGAATTGATCCATGAGGCTATGGAAAAAGTTCAACTTATTAGAAAATGGTTGAAAATTTCCCAAAGTTGACAAAAGTCCTATGTCGATGTTAGAAAAAGAGACCTTGAGTTTAGTGTTAATGATTGGGTTTATTTGAAGATTTCACCTACGAAGGGTGTCATGAATTTTGGTAAGAAAGGGAAGCTTAGTCACCGTTATGTTGGTCCTTATCGAGTGTTGAGGCAGATAGGCAAGGTGGCTTATGAATTAGACTTACCGTTTGATTTATCATCGGTGCATCCAACATTCCATGTGTCCTTATTGAAGAAGTGTATCGAAGATACGACATCTATAGTACCATTGGAGAGTCATCGTATAAGGGAAAGCATTTCTTATAAAGAGTTTTCGATTGAGATTCTAGACCTACAAGTTCGGAAGTAGAGGAACAAAGAGATTGCATCCGTAAAGGTGTTGTGAAGGAATCAAATGGTTGAGGATGCTACTTGGCAGGCTGAGGCTGATATGATGTCCTGATATCCTCATCTCTTTCCCTCCGTTCCTACTCTAGCGTGAGGTATTTAGTTCCGCAGGTTCATTTTTTTGGATTCATGTGTCTTAGTCATTCGCATGTTTCCCTATACATGTATGTATGTTTTATGAAATGATGTTTTGAGTATGTTTTAGCTAGGATTCAATTTTCCTCTTTGGTGATGTGAATTTATGTGATTGCATTCGTATTGGGTTGGTAGATCTCTTTCCCCAACTCTTTTCATGCTAGCTTGAGTCCCATTCGAGGATGAATGTTCCCGGGGATGATATTGTAGCACCTTGGATTTTGGAACAGGAAAAGAGAACATTTTTGGCTACTGTTTGTGTTCGATGGGTCAAGTCTACGGGCCATAGAAGCTTCTACAGACTGTAGAAGGCATCTGTAGAAAGTGGGTTGAGGTTTGGGAAAAATCAAGTTTCAGTATTTCATTCTATGATTGACCAGGACGGTCCGTAAAATGATCTACCGGTCGTAGATAGGTCTCGTAAGAAGGTCTCAAAGTTAGTGTAATTTTAGGGTCAAAGTTGAGTTCTACAGTTGCGGTCCACAGACCATAGAAGGTTCTACGGACCATACACCAGTCTCATCAAAATCGACTGAAATATAGGGTCCCAGTACTTAGGTCTATGGTTGACCAGTACGGTCCATAGGTCACACTCGTAGGCTAGTTCGGCAGTTATTTTAACGGGTTTTTGGGTTTTTTTCACAAGAAATGAACATAAAGACTAAAAAGGTCAAAACAAGCTTGGGACCTCTAAATATTCAACACAGACCTCACCTAGTCCTAAAATCATCCCCCGAACGGAACTCTCAAAATGCTAATCCGAGCATCCGAACAACAAATGTGACCAAAGTCAACCCAAAGGCTAAATTTCCACAACTTCCCCTCTTAAGACCTCAAATCTTCAAAAGGACTCCAAATCAAAAACCGACAACTCTCATAGACCAGATTCCACATTTCGGGACTAATGGAATTAACGGAATTGCATCTGACACTCGAAACTTCAAAAGACACCGAAAACAACTTTGTTAATAGCATTAGCCTTTCAAACTCAAAACTTACAAAATTCTTAACTTCAAACTCAAAGTTCAAAACCAACTTTCAAAATTCAATCATAAAAGACTCGGGGTCAAGTCAGGAAGGGCAAAATGGTAAATTTATGAACTTTCCAAAAATGACAAACCGGGTCATTACAGGAAACTATTCATGTGGCTGGAAAGCACAAAAAGTTTGAGCCTGACACTAAAGAGAGTGATGAGGAGTGTGTGAGGAAGTGGGAGTGTGTGGACTTGAGATAGACCATTGACAGTCCGTGCAGACTAAGGATGCTAAATTGTAGTGAGTTCAGCAGTAGGTAGGTTGAGCTTTGAGCTCAGGGGAACTAATTATAGTGCTCCCCAGATTGTTACAGAGGCACACACTGATGTACCGGGGTACCCTCCGATGGACCCACATGCCTTTAGCTTGTTCTTTAGTGCTTAGGTGCCACATGTTTGTCTTCACCTTCAGCCCTTTATTTTGTTTTTAGTGCATTGAAGAAATTACACATTTCTTTATATGGGGTGGACATGAATCTGTTTAAGAGTATTAGGGTGAAGTTTGAGTAGTCTGAATACTCAAATCTTACCTTGAGGTTTTCTTCCTATGTTCTTTTCCTCCAAGGATTATTTAATTTCTGTTGAACGGGCATGTTTAGGATGTGGAGTGTGAAAGTAGACTAGAAGTAAATGCATGATGTAATGTTTATGAAAATTGATATCCCTCAAAATTTTGTGCTTTGTGCTATATATGTGTTACTAATAAGCAAACTGTGTAGGATCTTTGTATGACATGATAGGATCTGATAGGATAACATGACTTAAGCTGAAGCATGAATCAGATACATTGATAATTGATAGTGAAACTATGTGCCATGTGTGTGTGAGGTACTTGTTCATTCGTAAAGTATGTGCCATTCTAGAACTTTCCCCGTTAGTCTTGCTAGAATGATTAAATTGTTAATTAGGAAAAGATCATAGGTCGTTGTTGAAGATAAGTCCACTAAGACTAAAAGCAACAAACCAAATGAAAATTCTCCCTTCGATCCAAATTGTTGAGCCCAAATTAGACCATTCTTTCGATTTAACCTATTCACCTTTTCCGTTCGTGAATGTTAACCTTTTTGTTTGCCCTGGTCCCTCCTTGGACATTGTACACCTCAACTCAGGCTAAAAACCTAACTTGAGGGTGGCTACTATAGAGGATAACAAGAAAAGAAAGGGGTATGAAAAGAGTTGTGTAATGAGAAAAGAGAACAATAAGATGGTGTGGTAAGAAAAGAAAAAGATAAAAGCATGAAAGGCTGAAGAAAATACTGAAACAAAAAAGAAAAGCAAGCCAAAGCCACACCCAAGCTTTAATTAAAAAATGAGGAGAAAAGAAAGTACAGGTCAAGCAAATATTGGTTGTAAAAGAGGAAAGTAGCCAATGTAATGTCAAGGAGGGCAAAAAAGTTACTGTAAATCTAATTATAACACACCTGACCTTGAGCCTACGTTGCAAGCTAAGAAAGTCCTATAGTGATCCTAATTTAATGGTTCGAGAGTCTAAGTATTGAATATAAGGGCAAGCCTATGATATTGTGCATGTACTATATTGAATTCGACTGTGAGAGTGAGCGTATACCAAGTTCCTGTATTTAAAATATATATTGATTTCTTTGTGAAGAATGAGACTTCTTGGTGTTAAGGGCACAAGTTACATTGTCAAAAAGTCAGTATCTTGGTGATAGTTATATGTGTATGTGAATGTATCCATTGGTATGTCTATGTCATGAATTGATCCATATGTGTTAGTTTGTTGGAAACTTAATGATTGCACTGTATTGAATGTTGAAAATGGAGGATAGATTGTTGAGAAAAGTCCATGAGATTGCTGAAAATGGAGGATAGATTGTTGGAAACTCTTCATCGGAAAATTACATTGTATATATATGTCAAATTCTGAATTTAGAGGATATATATTTAAAGTTGGACACCCTTGACAAGAGCTATGCCTTTTGGCGCAGTTGTAATGGGTGTTCATTTGAATCAAGAAGTTCCTGGTTTGACCCTCAAAAAGCACAATGTTTTTTTTGTTTTATTTTGATAGTCACACATCATTATTCTTGGACACCCTCGATACAATTTCTAGCTCCGCCACTGTCTTAAGTATGGGAAAACTTGCCTTGGGCTGAAGTCTTGCAGTTGCTTCTAACGCCAGAAATGGTTGTCGAATTCGCGAAAAGGTACATGGTGATCAATATCACATGTTTAGGTACGTATACATACATATAATACTATTTACATTTCACCATTTAGGGTGCATCATTCGGTCTGCTTCACCTTGTAGCACGATTGTTTGTACATAAAAAAGCATGTTTAATTATTTATATATATATATTACCTTATCCATCATGGTACGTACTTGATGTTGAAATGTCGAACCGCCTCATTGAAAAGATTAAGATTTTTGTTAAAGTACATTTTATTTATTCAAATGTAATTTCAAATAAGTTTGTTCACATGTGAGTCTAATATCTTTTGATGGGTTAAGCATATGAAAATTCCTTTTGATGAACGATGTCTGGGAAATTTTAACCCAAAATCTCGTCCTTCTCGATTTAGTACTCCTTCCATTCTAATTTATGACGCACTATTCTGATTTTTGCAATTACATAAGTTTTTCACCATAATTTTTCGTATCTTTTAAATATTTGAAATTGTCAATTATTGTGTCTTCTAGTAATTTTTACGTAATTTTCAAATATGTGAATTTTATTTCGTAAAACTTAAATATTCCATTTTCAAATTCATAGTAATTTTTAAAAAAAATACTCTTGAAATCCAAACAATGCCTTAGGATAGAGCTAGGAGAGTACCATATTAAATTTCGTGACCATATTTCATCTTAGTTTAAGGTTTAATTAATTATATTTTCAACATTGTATGACCACAAGATGACATAAAATTTTACTAACTAATCTCTCCTCCTTATCATAGGACATCATAATAAATTAATCTGTTTCCTTGCAAAATAATTTAGTTAATTATTCCTGCCCAAATAGAACCCTTCTCCAGCTAATAATTGGTTCAAATTAATCAAGATTTCTATATTTGATTAAGGACGGAGTAAGAATTTTTAATTTAATTTAAAGCTTTTGAATCATATTTTTTTGTTTATTGAATTTTGAATCAAGTTGGTGGCCTTCAAGTCCTCAAGGATGATAAGCAATGGGTTGGAGTTAGACCTCTTCCAAATTAATTTGTCATCAATATTGGTGACACCCCTGAGGTCATATGCTCTCTTACATTCGCTAAAGAGTAAAATTCGTTGTTAATTCTATTTATCAACATATTAGAGATGAGTTATCAAAAATTTTTATTATCTACGAACAATTTGGATATCCCTTGTCTTAGTATCAAACGCGGACTTTCTTCACTTGTGGATGAAAGTCATTTTCCTTACAACTATTTAAACTTATATTTTCTTACATAAAATTTAACGAAAATTAGAGAAAATGTGTTAATTTCATCACTAACCAAACACCAGAGAATATGTATTTTTCAGAAAAGTTTTTTTTTAATGAAAAAAGACTTTTATTATACCCGACACACGTTTGGTATTAATTTTTATAATATGTTAGTAATTATCAAACCTTTGTATTTCTTGCAGGCTTGGACAAATGGAAGGTTAAAGAGTGTCATACATAGGGCAGTGGTGAATAAGGAGAAGCAAAGGCTGTCAATAGTATATTTTACGAGTCCAACAAGTAATGCAATTATTGAATGCCCACCTCAACTAACTCATCCAATTTCTAATCCAAGAAAATATGTATTCTTTGTCTCAATTTATGCGACACATTTCAGATTTTGAGATTTAAACAAGTTTATCTTTGACCGTAAATTTTTCATATATTTTTTAAATATTTTGGATTGTCAATTATTGTGACTTATAGCTAGTACTTTTTACGTAGTTTACAAAAATATACATTTTATTTAAAAAAATTGAAAATCTCAAGTGCAAATTTCCGATCAAACTTAAACTATTTGACTCTCAAAACACGAAATGTGTCACATAAATTGGGACAGGGGAGTACCTTTTACAGGGGCTCAATTGAGGCACCTTCTTTTGACAACCAAAATGGTTAGGGGCAAAGCTGTTGCCCTCAATAAATTTCTTATTTCTAATTGAAACTTGAGAATTCTTAGCGCTTTATGTGATTATGAGAAATAAACAAAATGTAACTGAACACATTATTTATCTCTAATTGAGACTTGAGAATCCTTTATCATTGAAATGTGTGGACCAAGTTTGTTGATGAAGTAGTAAAATTTGTTTGCGCTTTATGCGATTATGAGAAATAAAAAAAATGTGAGTACTAGTTAATAAATTTCTTATCTCTAATTGGGATTTGAGAGTCCTTTATAATTGAAATGTGTGGACCAAGTTTGTTGTTGGAGTAGCGAAATTTGATCGTGCTTTACGCGATCATGAGAAATAAACATGTGACTAAATAAATTTCTTATCTCAAATTGATATTGAGAATCCTTTATCATTGAAATGCGTGACTAAATAATTAAAGCTATACTTGTTTTTAATATAAAGAAATAAACATTTGTTAATAAAAAAAATCAGCCTAAAAGATATAAACAAAATTGTAAAGCCGCGATCTTGGGATAGCCCATCCATTAAAAACTTCAAAGAGAACGACATCCTCAAGATTGATAGGTCAAGCATCAACGGACAAGGTCGGTTTTCCTTTGACACCGACCCTATTCGTGGGTTTTCTGTCGATCGATTTTTGCATTATTTTTAGTAGCAATTTATTTTTGCTAAAATGGGAGAATCATATTTCCTACTTACAAAACAAACTCAAAACTTCATGTCTTTGCATTAGATAGTCCAAAATCTAACCTTTTTCAAACTGCCTTTACTTGAGTACACGAATCCATATTATTTCATCGTCATTTCATTTTTTTCGTAAATTCAATTTTCATCATCAATTTTAGTAGTACTGATCAAACCTTATAAACCAACCAACTAATTTATTTCTTTTTCCAAATATAATTCCTTCAACAGCCATAGTCTTCCAATCTTTACAAAATAACTGCTTCCCATGATACTTTTTAAAAATAGAAATATCCACTAGTAAAGTCCTTTATTATTAGTTATTCCAAGTTTTGCTATTTTTAGTAAATTTCCTTATCTTCATCCTACTATAAAACCCCACAATACTGTCTATCACATATATATCTTCTATAATATTTCACTAAACAAAATGTCTTTTACAAAAAGGAGTTGTATTTCTGGGCTCTTTCTCATGTTCATAGCTCTCGCATGTCAAGCAAATTCCGGGTTTATAGGAGTTAAGGATTCTCTTTTCAACTCAATGGATCCCCTTTTCTATTCAATGGTTTCAACTCTTATTGGTTGATGCATGTTGTTGCTGACCCTACTATAAAGTTACTGAGGTTCTTAAAGATGCTTCTGTTGCTGGTCTTTCTGTTTGTCGTACGTGGGCTTTCAGTGATGGAGGTGATAGAGCATTACAAATATCACCTGGCGTTTATGATGAACGTGTTTTTCAGGTAAAGGTTTATGTTATAGTATAAATAATTTTTACATTATCGTGTTGTAATGCTTGTGTGACCTAAATTAGATACTTGTTTTACTTGTTTCAAGATTTAGGGTTTGGATTTTGTGATCTAGGAAGCTAAGAAATATGGTGTTCGCTTAATATTGAGCTTCGTAAACCAATGGAACGACTTTGGAGGAAAAGCTCAATATGTTTGGTGGGCACGAAATGCAGGAGCTCAGATTAGAGACGACGATGAGTTCTATACTCATCCTATGCTCAAAAAATACTTCAAGAACCACATTGAGGTATGGGGGAAATTATTAATACATATAAACAACTTTTTCACCTAAACAACCGCGCGAGTATGGTGGTTAATAAATTTATGAAATTATTACAGAAAGTGGTTACAAGGTTGAATAGTATTACTAAAGTTGCTTGCAAAGATGATCCAACAATTATGGCATGGGAACTCATGAATGAGACACGCGATCAAGCTGACTACTCAGGAAATTCTGTTAATGTAAGTCCCAATTCAAGTGGTTCTTTTTAATTCAATATTTTACAAATTAATTGAATTATTGAAATATCTTTGTTTGATTGTTTTAGGCTTGGGTTCAAGAAATGGCAAGTTTTGTGAAGTCATTAGACAACAAACACTAGTTGGAGGTAGGAATGGAGGGATTTTATGGTGACTCAATTCCTGAAAGGAAGTCAGTTAATCCTGGTTATCAAGTTGGAACAGATTTCATAAGTAACCATCTTATCAATGAGATTGATTTTGGCACTATTCATGCATACACTGACCAATGGTAATTCTTACCTCTACTCACATTTTCACATGTATATTTCCATTTGAATATATTTGAATTACCAAAGCTTATTATAGAGATTTACCAGTAATTACCTTATAGGTCTAAACATATCTTTTATATCGTTATAGGGTGTCGGGACAAAGCGAGGATGCACAATTGGTGTGGATGGAAAGGTGGATAACAAGCCATTGGCAAGATGCAAAAACTATATTAAAGAAACCTCTAGTGCTTGCTGAATTTGGAAAGTCTAGTAGAGGTCAAGGATCAAGAGAAATATTCATGAATAGTGTATATAAAAATGTGTACAATTTGGCAAAAGAAGGTGGAACCATGGCAGGAAGCTTAGTATGGCAACTTATGGCACATGGAATGGAGAATTATGATGATGGTTATTGCATTGTTTTGGGACAAAACCCTTCAACTACACAATTCAGACCAAGCTCATGTCATGACAGCTTTGGCTCATTCTTTCAATTGAGTGAACACATCAAGATCCATAAATAAATTTTTTGACACTACATTTTTTCTGATTTTACAATAATCAATTTAAAAGTGGATCAGAGTGATCATAAATCCATCATTTGTAGACATCATATTTCCAAATATGTGAAGTTGGTTAATCTCAAGAATGTAATTGCATAAATAATTTAAACGATGGAAACATTAATGTTTTCTGTCCTCTTGTTTTTAGTTTAAGGACAAAATCTATATCTATCTATCTTAACAAAATTCTTAGCCTAGCGACATGGCACAATCTCAAGCAAAGAATTGTATTTATCTATTTTCACAGAATTTAGGCAACTAAGTTCCCAAATCACGGCAAAAAATAATATCCTCAATCGTGTCCGTCACACTAAAACACCTATTAAGTGTAGTGTATACTGTTCTGTCTAAATCTTTTCAAAGTTATCAATTTTGTTTAGGTAAGTAAATTTTAATTTACCAAGTAAACATTACAAAGCAGGAAAAATATCAACAGGCATAGACATAAGCTACGTCCTAGCTAAACTTAACAACCAGAACTAACCTAGCTAGCTACACGCTATGGATACATATTCAAATCATGTAATCTAGTTTCTACTCTAGAATGTCTACTGCTTCTACCATGAATTTCCTGAGTGATATGTCCAATGAGTGATCTTCTGCTTCTATTGGAAGATGCTTCTATCACGCTCCAACCATAAATAATAAACTCTGCTAATCATTGCCAATTTATACACAAGTGTTGTGCTACTCTTGCCTTTCATAATCTTATTGTCCATTGAACCTCATTTGTCCAGTTCATAATGCCTCTATTAGCCCCTTTTCAAGTTAATATACTAATCCACACCTTTGCGGCATATGCACACTGAAAGAAAAGGTAATAAAGATCTTCATCCCACCTACTGACATAGAGGACAAGTAGAGGGCCGGATCAAATCCAATTTAGCCAATCGATCTTTAGTTGTAAGTCTTCTATTTACTGCTAGATACAGAATGAACAACTATTTCAAAGCTCGAATATTCTTCCACACCACTGATCTCCATTCCAACCTTCTCTTTTATATTGTACCCCTCATCTGTATATTAACTCGGCAAATAGAATATTTTACCACGACTCTTACACATGCCTCAGTATAATCAACCTCTTGTAAATATTTAATAACTTTCAAGATTCTTTTTACTACCTAATAAGCTTGTTTAGGTTGTATGTTTCACACAACATTCTTTCCATAATAACTATGAATTCAAGCAATTCATAACTTGTCTTCTTTTTTCTGCCACAAATTCCACAACAACGTTACCAGTGACAGCTTTGTTCCATGCATATATGTCAAGAGAATTCAAGCCTCTACTTACTTTGAGGCAACACAACTTTTTTCATGTAGTCTCATTTTCTTGAGGTCTTAATATTTTCAGTATCTTCTACACATAGCCTCCAATATTTGAATGATCTTCTTGGGAAGGGCAAATCATTTGAATAACATACACTACATTTTTTAATAGTCGAGCTCTACCTGCATATGATAAGAATTTTAGTAGTCCAACTTGTAATCATACCTAGAATCTTATCCAGAAGGAGCTTACATTTAACTATGGTTATCCTTTTAGTACTCAAAGCTACTCCAAGATATCTAAAAGGAAGCTCCCTTTGAAAAATTGAAATTTCTCCTATATCTTTTCTTGTAGTTGTTGCTTAACTCCACCAAAATAGACATTGCTTTTATCTATATTTGCAACTGTCAAATGAGTTGGCAGATTTAGTCGTAATCTGCTCCATCAATGAGTTGGCAGATTTGATTGTAATTTGCTCCACCAAATAAGTTGCAGATTTGATTATAATCTGCTCCTGTAAATATGGGATTAGAATATATTATTCTAGGAAAATAGTTTAGTCGAAATCCCTTGATTCAAGGATTTCCTAAGAATTAGGGATTAGATTAGTTTATTTGTTCTTACTTGTTCTCTTATAAATATTGTACAAACACTATGAATAAAGATATACTTTTTGCAGTATCTAAACTTTCATGGTATCAGAGCGGGACTTTTTCTCCTAATATCATATGAATAAAACAGCCTTTCACGGAGAGCATCTTTCTGGAACATCAACAGAAGACAAAAGTTCTTCTCTAGAAGCTCCTACAGAAAATCTGATGACACAAGGAGGCAATGCTTCTCACATGCCCTTCTAGTTAACTTCTCATCGATTAAATGGGAAGAACTATCTGGAATGGGCACAGTCCGTAAAACTTGCAATCGATGGTCGTGGAAAGCTAGGACATCTGGAGAGATGAGAAAACCGAGAATTGGAGACCCAAAGATGAACTCCTGGAGATCAGAGAATTCACTCATGATTGCTTGGTTAATAAATTCCATGGAACCAGTCATAGGTAAATCTTATCTCTTTTTGCCCACTGCTAAGGATGTGTGGGAAGCCGTTAGGGAGACATATTCTGATGTACAAAATGCCTCTCAAATTTTTGAGTTAAAAATTAAACTATGGCAAGCTAAGCAAGGTGTGAAGGAAGTCACTGCTTATTATAATGAAATGGTGTCTTTGTGGCAGGAGTTACACCTGTGTTACAATGATGAATTGGAGTGTTCTATGGATAGTGTGAAAGCAAAAAAAGGGAAGAAAATGAGAGAGTTTACCTTTTTTAGCAGGATTAAATCGGGAGTTTGACGAGGTCAGGTCGCGAATCCTAGGAAAAAACCCTCTGACCTCACTTCGTCAAACTTTTTCTAAAGTTAGGAGAGAGAAACCAGGAGGAAAGTTATGTTAAAATCTGATTTAAATGTTGAACTAAAACCTTCTATAGACTCTTCAGCTCTTGTAACAGTGAAGAATGGAGATGACAAAAACAAAAGGTCATGGTGCGATCATTGCAAAAAACATTGGCACACCCGTGAAACAAGTTGGAAGATTCATGCCACTAAACTGGAAGAAGAAGGGAGTTGATAATCGTGGCTTTCAATTATATCAAAATGGTCAGGCCCTACAAACAAATTATTTTGATCAGGGGCAGCAACCTTCTCCAGAAACGTCTCCATTTACAAAGGAACAACTGAAAATTCTGCACAAACTCCTTCAATCTCCATAATTTCGTCCAAATGCACCAAATTCTTCTAATCCTTCTTGTTCTTTTGCTGAAACATGTACTATATCATCTGCTTTTCTTAGTGCCAATTCCAACCAAATAGATTCTTGGATCATAGATTCAGGAGCTAGTGACCACATGACTGGAAGTTCCCATTTTTTCTCTACTTACACTGCTTGTGTAGGGAACAATAAAATCAAGACAGCTGATGGTTCCTTCTCTGCAATTGCTGGAAAAGGAACTATTAAACTATCATCATCTCTCGCACTTCATGATACTCTTCATGATAATTGTCGTGCTATTTTTTATTTTGATTTGTGTGAATTTTAGGAAAAGGTTTCGAGGAAGATGATTGGCAGTGCTAGAGAATCTGGAGGTCTTTATTTTCTTGACAATTGGAACAACTCACTACAACTGAATCCTATTTGTTTGAACTCTAGTTCTGTATTGAATAAAGTCATGATTTGGCACTATAGGCTTGGACATCCAAGTTTTTATTATTTAAGACATTTGTTACCTCAGTTATTTAGAAATAAAAATCCATCCTTGTTTCAATGTGAATTTTGTGAAATGGCTAACCATCACCGATCTTCTTTTCCCTCTCAAAGATATCAGGCTTCAAAACCTTTTATGATGGTTCATAGTGATGTTTGGGGACCGTCTAAAATTTCAACAATGTTTGGAAAATGGTGGTTTGTAACATTTATTGACGACCATACTAGATTGAGTTGGGTTTTTTTGTTGAAGGACAAATATGAGGTTAAAAATGTGTTTGAGACTTTCTATGTCATGGTGGAAACACAGTTCAATGAGAAAATTAAGATTTTTCGGAGTGACAATGGTTGTGAATTTTTTAATGAACAATTAGGAAGTTTTTTCAGAAAAACTGGAGTAGTACACCAAAGCTCTTGTCCGAATACACCTCAATAAAATGGTATCGCCGAAAGAAACAATAGACACCTTTTAGAGGTAACGAGAGCTTTAATGTTTACTAGTAAAATTCATCAACACCTTTGGGGAGAGGCTCTCTTGACTGCTACTTACCTCATTAATAGGATGCCATCTCATCCTCTTGGATTCAAAACATCTTTTAAAGTTTTTGAAGAGAGTTTTCCTAGTTCTAGGTTAACTGCAGATCTGCCTTTGAAAGTTTTTGGTTGTACACCATTTGTTCATGTTCATAATCGTAGTAAACTTGAACCGCGGGCTAAGAAGTGTGTTTTTGTAGGATATGCCCCAAGCCAAAAGGGATATAAGTGTTATAATCCACATGCTAGGAAGATAATTGTCACAATGGATCTAACTTTCGTTGAGTCTCAACTTTATTTTACTACTCATCTTCAAGGGGGGTATCATGTAGGTGAAGATTCATTTTTTTGTGATATTGAGGAAACTAGATATCAAGCAAATGTGAAACCTGATATTACAATAAATACTGATGTGAGGGATCTAGGAGAAGATATAAATAAGTGTTACCCAAGAGATGATAGGGACCTAAGTGACTTAAATGATAAAAACTCAAAAACTGAACCTGTAGAGCCTTCAAATGACAAAAATAAAAATGGGAATAGAGAACAAACAAAAGAAATACAAGTGTATTCGAGAAGGAACCGAACTCAAGAAAAAAAATTGAAGATTCTCAACACTACCAAAAGTCAGTTCCGCAAGACCTTACTGGAATTCAAGGTAATCTTCCAATTGATTCTGTTTCTAACTCTTCAGATTTGGACCTACCTATTGCGAAACGCAAAGGTGTTAGAAATGTTTCTAAATATCCTATTTCTATGTTTGTGTCCTATAAAATGTTGGCTCCAAGTTATTCAGCCTTTACTTCACAACTTTCTAGTGTGGAGATTCAAACAAATGTGATGGATGCTCTACAAGTTCCCGAGTGGAAGGAGGCTATTTTGGAGGAATTGCGAGCTCTTGAAAAAAATGATACATGGGAGTTAGTGGATTTACCAATGGGAAAAAAACCAGTGGGCAGTAAATGGGTGTTCACCAGCAATTTAAATCAGACGGATCCTTGGAAAGGTATAAGGCCCGCCTAGTAACTAAGGGATTCACGCAGACATATGGCATTGACTATCTCGAGACATTTGCTCAGTCGCTATGCTAAACTCAATTAGAGTTCTGTTGACAATTGTAGTGAATCTTGACTGGTCGGTTCAACATCTGGATGTGAAGAATGCTTTCTTGAATGGGCACCTAGATGAAGAAGTCTATTTGGATCTCCCACCAGGTTTTCAAGGGAAGTACAAGTCAAAGATATGCAGGCTTAGAAGATCTCTTTATGGTCTAAAACAATCTCTAAGGGCTTGGTGAGAAAGGTTTACTCAATTTGTGAATAAGCAAGGGTATGTGCAAGAACAAGCAGATTCCACAATGTTTACTCGACATTCCCTTGAAGGAAAAACAACAGTTCTTATAGTGTATGTTGATGATATCATCCTCACAGGAGATGATGTGGTTGAAATAAAAAATCTAAAGGAACGTCTTGCCTCAGAATTTTAGATAAAGGACTTAGGCCCGCTGAAGTACTTTCTTGGCATGGAGGTTGCACAATTGAAGAAAGGAATTATAGTGTCACAAAGGAAGTATGTTCTTGATCTGTTAAAAGAAACAAGAATGAGTGGTTGTAGACCAACTGAAACTCCAATTGATCCAAATCTAAAGTTTGTAAAGGAAGGAAAATTGATTGATAGGGCCAATATCAGAGATTGGTAGGCAAATTGATTTACTTTTCACATACTAGGCCTGATATTTCCTTTTGCTGTGAGCCTAGTCAGTCAGTTCATGCATTCTCCACGAAAAGAACACCAATAAGTTGTGTATCTAATCCTAAGGTATCTAAAGAGTTCTCCTGGGAAATGGTGTTCTTCAAAAAGAATGAATAAAGAAATGTTGAGGCTTATACGGATGCGGACTGGGCTGGTTCATCTATTGATAGAAGGTCTACATCTGGATATTGTACATTTGTTTGGGGAAATTTACTGACATGGAGAAGTAAAAAGCAAAATGTGGTGGCTCAAAGTAGTGCTGAGGCTGAGTATCGATCCATGGCACACGGAATTTGTGAAATGTTGTGGCTCAAAAGATTTTTGGAAGAACTAAGAAGACCCATGAGTTTTCCAATGAAGTTGTATTGTGACAATAAGGCTGCCATTAATGATAGAACAAAGCATGTTCAAGTGGGCATACACTTCATTAAAGAGAAGATTGAAAATGAAAGTGTATGCATTCCTTTTGTTCCAACAACTGAACAAGTTACATATATTTTCACAAAAGGTCTTTTCAGAACTACTTTTGAGTCCTTTGTGAGCAAGCTAGGCATGTTCGATATTTACATGCCAACTTGAGGGGGAGTGTCGAATGAGTTAGCATATTTAATCATAATCTGCTCCATCAATGAGCTATCAGATTTGATTGTAATTTGCTCCACAAATAAGTTGCAGATTTGATTATAATCTGTTCCTGTAAATATGGGATTAGAATATATTATTCTAGAAAAATAGTTTAGAGGAAATCCCTTGATTCAAGGATTTCCTAAGAATTAGGGATTAGATTAGTTTATTTGGTCTTACTTGTTCTCTTATAAATATTGTACAAACACTATGAATAAATATATACTTTTTGCAGTATCTAAACTTTCAGCAACCAAGCCTGAAGACTTGGGAAACATCATAAAACATTGAAACAAACACGTCACTAATTTTAAATCTCCTCTATAAAATATAAACAAATCATCAGGAAAGCTCAACTACACTATTCACTAATTTTTGCATCTAGAATAATAATGAAAATCAGAATTTGTCTGCAAGGTTTTAAATTCTTTGTCAATTAGTCTATAGCTAACACAAATAGATACGGAACATTGGATTCCCTTGTCTTACCCCTCTCTTTGCATTATCTATTTAATGATTCTAGTAGGCATTCTGAGTTCTACTAGTATCTGCTCCAAAGATGTCCACTCCAAAGAATCATATGTTTTTTTCATGTCAACCTTCACCATACACCTTTTAGAAATCCCATGTCTCCCATATTCCTTCACAATTTCATGACTTAGTATCACATTGTCATTCAAAGTTCTCCCTAGTACAAATGCTGATGGATTAGAATCCACTAGAGCCTCCACGATCAGTTTCAACCTAGTAGTGATCACTTTAGATATACTTTTGTAAATTGTTGAGCAACATGAGATTCACATGTATTCACTTATTCTAGCTGGATTATCAACCTTAGGTATGAGTGTTACATCTATACAATTAATAGGTTGGTACATCTTACCAGTGTCAAAGGGAGCTAGGACTGCATTTGTGATCTCCTCCCCATGTTCTCCAATGTGTTGAATCTTGTCTTTCAACCTTCATAACTCAGTGTTATTCAACATTTTAAGTGCAATTTTTACTTGTTAGAGTTTCCATCAGACTGTCCTCATGTAACCTTTAGTACGTCCTTGCCTAGCTTGATTGACTAATTTGAGAAAAGTTGAATGATTTGCAATGCAATTAAAAAAATATAAAAGCTTTATAAGTGTTATTGCAAGAGTTATCTAGTGCCAAACTCAGGCCTCATTTGTTTGCAGTTAATGAAGGTCTCAATCTGAATGGTTCAGACATTAGGCCATTAAGAGCGTTTGTTTTTTTTAACTGAAAAATCTCTTAATGGGTCTGAAAGGTCTGAATGAATCAGATCTTTGACAGAATCTTATTGTCATTCAGACTCTTTTATTTTAGAAAACAAATTGTGCTCCGTATTTTTTTCTTCAATAAAATAAAATAAAATCTAAGCATCTCTCATCTTCCAACTTTAGTTATCCAAAGTATTTCCTTAACTTTTAATTTTTGTTCATGATGCTTGTTTATCAAGAATTGATAAAATTTGTTGTAAATTTTTTATTTGATTAAAGTGCAAAGTAACTTCATAAATATGTATTGTTGAAATCGGACGATGATGCCTTTATAAATTTGTTTAAAATCTCTTGAATGTATCATGATCATTATTTATATTAGAAAAAAGTACATGGACAAACACATTATGGAATATAGAGATGTTTCATTTATTTATTTAAGATTAATTTATGTTGAGCTTTTTTCTTTCAAAAAATGATTACTACATTTTTTTCTAACAATTTATTTTATTGCTATAATTTATATATGTAATTCATGTAGTTACATTTTATTTTTATCAAACTTAAAATACTTATTTATAATTCAAATATCTTAATTTCTTAACGTTTATCAAAGAATGAAGTTTTTTCGTAATATTTTGTTATTGTAATATTTACCTACCATTTTATTTAAATTAGAATATTTATTTTGTTACTATTGTGTTATATATATATTCAGATGTTTAAAAACAAATAGTTTTAATCATTCAGCATTCAAATCTATAGAAAAGACCCTAATCATTCAGATATGCATTCAGATTCAGACGTCTTAATCTCAATGAAAAAAATGAGGCCTAAATGGAAGGAGGGAAATACTCGAATATTTGAGAAGAAGGTGACCTCCGGGAACAACATAAAGTGAAGTGTGCCATGCGTCTGCAATGTGCGAGCTTTGACAACAGTTAGACAGATTCTAGATAAGTGCAGATTTTAGAAGTTTTGGGTAGATAGGAATTTTAGCATTAGTAATTTGTAAGTAAGAGTGGGTAGTAGTAGCCTAACTTCCCTTTGTAAATAAACTCTTTTGGTGATTAATACAAAGTTGAACAATTACCAAAAATAAAGGTGAGATTCTGAGATGGATCAATATGCATGGTAGATTAGCTGATAATAATATATATTGGTGAAATAATAAGTTAGTTGATGAAATACATGTCTTGATATAGAGATTGATGATATGTCTTTTTGAAAAGCTTATAAGTTTTCATCGTGAACCTAGCTAGTGGATTTATAAATTCGACACATGAAATAAGTTAAGCAATGCTCTAAAGGAAAATTAATCGTTGCATTAAATTCCTTAGTAATTTAATTTATTGATTAGTATCTATAATCTAAACATGGGAATTACATAAGTGTTTAACGGAGAATTCAAAATATAATTGGAGGAGTGCAATTACGAATTTCTAGTAGAATGATTTGTAATTTATTATGGTAAGAATAATTCAAATTACTTATTTGAAATTATTTCCATAACATGAATCCTCAATAATTAATTACGTGGTCCGTACAGTGTCTATATTTAACTAGAACTCAAAATCCTATTTCTAGGAAAAAAGGAGGAAATAGCTGTGGTTTCTTGTTCAAGAAAAGGACCGCAAGTTTTTGTTCTCCTTATTGGATTGGCAAAAAATCTCTATAGGTAAGGGTTCTTCTAACCTAGAAAAATAATCAGTTTTCTATACTATACTTGCCCACACAAGTATTGAGAGAGTTTAGATATGAACTTAGGATCACTATGGAAGACCGCAAAACTGATGTCTAACTTGTGGATTCGCTTGAAGGTTTATCTAACTTGTGGATTCGATTGAAGGTATCTTCTCACGCTTCAAGAGATAATTTTTGAATTAAATTTCAGAATGTTTATGTGTTCTAGCATGATTGTATGTGTTGTAGCACAAACATTTGTGTTGTCTACTATTCATGTAAGCAGTATGGTTCTGTTATGCTTTCGTTGTGCATATAGTTTACAACACAAGCAATATGTCAAACTTCAGACATAGATTTGGTGTTGTAGCTCAAATGGGTGTCCCAAAATTGACTATTTGTGTAGTTATAACTACAACAACATATCCAATGAAATTGCACAAGTGAGGTCTGAAAGGCTAGAGTTTACGTAGAAAATCTTGGACAACACAAAGTTTGCCAAGCACAAAATAGCAAGCTACTTTATTAAAATTAATAGAAACATGTCTATGTTACAAGTTCTGATCAATTCAATAATACTTTTGTTCTATTCTCACAACAACAACAACAAAACATAGGGATTCAAAAAAGGAAATCTTCAAAATATTACCACCAAATTTTTTTGTCTAGAAAGGAATAGGAATGTATTTGTTCAACCATGTTAAAAGTTGATTCATTTTTAAGCTATGTTTATTCAAGACTCTTCAAAAATGACGGTCGGTGCATTGTTGGATCCACATAGGTGCAGCAATATTTTTGGAGAGCTCCAGCAACACAACTTTTAAGTCAACTTGTGAATGGTTTTCATATCAGCAACTTCTTGGATAGTTCCCTTCTCAACATAGTCCCACTATTTGAACAAGAAGTTGACAACAACAAGTCTAAACCAAGGAGATAGCTTCAAACCTTCTTCACCAGCATCAGCTTTCCTCAAAAGCTCTTTTAGTTGCTCTTGGTTCACATATTGGATATCAGTAACTTCATCCGGGTTCGGGAGAACATTGACATCACGAATAATAAATAAAAGATAATCGACTGCAATAACAAAGAAGTAATCAGCTAGAAGTTATACCTATATGCTCAATGCACACTCATACTTTTGCGAGATATACAACTAATTTAGTAGCTACAACATTATGATTAAGAATAATAATCACTAAATAGTAACATAGCCTATTTGGCCAAGCTTCTAAAATCTACTTATTTTGAAAAATATTTTTTGCCCAAAGCAACCCAACTTTCTAAAACAACTCCATTTGGCTTACTGAAAGGTTGGACAAATAGGTTATAAGCACAACAAAATCAAAATACAAAGAAGATATTTCATTACGTTCATGCTCTCCCCACTTCCCATCAGACGGTGCCTTGTAAAGCATACGGCCCAATGGTGTGAATCGGTCAACCGGGACATCTTCAACCGGAATACCGAGTTCATCAAGAAGCTTCATTTGTACAGCATTTCTCACACCTAACATGTGAAATTACAATGCAGAATAAATTTAGAAGAAAAGCCGGGATGGTAAGAGTTAAAGACTTTCAGCCTAAATAGAAAATATACCAAGAGCATTCTCCTCAATAAGCTCAGACTCTCGGAAGAGAGGATGGCTGCAGCACGTGTTTGTCCACACCAAAGGAAAGGTTACCTTTGTTACAGATCGTTGCAACACATACAACATAAGAATAATATATATTAAGTGTCTTAATCTTCAAAAGCTACAAAGATGTGTCTCATTTGATGACTTATTTTATAGCTTGTCTAAATATCAACATTCTAATATTGAGACTATATAATCATTCAGCACTTGCAATCTATTTATGTGGCATACCTGAAGAAGAAGTTGATGCTTTGAGTTGAAAAGAAATACACTGAAAGCTCTGTGCAACAAATTCTCAGATTGGATCTTTTCCATCAAATGACCTGCACATCAATAGCAGATTATTGAGCGAAAATAGGAGGCATGATTACAAAAAGATAACATACACGGGGGAAATTCCAAAAATCTAAACTTACAATTGTACTTAGATTCATGACCAACAACCTTGTAATTCACATCTACCAAAATACATATGCAGATCAAACATCGATCAACAACTACTGAGTTAAAAGAGTAGAATAGGGTAACTTTCTTAGTGAAAGCTCACAAAAGGTTGTCTTGTAACATCTAACACAAGTTTAGTAAATTGTACATAATGCATAGTAAAAATGGAAAAGCGAGATAGAGAACAAACTCGTCATCAAACATGAGACGGCGTTGTACAACATCCATGTTTGCATCAGCAACAACATCAACCATTTTTACAGATGATAAAATTTTGTAAACAAAGAGTAAATTAGTGAGATTTGAGTGAACACACAGAAGAATGGAAGAGGACAATTTATAGGGAAAAATGATTCTTTTTTCGTCACCTTTTCCAATTCTTTATTATTTTTAAGTTTTTTCCTTTTTTAGTAAAGTGATTTTTCTTTCTTTAGACTATTACCTAATGTGTCAGAATTATTTGGTATTCAAAACATAATGATATGTTTAAATAATATATAGTCGTAAAAAGAAAATAAATGAATTATGGGAAAGTTTTTTTTATTTGATAATTGAAATATATGTGAAGTGGGGATGTAAGTGGTTGAGTAATCTCTTGTGTCGGAGAACCTTTCTATCCATAATTTGTATCAAAATTATTTAAAATTTATATCAAACAAAGTATTAGGATTCAAAGTCATAATTTATGATTAGATAAAGGAATTTTATCCATTTTATTTATTTTTTTATCTAATTTGTCACCTCTCCACTTCTTTGTTTCTTTTCCCTTTTAACATTCATTGATAATTTTCCTTTCTTAGATCATTATTTAATGTGTCCTTATTTTGTTTTATCAAACATTCTAGTATTTAAATAAAATACTAATGTTCTAACTCAAAACTTATGATTATAGATAGACGGTTTTCATCAATCTTATTTATACTTTTACCTAAGTTGTCACCTCTCCACTTCTTTATTTCTTTTCCCTTTTATCATTCATTAATATTTCTTCTTTTTTGGACCGTTTTCTAATGTGTTATTTTCTATTTTATTTAATCATTTTGTATTCAAAATTTAGTGACACAATTAAATAATATGTGAGTTGTGAGGGAAATAACTAACGACGGGTAAAATTCTTTGTTGATAACTAGAATATACGTGTTCGACTCATCAAAACCCTACATGTTCACCATAATCCGACAATTGAGAAGAAAAATCTGATGACAATGAAATATCATGACCTTACTGATCCTCTACACATGCTTTCAAAACCATCATTAGTACCAAAATTTCTTGGAAAACACATTACCACATCCCATAACTCTGAAATATGATCAAAAGAAAGATTTCTATCCGTCCCAAGCCTGATAGAACTAATTCCAAATTTAGTAGTACTTTATCATCAATAAAAAAGTATTGAATCAGAAGCCAATATTGTCACGCCCCGAGCCTACACCCTAAACGTGGCCGGCACTCGAGAACCATCGCTGGTCCTCAAGCGAACCCTTGGTCTGGATGACTACTTAGCGGAAGTCTTACATAAGGAAAATGGGAAATCCAAATGCATAATTAAACTCATAATGTATCAATAACAACTTAAATCAATGAATATCTTGAAATACTTAAATAAACATAAGTAATCGACTCAAGGTCTTAAAACATCAACAAGGAAAATAGTGAGAGACTCCTCAACTTCTAGCTATCTTTGAAGCCTCTAAATACTAAGATAGATGTCGGGACATGACCCTTGACAACTTAACAAAATAGAAAATATAAGTATGAAGCCCTCCGAAAAGCAAGGAGGCCCACCAAAGCTAGCTAGAGTTCAAATGGTATCAACGAAGCGCCTGTTGATGACCCTGAACACCAGTTTCTGCATCATAATAAGATGCAGGTCGAATGACATTAGTACATTGAATATATGAGCATGTAAGGAGAACTGAAAGCATAGATAACTGAACTGATCAGACTGGAAGACATACTCACCTCAACTCAACTCCAATATAAAAGCATTAGCAAGAGATACAATATTTAAAGCATTATAAAACAGAAGATATAACTCACTGATGCATAAAAATACAATGAAATACTCTATACTCTTATTTGGGAGATTCTCTAATCGACAACCATCACGATGAGCTAAGTGATTATACAGTGTCTCTCCCACGCTACCAGACCTGTCCTATACCTTGCTGGGGTATGGTACATCCTCAACTAAGTGGATCCACTAAGCTCTACCCGAAGGCACTAAGGAAATCATCTAAAAAGTATGAATCCTTTACCCATGCTGGCTACATTATTTATGAGGAGTATGAGTTGTCTCAACTCGTCCCCAAATTGGTGCTCAATACTACTCCCAATGATTATATGTTCATGCTCAATGTGTAAAAACATTATCTTTCTCGATTTGATGTAACTACTCAAAAGATCCTCTTAAAAAGGAAAATCTCTGAAGTATCTCTGAACTCATAAATATTTGGAAATCAAGGTTTCTCTTCTCTCAATATAAAAAGTGATACATTTGGGAATACGCAGTTCCCTTTATTCTTCTCAAAACTCTTCTTCAAAACTCTTCTTTAAAACTCTTTTTTTAAACTCTTCTCCGAAACTGTTCTAAAACTCTTTTAAGAAATGAATTCAAGCAATTATATGGTTAAAATGATCTCTTTTCAAATACTCCAAAAATCAACTCAATAAAGTAGAATTCATACCGAAATATAGACATGAACAATAACACAACAATACTCAATGATATGGATACAATAACTCAAGAATTGAATTAAAATTCAACAATAGGCTTAACTGGAAATTACTCAAAATCAAGGAATAAACCCCTAGATTACTCTTTTCTGAAATTTTGATATACGTAGGGCGTGTGGACGCACTAGTCCAACACAATGAAAGCCTTACATACCTGGAAGGGAAACACTGACTTGAAACCTTGGACTGAGGCATGAAGGTGAAGAACCTTAGTTTCTTCCTTGAGAGAACTTAGAACGTGCGAATGTGATTTGTCTGAGTGTTGGGCTTGAATGGGGAGGTTATTAGGCTATAAGATAGGCCTAGGGAAGTTAATTGAGGGTAAAAGGTCAAGAATAACCTTCTGAAAACATAAGAAAACCAAAAAATTGAAAAAAAAGGACCTTTTAATGAGTCTCGTCGGCCAAATCGGCGACTTGGAGATCCCATCGCCGACCTATTCAGCGGACCGCCAAATGAGAGCTTCAGATTGCCTAAAATAATAGTTTCTGGAGGTTTTCAGGTCCATTCGTCGAGCTCAATCGGTGATGCACCGAACCCATTCGGTGAATCACCTAATTGACCCCCAGCTCGCCGTGTTGTCTAGTCCAGACATGCTTGAGTAAAATAGCCATAACTGTCTACTCCGAACTCGGATTGATTCAAATTTGGTGGAGTTGGAAAGAAGACTCAAAGAACTTTAATATGATAGGTTATGGGCCACTTAATTCCTTATAGTCTAGGAAATATGATTGTTTGAAGTTGACCCTTGCATGAACTAATGCGAAAAACTTAACCGGTAGAAAGGTTTTGAACTCAACTTAGTGCTAGAGGTCTCTTATGACCCTAAACAACATCCAATACACTTCCCACTCACAGTAATGAACCTAGACACAAAATCACAAGTAGGACACCAGCCGATTCAAGCTTAGATACTTACGACGAAAGATTTTGATTCTAAAAGGGAAAGTTGTGTGGTGTTACAATATCTCCCCCTTGGGATCATTCGTCCTCCAATGAAGAGGGTAGGGAAATTCTCAACAACCCAATTTAGTTTGAAATACACATAAAACTCATGAACTCAAAATAGTGAAGGAGGGACAGAATTGAATGAGCACTTTAGGAAGAGTTAATACCTTGGATTTGAATTAAATCGGAGGTAAAGAGGTGAGGGTATCTCTTCTTCATATCTTCCTCGGTCTCCAATGTAGCCTCCACAATAAACTGATTTCTCCACAAGACTTTGATTGATGCAACCTCTTTGGTTCTCAACTTGTGAACCTGACGATCAAGAATCTGAATGGGAATCTCCTCATAGGATATGTTGTCCTTGATACCAATATCCTCAGTGGGCAAAATAAGTGAAGGATCACCCAAACACTTCTGTAGCATAGAGATGTGAAATACCGGATGGACCGCTGCTAACTCTGACTGTAGCTCGAACTAATAAGCTACATTGCCAACTCTTTTGGATATCCTGTAAAGACCAATATATCGGGGACTGAGCTTTCTCTTCTTACCAAATCTCATAAGACCCTTAATAGGTGAAAACTTCAAATAGACCCAATCATTAACCTCAAACTCCAAGTCTCTCCTCCTCATATCTGTATAGGATTTCTGACAACTTTGCACTATTTTCAACCTTTCCTGAATAGTCTTCACCTTCTCCATGGCTTGATGAACCAAATCTGGTCCTATCAACTCAGCTTCACCAAGCTCAAACCAGCCAATGGGAGATCTACACATTCGCCCATATAGAGCCTCATACGGAGCCATCTGAGTACTGGAATGGTAACCATTATTGTATGCGAACTCGATAAGAGGCAAGTGGTCATCCCAATTACCTTTGAAATCGAGAATACAAGCTCTCAGCATGTCCTCTAAGGTATGAATGGTGCACTCTGCATGACCATTAGTCTGAGGATGAAAAGCAGTACTAAGGTTCACCTTCGAACCCAAACCTTTCTGAAACGACTTCCAAAACTGTGCGGTAAACTGAGCCCCCCTATTTGAGATGATGGACAAGAGGACTCCATGCAATCGAACAATCTCATAAATGTACAGGTTTGCATACTCTTCTGCTGTATTGGTAGTTTTTACTGGTAAGAAGTGGGCTGATTTGGTCATCTGATCCACAATCACCCAAATGGAATCATGCTGCCTGCGAGATCGCGGTAAACCTATAATGAGTCCATATTAATCATCTCCCACTTCCATTCCGAAAGGGGTATATTCTGAGCCACACCATACGGCCTTTGATGCTCATCTTTGACTTGCTGGCAAATTTGGCACTTAGCAAGAAACTCTACAATACACCTCTTCATACTACTCTACCAATAGACTTCTCTCAAGTTATGGTACATCTTTGTGGAACCCGGATGAATTGAATATCTGGAACTGTGAGCATCTTCCATAATCCTCTCTTGGAGATCATCCACCTCTGGGACACATAACCTTCCTTGATATCTCAACGCACCATCTCCCCCTTCTACAAAAGCCATCACTTTCTACTTATGCACATTTGCCTTCAACTCAAGCAAAATGGTGTCTTTATCTTGCTTCTCCTTTCCCTCTACCACTAACGAAGACTCAGCTCCATTCATCACAACAACTCCACCTTCACTGGAATCCAACAATCGTACACCCAATCGTACAAGTCTGTGCACTTCCTTAGCTAACTCTTTCTTGCCTTTCTCGACATAAGCAGTGCTCCCCATGGACAACTTTCTCAAAGCATCAGCAATAACATTAGCCATACCTGGGTGATAGAGGATACTCATGTTGTAATCCTTGAGCAACTCCAACCACCTCCTTTGTCTGAGATTGAGCTCCTTCTGACTGAAAACACATTGGACACTCTTGTGGTTTGTGAACACATCCACATGAACACCATAGAAATAATGGTGCCATATTTTGAGAGCAAAAACCACTGCTGCCAACTCAAGATCATGAGTCAGGTAGTTCTCTCGTGAATCTTAAGCTGTCTGGAGGCATAGGCTATAACCTTACCATTTTGCATCAATACACAACCAAGTGCAACTCCGGATGCATCACAATAGACGACAAAACCCTTTGTACCTTCTGGTAGGGTCAAAATTGGAGCAATAGTTAATCAAGTTTTCAATTCCTGAAAACCTCTCTCACAAGCTTCAGACCATTGAAACTTAGTTGTTTTCTGAGTCAACTTAGTCAGTCGAGACGAAATAGATGACAACCCCTCGACAAACCTTCTATAGTAACCAACCAACCCCAAGAAACTCCTTATATCAGTTAGAGATGTGGGTCTTGGCCAATTCTGCACTGCCTCAATCTTCTGAGTGTCGACTCAAATTCCTACACCAGACACAGTGTGGCCTAAGAATGTCATGGATTCGAGCCAGAACTCACATTTAGAGAACTTGGCATATAGCTCTCGATCTTTGAGAGTTTGGAGGACTATTCTAAGATGACTAGCATGGTCCTCCTCATTCCTCGAATAAATCAATATGTCATCAATGAATACGATAACAAACATATCCAGATATAGATTAAATACTCTATTCATAAGATCTATGAATGTTGCAGGAGCGTTAGTCAAACCAAAGGACATAACAAAGAACTCGTAATGACCGTAATAGGTCCTGAAAGCTGTCTTTGGGATGTCACTTTATCTCACTCTCAACTGATGATAGCCAGATCTTTGGTCTATCTTTGAGAAAAAGTGGCACCTTGAAGTTGGTCAAAAAGTTCATCAATTCTAGAAAGGGGGTACTTATTCTTTATGGTGACCTGTTCAACTGGCGGTAATCGATACACATCCTAAGGGAACCATCTTTCTTCCTCACGAACAAGACCAGAGCTCCCCAAAGTGAGACACTTGATCGGATGAAACCCTTATAAAGAAGATCTCTCAACTACTCTTTTAACTCTTTTAACTCAGTTGGAGCCATTCTATATGGCGGAATAGATATGGGTTGAATATCAAGAAGAATATCTATTCCGTAGTCTATTTCTCTCTCAAGAGGGACTCCGCGAAGATTGTTTGGAAAGACCTCTGGAAACTCACTCACAACTGGAACTAACTGAATAGGCAGTGTCGCAATACTAGAGTCATTAACTCGGACTAAGTGATAGATGCACCCCTTAGAAACTAACTTTCTGGCCTTAAGGTATAAAATAAAATGACCTTTCAGCATTGTTGAACTACTTCTCCACTCTAAAACTGGCTCATTAGGAAATTGAAACTTGACTACTCGAGTTCTACATTCGACTAAGGCATAACAAGCATGAAACCAGTCCATACCTAGAATAACATCAAAGTCCACCATATTTAGCTCAACTAAGTCTGCCACGGTGTCCTTGTGATAGACAGAGATGGTACAATAACGGTAGACTCTTTCTGCTAGAATAGACTCACCAGCAGGTGTGGAAACACTGAAAGGCTCAAGAAGTTGTTCGGGTGAAATGTCGAATTTCATGGCTACATAAGGAGTCACAAAAGACAGACTCACACCTGGATCAATTAAGGCATAAACATCAAAAGTAAAAACTTTAAGCATACCAGTGACAAATCTGTTGAGTTCTCCTGACCCTGGCAACTCGTTATAGCATACAGACGGTTTTCTCCTCCGCCTGCCCTCGAAGTAGCTCTTCTCGGAGTAGCTCTGTTTGCCAGGGCCGTTGAAGAAGATTGGGCTCTGTTGTCCCCATTACCCTGCTTGTTCTTAAGGCACTCTCTCATAAAGTGACCCGTCCGACCACACTTGAAGCAGCCACTTGAGCCATCACGACACTCTCCTGGGTGTTTCCTACCACACTTGGTACATGTGGGGGTCAAAGTAGCCCCTCGCGCCTCACTACCCTGACACTAAGTAGGTCGAGCTCTGAAATTCTGGGAGTTCTGGTTCCCGAAATCATTTCTACTCTTTGGTGTAGGTGCACTAGCTGATGATAGAGCTGGTCCAGGTGACCTTTTCTAAAAAGATGACCGATTCTCATTCCCGATCTTCTGTTGGCCAGATTCATGATTTGTTTTCTTAGCCCTCTTACTGTGGAACTCTTCCCTGTCTTTCAATTTATCTTCCTCAAGTTGTTGCACATAGATCATGAGTCTAGCTATGCCCATGTCCCCTATCTACATAGCCGCCTTACCTTCCTTACTTGATAAGCGGGATAGCCCAGACACAAACAAGCTCATCCTACTATTCATATCAGCCACCATCTCCAAAGCATAGTGAGATAACTGAGTGAACTTGAGGTTGTACTCTTGCACACTCATAGATTCCTTCTTCAGATATAGACACTCTCTTACCTTTGCTTCCCTTAGTTCGCGAGGAAAGAAGCGCCCTAAGAAAGCATCTTCAAACACCGGCTAACTCAAAGGTGGTGCCCCCTCTACCCTGTTCTTCTTCCTCTGATCATACCATATCCTAACAACACCTTTGAGCTGATATGAGGCTAACTCCACATGCTCTGTATCAACAACACGCATGACTTAAAACACTTTCTAAAGCTCTTCAACGAAGTTCTCCAGATCCTCAGTGACCTTCAACCCAGTGAACTCCGGGGATTCATCCTAAAAAGTTCACGGATTCTGGATTGATCAACCATATCGTGATGACCCACTCTTTGTTGACCAGCTTGATTTGCCACAACCTCAGTCAGCATTTGAATAGCATTTCTGCACTCAGCATTGGTGACATCTCCTTGAGAGGGATGCACTTCTGGTGCATTGGGAACCTCTGGACCTTGATGGTTAACAATCCTCCTAGCAGGATGTCCTCGAACATCTCTTCATAGAGGCATGATCTAAAAAGACACGCGTAAGCATGAGTTAGAGGAAACTTTTATAGAGTTAAACTCTATCGCATGAAAAGGAGTAAGAAGAAATCGAAAGTTCCTAAATGTCGTAGCCTCCTAATTTTAGATGTGGCACGCTTTGCACCGATAAAAAGGACTCTATAGACACGGCTTCATTGACACCCTAGGACTCTTGAACTCTGTGCTCTCATACAAGTTTGTCACGTACTGAGCCTACACCCTAGACGTGGCCGATGCTCGAAAACCATCGCTGGTCCTCTAGTGAACCCATGGCCTGGCTGACTACTTAGCGGAAGACTTACTTAAGCAAAATGGGAACTCCAAATGCATAATTAAACTCATAATGTCTCAATAACAAGTTAACCCAATGAATATCTTGAAATACTTAAATAAACATAATTAATCGACTCAAGGTCTTAAAACATCAACAAGGAAAATAGTGAGAGACTCCTCAACTTCTAGCTATCTATGAAGCCGCTAAATACTAAGATAGATGTCAGGATAGGACCCTCAACAACTTAACAATATAGAAAATATAAGTGTGAAGCCCTCCGAAAAGCAAGGAGGCTCACCAAAGCTAGCTGGAGTGCAAATAGTATCAACGAAGCGCCTGCTAATGACCCTGAACACCTTTATCTTCATCATAATAATATGCAGGTCGAATGACATTAGTACATTGAATATACGAGCATGTAAGGAGAACTGAAAGCATAGATAACTGAACTGATCAGACTGGAAGACATACTCACCTCAACTCAACTCCAATATAAAAGCATTAGCAAGAGATACAATATTTAAAGCATTATAAAACAGAAGATATAACTCAGTGATGCATAAATATACAATGAAATACTCTTTACTATTATTTGGAAGATTCTCTAACAGACAACCATCACTATGAGCTAAGTGATGATACAGGTTCTCGCCCATGCTGCTTGAACTGTCCTATACCTTGCTGGGGTATGGAACATCCTCAACTAAGTGGATCCACTAAGCTCTACCCGAAGGCACTAAGGATATCATCTAAAAAGTATGAATTCTTTACCCATGCTGGCTACATGGTTTATGAGGACTATGAGTTGTCTCAACTCGTCCCCAAATCGGTGCTCAATACTACTCCCAATGATTATATGCTCATGCTCAATGTGTAAAAACATTATCTTTCTCTATTTGAGTTAATTACTCAAAAGATCCTCTTAAAAAGGAAAAGCTCTGAAGTATCTTTGAACTCATAAATATTTGGAAATCAAGGTTTCTCTTCTCTCAATATAAAAAGTGATACATTTGGGAATACTCAGTTCCCTTTACTCTTCTCAAAACTCTTCTTTAATACTCTTCTTTGAAACTCTTCTCCGAAACTGTTCTAGAACTCTTTTCAGAAATCAATTCAAGCAATTATATGGTTAAAAGGATCTCTTTTCAAATACTCCAAAAATCAACTCAGTAAGTAGGGTTCATACCAAAATATAGACATGAACAATATTACAACAATACTAAATGAAATGGATACAATAACTCAAGAATTGAATTAAAATTCAACAATAGGCTTAACTAGAAATAACACAAAATCAAGGAATAAAATCCTAGATTACTCTTTTTATGAAATTCTGATATACGTAGGGCGTGTGGACGCACTAGTCCAACACTATGAAAGCCTGACATACCTAGAAGGGAAACACTGACTTGAAACCTTGGACTAAGGCTTGAAGGTGAAGAACCTTAGCTTCTTCCTCGAGAGAATTTAGAACATGCGAATGTGATTTGTCTGAGGGTTGGGCATGAATGGGAAGGTTATTAGGCTATAAGATAGGCTTAGGGAAGTTAATTGAGGGTAAAAGTTCAGGAATACCCTTCTGGGAACGTAAGAAAACCATAAAAATTGAAAAAAAGGAGCTTTTAATGAGTCTCATCGGCCAAATCGATGACCTGGAGATCCCATCGCCGACCTATTCGGTGGACCACCGAATGGGAGCTTCAGATCGCCTAAAATAACAGTTTCTGGATGTTTTATTGTCCATTCAGTGAGCTCAATCTACGGTGCGCTGAACCCATTCGGCGAGTTGTCGAATTGACCCCTAGCTCGCCTAGTTGTCCAGTCCAGAAATGCTTTAGAAAAATAGCCATAACGTTCTACTCCAAACTTGGATTGATGCAAACTTGGTGGCGTTGGAAAGAGGTCTCAAAGACCTTTAATTTGATAAGTGATGAGCCACCTAATTCGCTATATTATAAGAGATATGATCATTTGAAGTTTACCCTTGCATGAACTAATGCGAAAAACTTAACCGGTAGAAAGGTTATGAACTTAACTTAGTGCTAGAGGTCTCTTATGACCCCAAAAAACTTCCAATACACTTCTCACTCATAGGAATGATCCATCACACATAATCACAAGTAGAACACCACCCGGTTCAAGCTTAGATACTTACCACGAAATATTCGGATTCTAAAAGGGAAAGTTGTGGGTTGTTACAAATATTCACTACATGCAAGCCTTCACAAGCCATGAATCAGCCACCATTTAAACAATTACATACCCATGCCAAATCTTAGATAAACCCTTGATCACCCCAAGAATTTTGTATACCTAAAGCACATAGCCTTTACTCGCCACCAAGTGTCTATGTAACTCATCATAACAATTTGTGTAGTCCCATCAACAGAGTAGTTTCAATCCCCTCGAAATCCTCAATAACTATGTAGAACTGTAGGTCCATAACGTAGCGCCTCCATAAGTCATCTACCATAAGTCTAACAATCCAAACCAACATAAAAATGTAGAATCTTCCACACATCACTGTTTGTCATCATAACCAAAACCCAACTTTCATAGAAGTCATTGGTAAACGCATAGTAAGTCTATGCCGAACCAGTTCACTGTACATAGTCATATTTGATCTCAAACTTTATAAATTGTAGTTTTCAAAGTTATAGTTTGTTTTACCTTGCCGTTTCTTTAACTATACACTTCTCACTTGTATAGATGTTCCTTTGCAAGGTCGACTACTTACAGTGGATAGGATGCTCAAATGGGGCTTGGTGAATGATACCACCTGTGTTCTGTGCAAACAAGAACTAGAAACGAGAAATCATCTATTTGTAGAATGCTCGTACTCATGGGATGTTTGGACTAGACTATTATAATGGTTGCAAATCGCACCTCCACGAATTGAGACTTCGGATGCAATGCGCCATTGGATCCTACTACATACTAAAGGCAATACTTGAGAAGTCAGAGCTCTACAGATGGTAGACACTAAATACATTTATGCTAAATGGAAGGAGAGAAATACTCGAATATTTGAGAAGAAGGAGACCTCTGGGAACAACATAGCGTGAAGTGTTGCATGCGTCTGGAATGTGCGAGCTTTGACAACAGTTAGACAGATGCTAGATAAGTGCAGATTTTAGAAGTTTTAGGTAGATAGGAGTTTTAAGAGTAGTAATTTGTAAGGAAAGGTGGGCTGCGGTAGCCTAACTTCCCTTTGTAAATATACTCTTCGGTGATTAATAAAAAGTTGAACAATTTACAAAAATAAAGGTGAGATTCTGAGGTGGGATTGATGCATGGTAGATTAGATGATAATAATATAAATTGGTGAAATAATAAGTTAGTTGATGGAATCCATGTCTCGATATAGAGATTGATGATATGCCTTTTTGAGAAGCTTATTAGTTTTCATCGTGTAAACCTTGCATGTGGATTTATGAATCCGACACATGAAATAAGTTAAATAGTTCTCTAAAGGAAAATTAATCATTGAATTAAATTACTTAGTAATTTAATTTATTGATTAGTAGCTATAATAATAAGATGGGAATTACATAAGTGTTTAACGGAGAATTTCAAAATATAATTAGAGGAGTGCAATTACGAATTAATAGTAGAATGATTTGTACTTAATTATGGTAAGAATAATGCAGATTACTTATTTCAAATTATTTCTATAATAGGAATCATCAGTAATTAATTACGTGGTCCGTACAGTTTCTATATTTAACTAGAACTCAGAATCCTATTTCTAGGAAAAAAGGATGAAATAGCGTGTGGTTTCTTGTTCAAGAAAAGGACCGCAAGTTTTTCTTCTCCTTATTGGATTGGGAAAAAATCTCTATAGGTAGGGGTTCTTCTAACCTAGAAAAATAATTAGTTTTTTATACTATACTTTCCCACCCAAGTATTGAGAGGGTTCGGATGTGAACTTGGGATCAATGTAGAAGACCGCAGAACTGATGTCTAACTTGTGGATTCGCTTGAAGGTCTATCTACCTTGTAGATTTGATTGAAGGTATTTGCACACGCTTCAAGAGGTAATTCTTGAATTAAATTTCAGAATTTTTATGTATTCTAGCATGATTGTATGTGTTGTAGCATAAACATTTGTGTTGTCTACTATTAGTGCTATCAGCCTTAGGTAGGACCAGTTTCTGACATGAAATGCTTAGAGTAGGCTTGGGACAGATAGAAATCTTCTTTTGATAAAAAAGAGAAGTCATATTTCAGAGTTACGTGATGTGGCAATGTGTTTCCAAGAAATTTTTGTACTTATGATGGTTTTGGAAGCATGAGTAGAGGATTAGTAAGGTCATGATATTTCATTGGCTTCAAAATTTTCTTTTCAATTGTCGGATTATGGTGAACATGTGGGGCTTTGATGAGTCGAGCACGTATATTCTAGTTATCAACAATGAATTTTACCCGTCGTTAGTTATTTCCCTCACAACTCACATATTATTTAATTGTATCACTAAATTTTGAATACCAATGATTAAATAAAATTGAAAAGGACATATTAGATAATGGTCCAAAAAAGAAGTAATATTAATGAATGATAAATAGGAAAAGAAATAAAGAAGTTGACAGTTGACAACTTAGGTAAATATATAAATAGGATTGATGAAAATCGTCTATCTATAATCATAAGTTTTGAGTTTGAATATTAGTATTTTATTTAAATACCAGAATGTTAGATAAAAAGGAATAAGGACACATTAAATAATGATCTAAAAAAAGAAAATTATCAATGAATGTTAAAAGGGAAAAGAAACAAAGAAGTGGAGAGGTGACAAATTAGGTAAAATAAATAAATAAAATGGATAAAATTCTTTTATCTAATAATAAATTTTGAGTTTGAATCCTAATACTTTGTTTGATATAAATTTAAAATAATTTTGATACAAATTATGGATAGAAAGGTTCTACGACACAAGAGATCACTCAACCACTTACAACACCACTTCACATATATTTCAATTATAAAAAAATAATCCCCATCATTCATTTAATAGTCTAAAGAAAAAAAAATCATTTTACTAAAAAAGGAAAAAAATTAAAAATAATAAAGAATTGGAAAAGGTGACAAAAAAAAGAAACATTTTTCCCTATAAATTGTCCTCTTCCATTCTTCTACTTGTTCACTCAAATCTCACTAATTTTCTCTTTGTTTATAAAATTTTATGATCTGTAATTTTGGTAGATGTTGTTGCTGATGCAAACAAGGATGCTGTACAATGCCGTCTCATGTCTATGACGAGTTTGTTCTCTATCTCTCTTTTCCATTTTTACTATGCATTATTTACAATTTGCTAAACTTGTGTTAGTTGTTACAAGACAAACTTTTGTGAACTTTAACTAAGAAACCTACCCTGTTCTACTCTTTTAACTCGGTAGTTGTTGTTATCAATGTTTGATCTGCAGATTTTTTTGGTGGATGTGAATGACAAGGTTGTTGGTCATGAATCCAAGTACAATTGAAAGTTTAGATTTTTGGAATTTCCCCGTGTTTTTTATCTTCTTGTGTTCATGTCTCCTATTTTTTCTCAATAATCTGCTATTGATGTGCAGGTCATTTGATGGAAAAAAAACCAATCTAAGAATTTGTTGCACAGAGCTTTTAGTGTATTTCTTTTCAACTCAATGCATCAACTTCTTCTTCAGGTATGTCACATAAATAGATTGCAAGTGCTGAATGATTATATAGTGTCAATATTAGAATGTTGATATTTAGACAAGTTATAAAATAAGTCGTCAAATGAGACACATCTTTGTAGCTTTTGAAGATTAAGACAGTTAGTATATATTATTCTTATGTTGTAAGTGTAGCAACGATCTGCAACAAAGGTAACCTTTCCTTTGGTGTGGAAAAACACGTGTTGCAGCCATCCTCTCTTTCGAGAGTCTGAGATTATTGAGGAGAATGCTCTTGGTATATTTTCTGTTTAAGCTGAAAGTATTTAACTATTACAATCCCGGCTTCTCTACTTAATTTATTCTGTGTTGTAATTTCAAATATTAGGTGTGAGAAATGCTGCACAAAGGAAGTTTCTTGATGAACTCGGTATTTCGGCTGAAGATTTCCCGGTTGACCAATTCACACCATTGGGCCGTATGCTTTACAAGGCACCGTCTGATGGGAAATGGGGAGAGCATGAACGTAATGAAACATCTTCTTTGTATTTCGATTTTATCGTGGTTATAACCTATTTGTCCAACCTTTTAGTAAGCCAAAATGGCATGTTTTAGAAAGTTGGGTTGCTTTGGGCAAAAAATACATTTCAAAATAAGTAGATTTTAGAAGCTTGGCCAAATAGGTTATGTGACTATTTAGTTATTATAATTCTTAATTATAATGTTGTAGCTACTAAATTAAC